>JAMJFZ010000713.1:2825000-3170000 GCA_026225945.1 Cricetomys ansorgei | reverse complement strand
GAGTGATTGTAGGCTTAAGACAATGATTTACCTCTGTGTCTTCAGCTTTGAAGTGGGATGAGATGGGTACAGCAGACAATCCTTGAGCAATTTACATGCTGATTTGGAGGGCCCAGATAGAAAGTCGATGCTTTTCAGCAAAAGCACTTTCTAAGTGCCAGTTTCAGAACTAGTGGACCTCCCACCTCAGCCTCCTGGGTACGCAGATGATAGATGTGTTACCTCCACAGCCAGAGAACTGGTACCAAAAAAGTGGGAGGACTGTACTAGTGAGCAAACCCTGGGTTCTTGCATGCTAGACAAATGCTATATTCCTGACCCTGATAAAATTCATAACTAATTTAGTGCCTAAGGGAAATGAGGGTTTGCTTCACTGGATTGTTAAAGAAATGAGTGGCCCTCAAGACCTTGGTATTGAAGGGAACCTTCTGAGTTCCCAGGGGAATTTGAAAAGGAAAATCACAAACTCAGGTCTTATACTTAGTTTAAGTAAGAGAACAGTTATAGCTTAAAATAATTGGAAACTTTTTATAGTCATAAAATCAATGCTGTTAAAAACCATACCCAAAGTTGAACTATAGTGGTTACTCAACTATAGTATGGATTGGATTCCAGACCTAAGTCTTTTCTGTAAATAGGGCATTGGTAGGGGAAGATAGAAGCTTGAAACTTAAAATGAGAGACACCTGCTTGGGTTTCAGAAGGCACAGAGGAGCTTAAGCTCTTCCCCTGCCAGTAACCCTGCAATTACTGTCCTTGCATGTCTCCTAGAATGTTTCTCCTGGTTAACTGGTTGCCCCGAAATATCTTCATCTGACAAAGTTACCCTTAGATTCCAGCAATCCATCTCCTGAAGACTTAACCTGCATTCATTGTTGCCACCAGACAGAGAATGAACATTAGAGCCCACGATGTTCAAGGAGGAAGTTCTCAGTCTGATCTGGGAAAACAAGCTATAAATGAAAATAGCTTAAGATTTTCTAATTATATTAACAGAAACCAGAGGACAATGCGTGCAGATATAAAACAGAAGGTGGAACAAAAGCGCCATCACCTCATTCACATCTCAGGAGCCAATGACCTAGAACACAAACCACCTCTTCCAAGGAGAATATTGAGTAGTTGCATTTTTTTTGTCCTACCTACCACTAAAAGATTGGCATGATACCTGATGGGACTATGCTTTGGTTTTGGGATCAATTTGTATCATTTTTCAGGCTCTACATTTACCAAATACATGTAAGACTATTGGTAAATAGAAACAAGAGTAAGAGAAGCTTTACAGCAAATTCAAACTGATTGCTAACTGGTATAGAAGGCCCTTGTCCACTGTGGGCAGTGTCATTCCTAGGCAGGTGGGTCTGGGCTATTTAAGGTCACAGTAACAAACAACACTATAGAACAAATTCCTTGATGGGCATGTATGGAAACTTTCTCAACATAATGGAACTCAAGAACATGTTAAGAAGAAACCATATCACAACCAAATTGGTTTCATCCAAGGATGCAAGTTTTTGATTCAACATAGAGAAATTAATAATTGTAATTCAGCATATGAACTGAGAAGAACTAAAGAAAAACATAATTACCTTGATAAATACAGAAAAAGAATTTGAAAAAGTTCAGCATGTCTTCTTGCTAATTGTCCTGAAGAAAATAGGCATAGAGTGAACATGTTTCAATATAATAAAGGTTATAAATTATAAACACATTGCCAACATTTACTACAGTGGGAAAAACTAAGAACATTTTCTCTAAAACCAGAATGTCCACTCCCTCCACTTTTACTCAATACAGAGTTTGAAACCCTAGCTGAAGCAATAAGACATGAGAGAGAAATAAAAGGGACACAAGAAAGGGAGAGGCCAAACTATCTCTTTGTAGATAATATGTTCCTATATTTAAGAAACCCTAAACGCTTTACCTGGAAGCTTTAAAATCTGATAATTACCTTCAGCAAAACAGTATAATACAAAACCAATACAAAGATCAATGTTTTTTTCATGTATCAACACTAAACTTGCCAAGAAATTTAGAAAACTATCTTATTAATAATAGATTTTTAGAAAAAAAAAAGGCCTAGGGATAAAAATAACCAAGGAAAGGCTAGAGAGATGACTTGGTAGTTAAGAGCACATACTGCTCTTATCGAAGACCCAAGCTCCGTTCCCAGCACCTATATCAGGCAGCTCACAACTGCCTTCAGCTCTAGCTCCAGTGGATCTGATGTTGTCTTCTGACCTCCAAGGGCACCTGTGCTCACATGCACACATCTACACACACACACATACACACAGTCAAAAATAAAATAAATATGTTTTAAAACTAACCAAGGAGGTTAAAGGTTTCTACAATAAAAATTTAAGACACTGAAAAAAAAAAATGGGATGACATCCCATGTTCATGGATTGGAAGTATTAATATCATAAAAATAATTGTACAATTGAAAGAAGTCTTCAGACTTTGATAACATTCTTCGCAGAACTAGAAAAAGATTCCTAAAATTCTTAGGGATTCACAAAAGACACAAGTCACCAAGCAATCTTAGCAGGAACAGGAATGCTGGAGATATCACAATACCTGATCTCAGTCTAAGCATCAGTGTGATCACAGCAAAGTAGCCTGTGGACAAGACGGCTTCGCAAGTAAGGGCACGGGCCACCCAGCCTGAGGGCCTCAGTTTGATCCCTGGCACCTACGTGCTGTAGGGAGAGAACCGACTCCAGTTATTTTCCTCTGACCTAAGCATGCACACTAAACAAACACAAAAAAACATGCCATTGACATAACACAGACATGTAGACCAATGAAATAGAATAGAGGACCCAGAAAGAAACCCACAAAGCTGGATCACAAATTTAAAAGATTTTTTTAAGACAGAAAAAGAAAAAAAAAATCCTTCTTCATCAAATGGGACAGAGAAATCCAGATCTCCATATATAGAAAAATAGAACAAGATACATATCTCTCTCACACAAAAATAACTATAAGATGAGCTAAGTAACTTAATATAATACCTAAAATGCTGAAACTGCTGGGGGGCAGTGCAAGTAAAAATACTTTAAGAAGCAGGACTAGGCAAGAATGTCCTGAAAAGAACACTAATAGCTAGGGAAATAGCTCGAAAACTTGACAAATGGTTTACATGCATTACATGCAATTAAACAGTAAAAGATTTCCACACAGCAAAGTAGACAGCCTGCAGAATGGGAGAAAATCTTCATAACCCTAAGTCTATGTCTAGAAGATGATTCAAAAGAGCTGCAAAATTTAAACACACATACACACATCTTCCAGTTGGTAAATGGATTAATGAGCCGGATGGACAATTTTCAAAAGAGAAAACACAAATGACCAATGAATACTTAGAAAAGCTTTCAACAACCTTACCATTAGGGAAATTGAAATTAAAACTGCCTTCAGATTTTATCTCAACTCAACCAGAATAATGGTTATTATCAAGAAAGCAAATGATAATAAATGCTGGTTGAGAAAGAGCTGGAGCGATGACTCAGAAGTTAAGAGTGCTTACTCATCTTCCAATGAACCAGAGTTTGGTTACCAGAACCCACCTTGGGTAGCTTGCAAATAGCTGTCACTCCAGCTCCAGGGTATCCAATGCCCTCCTCTGGCCTCCACTGACCTACACTGTGTGAACATACTGCACACATGCACACATGCATACGCATACATTATTAAAAATAAAAGAACATAGATACCATTGATGGGATTTAAGCTAGCACAGCCACTGTGGAAATCAGTATGGAGGTTCTTGAAAAAAAGTGAAGAATAGAACTATTGTAAGATGCAGTTGTGGCACATCTGGCTATGAATTGAAGAGACTGTAAATTCCACCATCATGATACTTGCACATCCATCTTTATCTCTGCACCATTTACTAATACCTAAGAAATAGGACCAACTTGTATGTCCATCAACAGAAAAATGGGTTAAAAATGTGGTGCACACACACAATAAGAAAGGAGAAAATAAAATCAAGACCTTTGTGGGGAAATAGGTAGAACTGCAGATCATTATGTTAGGTAAAATGAGCCAGTCTCAGAAAGTGGGGTGGGAGGGAAATAAAATTCTTGTGACATCAGAGCCTAGTTGGGGAGCTATTCAGAAAAATGAAGAGAACAGGCAAGAGAGGGATGATGGCAGCAGGAAGGGATAGGAGTAAAACCAATGTATGAAAAAGTCACCGAGAGACCCATGCATGACTTTGTGTGCTAACTTGAAAAAATGAATGAAACTAAACTGAAGTGCTAAGTTCTGCAAACAGTTCAACACTCTGTCGCAACAATGCAATAAAACTGCCCGTGTGCTCCTAAGCATGTTCCCATTATGTGAAATACACCCTCAAATAGTCAGTGCTATTTCTTCTTGAGGCTGATAATTGACCCCTTTAAGCCATGTGGCTTATTGCCTAATAAAGAGGTGCTTTTATAGCTGTGCTTGAGTTCCAAATAAATCCAAATGTTGAGCCCCACTCCACTGTGAAGCCGAGAGAATGGTCTTCAGGGATAAATGGTTTCATCACATGAAGAAATTTAACTCTTTGAGCTGATTCAAACCGTCTTTTCATATCTTTAAAAGTCACAAACGAGTTCTCACCAAAGATTATCTGCTTTTCTATTTGAGAAATTCACATCCTTGGTAGAACCAAAACTTCAACTATGGGGATCCATCCACCATACACAGCACTGCTTCATCCAGTGCCACACGTTTGGAATTATTACAACCTCTTAGTTACAGAAAGAACCAAACAAACAAATAAAAACAACACAATGCTTAAATCCTCAGTGTTTTCTAAACCATAGAAGTCTACTTTTACTCCATATATTCAAAGACTCTGCTTGTAAAAAGGAGTCTACGCCTGTCTGTCTGGATCAATATATTCGTGTATGTATTTAAATATTTATCTTAATCATCTACCGATATGCATATAATGAGTGAATATTTGATTTTTTGGGTTTATTTGTTTGACATAAGACTAATGTTTTAAATGCAAATTTTCTATTGATCACCAGATGATGTCGGAATTCTGAGGTGACTTATTTCGTTTCCCAGAAACGTGAGAGCGTTTTGCAGACTTCTGTTTCTGCTGTCCTTCAGAAGTATTTGACTCAATGTTCAACAAATCTTTTCAAATACCTATCACATTATGTGGACATAAAAATTTTATGATGTGGACAAGAAGTAGATAGGTGTCTTGCTCTAATAGTGACAAAACTTCCAGAGCAATAAAAAAAAAAACAATCCACATAACCAAAATTCCAAGTGTAATCAAAATTGATTCCATGTGAAGAAATAAATAAGAACATCTTAGTTTGTGTCTTAGTCAGCATTGCTGTGAAGAGAGACCATGACCATTACAACTCTTATAAGGGAAAGCATTTAATTGGGGCTGGCCTACATCTTCAGAGGTTTAGTCCATTATCATCATGGCAGGAAGCATGGTGGCACACATGCAGACATGGTGCTGGAGGAGCTGAGAGTTCTTCATCCAGATCCTCAGGCAGCAGGAAGGAGAGAGACACTGGGCCTGGCTTGCACATTTGAAACCCCAAAGCCCACCCCCTGTGACACACTTCTTCCAACAAGACCACACCTCCTATTGTCAAGTAGCACAACTACCTAATGACAAAATGTTCAAATGTGAGTCTATTGGGGCCGTTCTATCAAACCGCCACAGTTTGATAGAAATGTCATGTGTTTGATTTGGGTTTGGGACTTGAATGTGATCTAATTTGGGGACATCTAACAGTAGAGACATAGTAAGCTCAGTGTGCATGCCTGGGCTTGAAAGAAGCACTCTAGATGGTGCTGGCAGGACAGCTCAGGGGTAAAAGGAGCTTCTGACCAAGTTTGACATCCTGTGGAAGGAGGGAACTGACTCCTGCAGGCTGTACTCTGACCTCACATGCACCACCCAACCCACAAATACATACATAGACACACACATACATACTTGCATATGTAAACATTGTTTTGAACAAAAGGGGAGTTGAATGAGCACTAGCTGTATGTAGATGGGAGCTGATGTGCAAGTGAGAACAAGAAGATCAGAACAGCAAAGATGAGCAACCAGACTGGGTCTTACTTAGAGAAAGGAGAATTAAAGCCTATGAAAAGATTGTCGATGAATGACCATGAAAAAAAAAAAAGAAGAAAAGAAAAAAGAAAAAGAAAGAAAGAAAAATGAGTAGTAAAGCAGAGGGAATTGGGAGTAGAATGGTCTTAAGTTGCAGATTTCACTTTGTCAGACAACACAGGTTGGCACAAAGCATACATTTATAAGTTTTGTTTAATGGAAATTGTTTGGATAACCTGACTTTTATGTATGTTCATAGCTGTTTAGGGATGCTTCCCCAACTTTCAGAAAAATACAAGGTCATCTTTGAAATACAACTTTCCACAAAAGTATATATGTATAGTAAAGGTACAATATCAATATAGTAAATGTGCAATATATAAATATATATATTTTAAAATGGAAGGCAATCACTTCTCTAATTTTAAAATTTATTGTCATTAATGACTTAGAAAAATAGCTGAACAGGAAATAGAAATTGAACTCAAAATTTCTTTTTATATTGTTTCTTTAAAAATGCATATTCTCTTCTACTTACGATTATTTGATTCAGTTACATACATAAAAGGAAATAATCTGTTATATACTAAATAGAGAAGTAGCCTCAGAAGCATGAGTTTCAAGTGAACTGTGTGGAGCTGGAGAGATGGCTGAGTGGTTAAGAGCGCTGGCTGCTCTTCCAGAGGACCTGAATTTGGTTCCCAGCACCCACATGGAAGCTCCCAGCAGTCTGTAACTACAGTTCCAGGGGTTCAACACTAGCCTCCTCAGATCCTGACTGCACATGGTTCACAGACTTACATGCAGAAAAACCACCAATATACATGAACTCAAAACAAAGAAATTTCACAAATAATTTAATTTAATTTAATACATTCAACAGGTTTTGATTTTCCCTCTCTTTGTCTTCACCATGAGAGACTTGTGGGGTCCTGATTAACTTGGAGAGACAAAAACAAATACGATATAAGTCTTTCCAGTGCTAATTGATTCTTCTACAGTTCAGGAGGTATATGTACTGTGTTCTTTTCATAGAGGCAGACACTCCAGGGCCATGCAGTTTTCCCAAAAGGCTATTCGTCTGTGTGATGTGCTGCCTTCTTTCTGTTTTCCTACTTTAAGTGTAAAGTAATATCCCAGATTAATAAACAAAACAAACAAACAAAACATTGAAGGGAACTGTCAAAGCAATAACAGCATTCAGTCTGAAATTCACCGAGAACCGACCTGGAGGAGCTTGACTCATATGACGACCCATACTTTAATAATAATGGCTAACATTTGCAGTACTCTTGCCATGTGCCAGTTTTCATGCTCTGTGGCTTCTACACATTATCTTATTGGATCTTCACAGTAACTCTGAGTGAGTGTTACCCTCTTCATTTTATAGACACAGAAACTGACACAGAGAAGAATGAGTTTATCAGAAGTTGTATCACCAATCTGTGAGTTCCTTAGGGCTTTTGTAACAAATCACCACAAACCTTGGTGCTTACAACAACCAAATTCATTGCTTTGTAGTCCCAGAGGCAAGTAATCTAAGTATCAAGTTGAAGACAGATTTGCATCCCACACCTTTCTCCTGACTCCTGCAGCTGCCTACAACCCCTAGCTTTCCGCGGCCTGGTGCTGTGTAACTTTAATCTGTGCCACTATTTCTAAATGGCCTCTTTCCATTTCTGTGTCTTCCCCTTTGTGTCTCACTAGGACATTTATTACTTAATTCAGGCCTGGATCTAGTTCAGGATGTTCTACCTTACAGTCTTATGCCAACCATATCTAGAAAGACTTATTCCAAATAAGGTCATGCTCTGAGGTTTGAATGAACTTATCTTGGGGGCCATTATTCAACTAACTATAGCTAGTGAGTGAGTGTTAGAACCAGGATTTGAACATCTATCCAATCTTTTATCCATTGTTCGATGCTTCTCCTTTTTTTCCAATTCTCATGTGTAACACATATAATGTGTGTATATGTATATCAGTATATACTACACAATACAGTGGATAGATGCAAATTATACACAATATAGTGGGTGCTTAATAAAACATTAACAGTTGAACTAGTATTAAGCAATAAATATAATGTTTGGACAGTCTCTTGAAGCATGATGTGACAGAATTTATTGTAAAGGACTTCTCAGAAGACTATTTCTAAGTAATCATACTATGTGTAGTTCTTACTCTTCTTACAAAGATGTCAGTAACTCGCCACTTATTCCTTGTCATTAGCCTCTTTGATCTCTCACAATCTTTTGTTTTTAATACAGAAACCAAAGGCAGACTAGAAATTGACTCAGGAAAGAATTAAAGAGAGAGGTGTGGCCAAAGAGCCCCACTAATGATGGGAAATAAGTGTGTACCAAGTTCACTCCTCTTGATCAAAAGGCAAAATTAGCAGTTACAAGCCTGTCTCTGTGTCTCTGTTCTTCAATCTTGAGTGAAGTTTAGATGCAACGTTAATCTGTGTCCCTTGCTTTCCAAGAGCTCCCAGCAGATTTCCTAGAACAAAAAAGTAGCTGCCCCAATGGAGTTTTTCTCTTTTGTTAAATAATTTTGAGCCCCAGGATATTTCTGAAGTAGTTAGTCATTCAGGGCTGTGTCCCAGAAGAATAAGGCCATCGTGGGAAGGAAGAGAGGAAGAAACAAGACTTCCATCCCAGATATTTTGCATTTTAAAATGTGCTAACGTGAATGGTGGAAAAGTATGAGATTTCTAGTGACTGTTCTTCTTTTTAAAATATTTTCTACAGATAGGAATGTAGGTCAATGGTAGAAATGCTTGCCCAGTTTGCCCAAGGCTCTGGGTTGATTCCCAACACCACCAAAAGTGCATACACATTATTATAAACTGCCTGACCATAAATACCAAATATGTCCACATTCTGAATTGAAGACTATGGAAAGAAGAATTAAACTCTAAAGTTGCCTGGTTCCCCTTCTTGCCCCTCAAAAACAGGGCTGGGGAAGAAATGGGGGGCCTGGGTAAGGGTTAGTTGTTGGTTGGTTGGTTGGTTTTATACATGATATCACACTTCCTGGAAACTTTCTCTTTCCAGTTTCCCCTCTGAAAAGCAGGCAGCGAAGCATCACATACTAAGAAGTCAGTGCCCACACATTATTCAAGCCAAAATGCCCATGGCTTTTTATCAGGCTGGGAGATCACTGAATTCTCAGTCCCACCCGCATCAACACAGACAACTTGCAATCTGAAACTCAGTAGTTTGTTTATGCTGAACAATCCTCGGGTCTTACTTGGTCTGAGAACTTCAGTCTTCACCGTTCTGTGCCCAATTTTTGTTGAATGGCCTAGACCCAGGGCTAGAAGTCCAGCTTAGATGATCCCACCTCTAGTTTTCTGTCCATTTCTGTCCCAGTGCACCATGGTCTCAAGGTGGCCAAGACCCAAACTCTCACACTGCAGGCTCTGTACTCCATCTGCATATGATTTTGACCAAAATGGAGATATGTTTTCTGTTTTGATTTCTAGGATGCAACTACACCCTGATTTTCTTCCTACCTCATAGACTCTCTTTCTCATGTTCCTTCTTTGAGTTTTCTTCCTGAGCCAACTCCTTTAACATTGATGATGCTCTGGAATCTGTTGAGTCCCATGGGCTTTGTGTCCTCTCAGGCAATCTCATCTAACGCTGTTCTCAAATCAGGCACTGGTAAGGCAGAGCTCACAGATCAACTCTGATTTATGTCCTATTTTCATAAAGTTTTATTAAAATGACAACAATTACCTATTTAAGTTTCTCCTATGACTGATTTCGTGCCACACCAGAAAAGCTACCCAGTTAGACCATGTGAACTACAAAGCCTAAATTATTTACCGATGAGCCCCTTATAAAAAAGTAGATAAATTGGGTTTGGGTTTAAACTATCATTTTATATTGACAATCTCAATTCCAATTAACTGTACCTAGCTCAGTGTGAGACTAGGCAAAGTCAAACATTGGGTTAAGAACAAAAGCCAAGAGCAGTTCAGTTCATGCCCTAAAAAACAAGGCTGAATCTGAGCAACCCATAATTATAGCAGGAAGACACTTGACATCCCTCTGAAGGTTTCTTTTGACTCTGAGTGATAATTGTTGAAACTGAGAAATGACACACAAGTGAGAGAATCGTACAATAGGAAGGAAAGGTGGAATTAACTCTAGGGTCTTTCCATTACTGTTCCCACTGTACAGCCAGTTAATGTGAGGAAGAGAGGAAGTTCTATAAGTTGAGAGAGGGAGAGAACGTAAGAACGCACATTTGGGAGCCGTCACTGTTTATATAACAGCTGAGTGTTGGACTAAGTATGAGATAGTCAACAGGCATGCGCAGCATTTTAGCAAGTCCAGGTAAAGGGGAACAAAGTAAATGCGTATCTTCTTATGTGTAACTCTAGTGTATCAACTTACTCAATGACCATAGTACTTAAGAAAAGAGATAAGGCAATCCACAGAGGAAGACAGGAGAAATATACCCTAGGTATTCAGTGCCAGGGACCAAAAGCTACACAATTTTGATTGCAGTAGCTGCTGCCACGTCAGCCAACCTTGTAACTATGGATCATCAGGTAGGAAGGCCATCCACTTCCTGGCAAATGTAATCCATGTAAACCATCAAGTTAGACCAGTTGTTCCCAACCTTCCTAATGCTGCAACCCCTTAATATAGTTCCTCATGTTGTGGTGGCCCTCGACCATAAAATTATTTTCATTGCTACATCATGACTGTATTTTTCTAGTGTTATGATTTGTAATGTAAATATCTAATATGCAGATGGTCTTAGTTGACCTTTGTGAAAGTGTTGTTTGACACCCAAAGGGGTCGTGACCCACGGGTTGAGAACCACTGGTTTAGACTAACCTCAATATCCATTCTCAGTTACAAATTCTTTTATCTGAACTACATGGATAAAAATTCCTTTGCTCCCTAATCTTGTATATCCAAATGATTTTCTTTTGAGAAATATAGTTACATTTCAATTAAAATGTATAGTTTATAAAATGCTTTTATTTTGTTAACCATGCTTCACTTTAGAATTGTTTTAAATTTATAATAAAAATGTACAGACAACAGTCCTGGAATATCCCTCTTATTTAATGTTAAATTACATAGCTGAAGTATCCTTGTCAAACTTCAGAAGGCAACATTGATAGAATCACTACTGCTATTGGTATTATTATTTCTAAGCATATACTATATATTGTTTAGATTTCTCTAGTTTTTTTGCTAATGTCTCGATTCTGTTCTAGGATTCCACCCAGGATGCCATGTTAAATTGAGTCATCAGGACTCAATGGGCTCTGCTTTGTCAGCTACTTGGTCTTCCTATATTTTTCATAGTCTTCATAGTTTTTAAGAGTATTAGTAGGGTAGCTGTGGAATGCCAATCACATTGCTATATACAATATTTATCCATAATTAAAAAGATATCATGGGGCTTGGAGAAGAATACCACATGAGTGACATGACCCTGTCACATCTTATCCGGGATATGTGATGTCGTGTTACAGTGATGGCAGCTTTGATGGCTTCGTTTAGCCATCACTGCTGAATCTCTCTATAGATATCTTTTTCTCTCCTTTTCTCATACTCTATTCATTGGAAGTAATCCAGTCAGCCCAGCCCACACTCAGAGAAAATAAGGTCCCAGAAGAGAGAATATTTGATATATTATTGAGCATTCTTCTGCTAGGAAGATGTGGCCCTTATCTGTTTTCTTTTCATGGTGTGTTTATGTCTGGGGGAGGGGGTCCAATGCATATTATTTTATACTTCGGGCTGTAATCCAATATTATACCATTTCTTTGTTGTTCAAATTTTTTCCAAGAATGGCTGTGATTCACTCTTTCAGACTGCTTCCTGAGTTCCTCTGACATATCCAACTTAAAATCATTTATTTTTTGAGAAACACACACACACACACACATACACACACACACACACCTAATGTGTTTTTGATCACACCCTCCATTCTTCCTCCAACTCCTCTGAGACTCCCCTTGCTAAGTACATCTCCCAACTCCATGTCCTCTTTTCATAACTCAGAGTCCGATCAGGGCTATCTGCATGTTCTTGGCCATCCACTAGAGCCTGGATGAAATACAATAACCACTTCCCTGAAGAAAGCAGATTTTAGTGGGTCTTCAACTGCCAAAGCTCTTCAGTTAAGGGTGAGGTTTTGTGAGCCCCTCCCCATCTATGTTGACATTTTGGCTGCCTGATCTTGTTCAGGTCTTGTGAAAGCAGTCACAGCCACTGTGGGGTCATGAACACAATGACCCTGTCGTATCCAGATGACAGTGTTTCACAGCAGTTCTCCCCAACCTCTGGCTCTTGCCATCTTTCTGTCCCCTCTTCCATTCCCTGAGCCCTGTGGGGAGAGGGTGGATATACACGTTCCGTTTAGGCCTGAGAACTCCACAGTTCCTCCTTGTCTACACTCTAACTAGCTCTCTATCAGTTGCCACTCACTGCAAAAAAGAAGCTTCTTTGATGAAGGCTGAGTACTGCACTAGTGTGGGCATACAGAGAAGTGTTTAGGAGGCAGTGTGATGCTATGTCTGTTTAGCAAAATGAGAGTAGTCAGTTCCTCTTGGTCAGGTTTATAATTGCCTCCTGTGGAATGTATGACTCCCATTCTTCGTGTTTATAGAGCTTCCATGATTTCTGGCACAAAAGCCTCATGATTGTCTTATATTTTACCCTATAAATTACCAATTGTTTTAGTTTTTCAAATAAATAAATAAATAAATATTCTAGTTTGCTTTCTATTGCTTTGATAGACACTGACCAAAACGAACATGGGGAGGAAGGAGTGTAGTTCATCATACAAATTACAGCCCATCATTGATGGAGGTCAAAGTATTTACCTGAAGCAGAGACTAAGGAGGAATGCTGCTAATGGGCTTATTGTCCACGGCTAACTCAGCCTGCTTTTTCACAGAACCCAGGAACACCTGCATAGATGTAGCACCACCCATGGTAGGCAGGGCCCTCCCACATCTACTGTCAATCAAGAAAATGCTCTACGGACATGCTCACAGGTCCATCTGATGGAGGCAATTCCTCAACTGAAATTTGAAAATTCCTCTTCCCAAGCCACTCTAGTTTGTGTCAAATTGAACAAAAAACAAAAAACGAAATAAAACAAAAACAAAAAACAGTGCTTATAGTAGAGGTATTAAAATATCCAAAAGAGAAATAATCTAAATTTCCGTCGGTTGATTAATGAACAGTATATAGTAGATGTCATATTCAATGGAATAATAGTCAGCCACAGAGAAGAAAGGATGCTGATGCATGATACAACATGTACAAGCCTCAAAAGAATGTTAAGTTAAGCACAAGAAGTCCATCATAAGAGACCACAGACTAAGTGACTTCATTTGTATGAATTGCCCAGTATAAGCAAGTCTGCAGACCGAGAAAATAAATCATGACTTACAAAGAACTAGAGAAAGTGTAGAATGGGAATTAATTACCATTAGGTTTTTACCATTTCAGAGTTTCTTTTAGGGGAGATAAAGGTATTTTAAAATTAGAAACTGGTGATAGTGGCATGACTCTGTAATTAGATTAAGTGCCACTACAGTGCACAATTAAAAAAGGATTGATTTTATGAAATATGAAGTATTTCTCCATAAAGCTGGTATTTCATTTTTAAGATGTATTCATTTTTATCTTATGAGTGTTTGCCTGCATGTAGGTCTGTGTATCACATCTGTGCTTGGCACACAAAGAGACTACAAGAGGGCATTGGATCACCTGGAACTGGAGCTACAGGTAGTTTTGAATCACCATGTGGGTTCTGGGTACTGAACCCAGGTCTTCTGCAGGAGCAGCCAGTGATCTTAACCACTGAGCATCTCTCCACCCTCAAGCTGTTATTTTTAAAATAGAGTGATAACATACTCTACATGATTGCCATTTGGACATCTAAAGAATTTTGTCAATGTACAAATTCTATTGTATCCTCAAGTTTTTTTAAAATCCTATTATTTAAAATTATCTTATTTAACATACTGGACAGGCAGAAGATTTAAGATCTCTTGTGAATTCCAGGCCAGCCTGGTCTACATAGTGAGTTCCAGGTTAGCCAAGGCAACATAGTGAGACCATATCTCAAAAAGAAATGAAATACTAAATGAACACGGTAATCTTGATGGCTATTATGAGAGGGGTACCCACTATATGCCAAGCAATGCTACATGACACTGTTCATATCTGAATATCTTTGAGATTAAAAATGACATTTTAATATATCTCAGTTTAATTCAAGGAAAGACTTCTGAATACACTCTGTATAAACACTAGAAATGTAGCATCGGCTAGAAAATAGACACAGAGATTGAATTGACTAACTTGATACCACGTATACCCGGTACAGTTAGAATTCAAATCTACACCGATCTACAGCAAACACTAAGCTCATTCTGTAGGTCAACAGGGCTCCATAGCAAACGGCTCTAGCCATTCTTTCATCAACAGTAGCCATAAACACAAACTCTTACCTTCCAAAGGGGAGTACTGCGCTACAGTTTGATGTAGCCTCTTGGCAGGGCTAACCTCAGAGCCTTGTAATCTCTGGTAAGACTTTTCCATTTGTTGTGTTTCATTTCTCACTTTGCTGGTGTCCCTGATGTCTCGGGGTAAGCGGGACTTTGCATTTCTAGACCTTAGCCTGTATTCTTACATGGAGAGTGAAAGAGGGGTGCATGTGGAGGTTCTCTTCTTCAGCGTGTGGGTCCTCTGTTTATCAGGCTTGGCAGCAAGCTCCTGCTGAGCCCTCTCGTCAATCTCAACAAGTTCTTTTCGTCTTGATTTGTTTATAGTTTTAACTCAGAGTCTCTTTACGTAATCTGAATTTGCCCCAGATTCTGAAGTCTGACATTTTAATGATGAGAATTTGTTTTCCTCTTTTCAGCTCGCCAGTTCTCTCTCTTAGTCAGTGCTTTCTTCCTTTTGTGTGCCGATTTCCTCGACTTCTCTCCATTTTTGATCCAGCACGGGCTTCTGGTGAAGAGGATGAAAAGTCCCGCTTTACCCCGAGACATATGAATGCTGTGGGGGAAAAAGTCCAGTTCTAGATCGCCAGATTCATCAGCGCTCGCTCTTTGTTTCCCTTGTTAATTTGTTCTGGTTTTTTTTTTTTTTTGCTATTATCTGTTCTTTTTTTATAATATTGTTGATTTTTTATTTATTTCTTTGACTTTTTTCACAAGGGGAAAAATACATTTTCTTATAGAATAAGATTGTGCGTTGGAAAAAGAAAGTAAGTACTACTTCCTCCATTCAACTCTACACTCTCCAAACCGAACCTCTCTTCTTATTCCTTCTTAAAATCTAACATTGCCTGACATAATATAATATTTTTGAAATTTATTTTTCCCCACACTCAAATGAAGAGCCACGCGGGCAGTGTTTGCTCCCTGGAATATCCCCCACAGTAGGAATAGAGTCTGGTTACAGGAAACTTTTAATAAATATTTATGAAATAAATGAGTGAAGTTAGTACAAAGGAAGGACTCATGTTAAGAGAAGTTGCAGGCCTCTCGCCCTCTATAAAGTTTTCTTTATGACTATTATGATTCTGTACTGAGTATAAAATAAAAATTGAAGGAGTGGGGAATACTCCTTTTATTCCTGCCTGAAAATACTAAGCTCCGAGACTGACAACCTCTGAGAGAAGCTGATGGGTCCGATACATGAAAGGAAGGTAGAGATTAGACAGTTCACAGGGAAGCAAGCCTGGGGTCCTAGGCAGGCTCGAGGAGTGGGGGAGGTGGAGGAAGAGATGGAGCTGGCTGCATTGTACAAGATCATGGAGTCTCTCTCTCTCTCCCTCTCTCCCTCTCTCCCTCTCTCTCTCTCTCTCTCTTTGCGTCCTCCTCAACCTCTTTCTTTGAAGTGAAGCTGACTCCTTGGCCATCAAACTAAGTAGTACTTAGAAAGGACATTAATTAAGCACAGATTCTGTTTTAAATAGTCTGAGTAGATTGCAACCATCCATGAAGATGATGGTGGTCTTCAGCTGGGGAATACGGCCAATGTGAACGGCTGAGGATGTCAGGCTGTATGTTTACAGTCAACACTACTCACAGAATGTCCAAAAAGCAACACTTTCTAGCTAAGTAATGAGAATTATTTTCACTAAACAATCTCACTTTTACTTACAGGCAAACTCATTACTACTATAAGGATATTTTTTAGTAACTATAACCTATCATTCACCAAAAGGTCACCTTTAAAAGTCAATTCCAAGAATCATCGTGGCCATCACTCTCATAAATCTTTCCAAATCCCTTTATAGCCAGCTTGAGAGCCTAGCCTCACACAATTTAGGTTATAAGTCAGCTACACCTGTTACCTATAAAATGTAGTTTATTACAACAAATGCAATTGTAAACCTAGATGGCCTGATGCTGGTTTTATAGTGAAAATCAAGCAGCCTTTGGCTTTTCTATCTGATTCCTGACAGTTGTCTTGAGCAAAGCAAAAGCTCGCAAAATGGCTACTCTTGATTCTGGCAAATTATCAGCAGCGCTCTCATGAATCAGAGTTTGTCTGACGTAAACCGTGTTACCCGCGGATGATTAAAAAGTAAACAGAGCTATGGCAATGGCATCTCTTGAAAAGCTTAGCATTTTTCTCAAGCAGGAGTACAGTTTCTTCCTCTGACATGGGTTTTCTGTCTGAATTACAAATCTCCCAATTATATCTTAACTCTATAAACCTATCCCCTCTCATTCTCAGTGAATGAATTATCCTCATCTTAAATGCTATGGAAACTAGCTCAGCACGGTTAAATTGCTGTCATCCTTCTCCCGAAATAGTAATAATGATTTATATTTGTGTGCCTTGTCACAGTTTGCAGATTCCTCACACACAAAAGTTGGTTTTTTTTTTGAACCTATGAGCTAGGTATTTTTAATTGCAATGTTACAGATAAGGAAAATGAAGCTCAGAAGAGTTTGCTAATTTAAAAACAAACAAACAAACAAACATCACTCAATGCTGGGCCTGATGACACAGTCCTGGGATCTCTGCTATTCCAGAGCCAGAGGAAGAAGGATCACAAGTTCAAGGCCTACTTACCTGGTTTACAGAATGAGCAAAACCAGCCTGATCAAAATGAGAGATAAAGAGAGAGCTGAGGATGTAGCTCAGTGGTAGAGTACTTGCCTTCTTGAAAATCCCCCAAAGTGCTCCAGATACTGATGAAGACCTCTATCTCCCTAAGTTCAGATGAAGCCTATGGCAAGGAGCCACCCACATAAACAGTTCCCAGACAGCAGGTTTCTACTCTGCAGTACAAAGCACCTTTGTTTTCATTAAGAGTTGATTATCACAATCAGAACTTTCTCTCAGACATTTCTTTAGCCAAGGAGGAGGAGGAGAAGGAAGAGGAGGAGGGCAAATCAGAACACCAAGTTCTTGGGAGATGGCTACTTCTAATTGAGATCCTTCAGGCACACATAAATAGAAAAGGGTATTCCTGTCTCAATTAAATATACAGATGCTCGTATGTAGTGTTTTAAAGCTTAAATTAATGCTAGCTGAAATACAAATGGTTTTCTGTTAAAGATTCACAGTTGGCATTATAGAACCAGGGTGAAGTCCTTAAAACTTTCCTAACCCTAACCCTAACCCTAACTTTTCCAATTTACACGTGACTCTTCCACAGATAAACTAGTGGCTAAAAATGAGTTACACAGTCACATTTAGCCTCAAGTGCAGCCATAATAGTCTTTGTGATTATGCTCTGTGACTGACTATTTACTTCACTGAAATTGGGGTTTTATTACCAAGTAATAAAAGACAAATTAATAAAATAGGAGGCAACAGGATGAGGGTTGCCATCTGTTCCTTCTCAAGCAACTGTTAGAACACTTCTCCAATCAGGAGAACTCATTAGTTCACCTTATTCTGAGGCTCAGAACTTGCAGAGTTCACAAATAAAACTTGGTGCCTAGCTGGCTGCAAAAGACTTTCCAGAAGAATTTATTTAAACTCTTGGACTTCCAGCTCCCGAGTTTCTGATTCAGTGAATCAGAGAATGGTCCCTAAAAACTAAACCATAAAAGCAAATGCAGATAGAAGTGTCCCTCAAATAGTTCTGGTTAATGAGTATGTTTGCTTTGTGAAAATTCGCTGTATTCATTTGACTTATGTTTATAAGGCATTGTTTTCTCTGCATATGATATGCTTCCATAAAAGGTGTTTTAAAGGTATTTCCAGATGATTCTGTTGAACATCAGGTTAAACTGCAGAGAAAGGCTGGACCAGGGTTTGATCCTACCCAGTCCTGAAACCTTTGAGTGTGCCGTTTCCCCTATTTCAACTGCTGTTACATATATATATATATATATATATATATATATATATATATATATATATATATATATATATCCACAGATGCAAGTGTCAGCTAATTCACCTATCACTAAGTCTAGCTTAAGGCCAGATGAGAGAGAATAGAAGTTAGAATATTATCCCATAATTTTCTTTTCAAATTAATCTAAACTCATCCTATGACTTCTCAGCATCTCAGAAGTAATTCAGGGTGTATTTGTTTCTACTTCCTCCTGGTTTCCATTCATTGCCCCCCCCCTTATCTAGTATCTTCTCCCTCTGTATCTCAGGACCCATCTATAACTGGGAAAAAAACTGACAGCTTTTATATAAGAAGTGGAATGAATAAATGAGCCATCAGAATGGTAGGAAAATGAGAGTTATGGGAAAAGGGAACATTCACCTAGGCCAGGCCTATGGGGAAGAATCATACAGCCCCTGGTGCCACATTAAATGACAGGAAAATATGCCAGGCAGGGCATTACCACAGGAATTCTGGGCTCTGGTCCCACTTGAAGTAACAAAGAAGACACTCTGGGCAAATCCAATGCAACATAATAAGTCTGTCTTGGAGTAAGCATGCATATCATAGCATCTTATAACAGCAAGGATACTGGACACAGAACAGAAATCCCACATTCCACTAACGTTTGTTCTCCCCATTAAAAATTATGGGTGGAGATGTTTTGACATACTTGCCTGTCTTATCAACCCCAAATAAAACATTCACAGCAGTCATAACAATTTTTACTTCAGATATATTTTGGAACGTTTGCTGATGGTGCAAGTGTTCCTCTGTGTAAATGTGCTTGCTTTTCAAACAATGCCAAATGGAACCATTTTCTGGGCATATATAACATTTTATTTTGAAAATCCTTGCTGATGTATGCAGGGCCTGTGCAGTGTCAAGACACATATTTAATCAAGCATCCCTGGGAGAATAGCTTAGTACCATTAACCTCATTCTACAGATAAGAACACTGAAATCTAAATAGGTTGACTAGAGGTTGCCCAATGCTTCCTGACAGCAGAGTACTCTAGAAACATTGTGTGTAAAGAAAAGAAGGGAGCCCATGAAGGAAAAAGACTAGTGAAAACAGCCTAGAGGCAAGGGAAAATTACACTTTTGCTTTGAAAGCTTTCATGGCTAATGTCAAAGAACACATTGTTCTCCTGAGCAATGTACAATTTTTCTCACTCAGGACTTTGGGAAATTAGACAACTTCATCTTCAGGATCCAGGCAACTTAGAGGTCTATCTGTAGCTTTCCTCTAGGGAGTTCAATGTAGTGCGAACATTCTGCTTATGCTGTTGCCATCAGCAAATACATAATCAGCTTGCTGTTGCTGTTGAGTCCTGTGTAAACCTAACAAGTAGAAGGGATAATGTCAACTCTGACTTCACTGAACACCTATTGAGTGGCGTCTCTGGATCAGTCAGTGAGCTAAGCCTGGAGAACCAGTGGTAAATAGAATACTCCCCACCTTTTAGTGGCTTTCTATAAAGGTGAAAAAAGCAAAATGTAACTCCAAACAGTTAAAAGGTAGTATGATAGTGAGCCTGGATTGATGGTTATGTGAATAAATGGCTTCCTGGGTAAATGTGACGCCAGCTCAGTGGGGTGGGAGGAGACAGGAGGATTCCTGGGGCTTGTTGGCTGCCAGCCAGACCTTAGAGTTAATAAGGGATTCTGTCTCAACACCTTCCTTTGGCTTATACACACACTTATCTATCTATCTATCTATCTATCTATCTATCTATCTATCTATCATCTATCTCTCACACATACACTTCACATACATATAAACACATACATACCACACATATATACACCCACACACTCCCACAAATACTATGTTAGTCAAAGACCTATACAAAGGATTCCAAAACAAGAAGAAGTGTGACGTGTGCTCCGCCCATATAAAACGATGCAACTAGAGAGTGTAAGATTCGAACAATGTCTGAAAGCAGGGTAAGATGAAAAGCATTCTGTGCAAACAGAATGGTAAATGAAAGGCTGCAAACTATAGAAGTGTCATGTGCCCTGCATGCGCTGATTACAGGGGAACATAGAGCCGGAGAGGCAGAGTGAGATGGGCTGGTGACAGGTGATGATCCATCATCAGTGAGGACTCACTGAAGGTTCTAAACCAGGAAACGCCCATGATCATCTCTGCTTTCTCAAAACAGGCTGAAAGGAGAAGTATTGGAGGTCCATGGGCCAGCTGGGAGATCCTGCATTCATGCAAGAATCCAGGACAGAGATGATAATGAGCCAACAATATCATGTTAAGTGAAAAAAGCCAAACTCGGAGTGTTCTCTCATATCCTATGGACTGTAGGAGAAAACAGCAGCAATATGAGAACACAAGGGAAAGCTATTAGGAAAAAGGAAAGTGCTGAGGGCTGAGAGAGTATAGAGGGGAATAAATGTAAGCAAAAGATAACATGTGCATGCATGAAAATGTAATAAAACCCATTATTTTCTGCAAAATAAGACCCAAGATAACACTGGGGAGGGGGAGCTTTGTAGTTAGTACAGGACTCTGATGTCATTGTCTGAATAGGGATCATGGGAGGAAAACATTTTGGAGAAGTTAATGGTGAGATTTTTACAGTGCATTTGGTTTTCTTTCTAAGTAGAGGACAAGGGAAATAATTGAACTTTTATTGTCTTTCGGTACCTTATAATCTTCAGTTTGAAGAGTTGACGGAGTTGGAATAATTCTGCTAGGAACTTGTAAGTTAGAGTCCAGCACAACAGGTTTTGTTTCACCTCTTTTTGTTGTTGTCGTTATTTGTTTCTTTGGTTGTTGGCTGGTTTTTGGTTTTTTAAGACAGGGTTTCTCTGTTGCAACTCTGGCTGTCCTGGAACTCGCTCTGTACTACGCTGGCTTCGAACTCACAGAGATCTACCTGCCTCTGCCTCCCAAGCGCTAGGATTAAAGGCGTGTGCCATCACTACCTGGCATGTTTCACCTCTTAAGGGACGGTGCTATCCCTTCGTAGACCGAGCTATCTGCCTTGCAGATACATGCTTTCTTTTTATAAAGTCAGTTAGGAAGTGAGGCCAGCAAACTGACAGGTAAAATAGGAATTGAAGGAGAGAACCGAAGATATGATTTTCAATTAAAATCAGCACAGCACAGAAATGTCTACATACCCATATTTCATCACTATGCGTAACAGCCAAAATTATTGGATAAGCTCTTCAGCAGATTCATAAAGAAATGTCAGATATATAGGTGTATATAAATATTAGTCAGCTATAGAGAAGAAAGAAGTCTTGCCATTTTCAAAAAAATGAATAGAACTGGGGGTCAGTATGTAAATTGAAATAAGCCAAGCACAGAAAGGAAAACACTAGACATTTTTTTTTCATATGTAGAAGGTTGTTTATCTGTTTCATGTTTTGAGAGACTCTAATATCTGAGGCTTGTCTCTAACTTGTTATGTAGTAAAGAGTAACCTTGAGCTCTTGATCCTTCTGCCTCTACTTCCAGAGTATTTTATTGGGATTTTAGATAGATGTGTACCACTACACCTGCTTTATGAAATGCTGGCTATGAAACCTAGGGCTTTATAGATTCTTAATTTTTTCTTTTCTTTCTTTCTTTCTTTCTTTCTTCCTTTTATTTTATTTTATTTTTTAAATTTTTTTTGAGACATGGTTTCTCTGTTGTAACTCTGGCTTTCCTGGAACTCACTCTGTAGACCAGGCTGGCCTCGATCTCACAGAGATCCATCTGCCTCTGCCTCCCGAGTACTGGGATTAAAGGTGTGCGCCACTGCCCAGCGAGCGAGCTTCATAGATTCTAAGCAAGCACTCTACCCATTAAGCTACATGCCAGCCCAAGTTTTATGTTTCTGTTTTTTGTTTTTTTCTTCTTAAATCAACTTGAATATGGGATAGTGATGACTAAAGGCTAGAAACAGATGGTGTTGATCAAAGGCATCTTTGATTACTGTGCTCTGTGTGTGTGAAATATCACACTGATTTTTATGTATGATTAATACATTAATTAAAACATTTTTAAAGAAAACAAATAAGATTATCAATTTTAATATAATATTTTACTAATTCTTTGAGAATTTCTTATAGTGTATTTTGATTTACCTTCATTTCCTCCCCCTAATTCATTTCAGATCAACCCCCAACCTTGCTACCCCTCCCAACCTCATGCCCTCTATTTGGCTTTGTTTTCCTTTGTAATAACTCACTGAGTCTGATTTGTGTGGTCCACATACTCAATGAGTCCACTAGTGCATGGTCAACGTATTATCTACCACACTTTTACAGAAAGCTTATGGTTCTTCCCTGCCAGGAGACATCACTGTTAATCAAGCTGGGGGTGGGGGTCTCATGAGGCCCCCTTCCCTGCTAGAATGTTGACTGGCTTGATCTTGCACAAGCCTTGTATAGGCAACAACAGATGCTGTGATACATGACATGATTCGTGTCATGTCCAAAAGCACTATTTCAGTCTGGTCCTCCCTGGTCTCTGGCTCTTACAATCCTTCTACCAACCCCCTTCCTTGATGGTTCCTGAGCCTTGTTTGGGGATGAGCATGATATAGATGTCTCCTTTGTGGCTAAGCACTGACACTTACTTTATACTTTAACCAGCTGTAAGCGTCTTCATTAACCACAGCCTATTAAACAAAGAAACTTTTATGATGAGGTCTGAGAGCTGTACCAATCTATAGTATAGAGAGATACAAATTTAGAGGGCAGTTTGATACTATGTCCATTTAGCAGAAGAGATAATCAATTTTCTTCAAAAGGTGTGCCTTTTCATCTTAGGAAATTACTCTACACATCCCCACAATGTCTCGCCTCACAGCAGCTGGCCAATACAACAAGTTAAATACAGAGAAAAGTAGAGCGCCACACAAAGCTTAAAAATATTCTAAGGGAGTAACTAACAAGTAGTGAAGGGATTCTGTAGATTATAAGGAAGGACAATTGCCTTATTAAGATAGCATACTTTGAGCAACCCATAAGTAACAACTGATACACTTTGACAAGTGAAGAATTCAGTTTCAGGATAGATCCATCCAATTTCTCTTTGTTTTAAATTTTAAAGTTAAGTGATGTACATGCTGAGACTCCAGTCACACAGAGTCATTCAAAGTTGTTCTAATTATTGCATTGCAGTGCTTTCTTCTCTCCATTACCATTGTAGTCTAGTCTTATGGATAAGGATATAGATGTGGTCTTCCCAGTCATCAGAGGAAAATTCTATTCCCTCAAAAGCTTAAATATATCAATTATTTAAATAAGTGGCTTCTTCTGTTTCTTTTTCTTCTCCTCCTTCTTCTATCTATCTATCTATCTATCTATCTATCTATCTATCTATCTATCTATCTATCTATCATCTTTCTCCATAAAGTAAGAGATAACTTTCTATTGCTAAATATGCTATTCCATTTTTTTTGTTGTGGTACTTGTTTATTTTACTTACATGTTCCTAGTAACTAATGATCTTCAATGGGCAAAATGGCTTCAAAGAGGTATTATGTGTATATGTGTGTGTGTGTGTGTGTGTACTCCATGCATACTAACCCCTTTTACCTTCTATCTCATTACCACCCAGTCTGCCCTCGCCAGTTCGCACAAATCTCTCTTCCATGTTCATAACTATTATTTTTGTTTTGTGTCTCGCTGAGACTAACCAGCACCATTTGAGGGATTTTGAGTTTGAAGTTATCCTTTGGAAGTGGGCTCAGCCATAGCCACGGGTACACAACTGAAGACAGGACAGCAGTTCTCCCTTTAAAATGTGTCCTCCAAAGACAGTTGGCTCAGATTTTCTAATTCCATTTACTGACTTGAATTATACTGTCAACTCACCAGAAAGCTATTTTGTTTATATATGGAGCATTGTTGAGGTTTTATCTGACCAAAATCATTTCAATCATGTTGAGTGAGAAATAACTTTTGAGATTAAATATTTGTTCATGGATCAAAAGGATACATCCTTTTTTTTTTTTTTAATGGAAACCTCTTCTCTACAGAGGTTGCTTTTAATAGGAAGTCATTATCATCTCCAACTTTTCTGTAACTTACCTATTTTTCCTAACCATCAAATGCACTTCAGGGTACCTAATGTTTTCCAGTAATTAAACACCTATTTTTATAATAGTTAATAGATTTTCTGTATAGAATCCATTTATTGAATGTGTCTTTAAATGTGCCTGTTTAAAAATAGCTTGTCCCATTTCAAATGAATAATGTCACTGTGGACCACCTCAAGGGTTACAGCGAGACCAAAGCTGGGAGAGAGCTACAAACATGCATGCTTTAACCTTTAGAAAAGGATCATTATCTGGTTCAATATTACACCCTCTTACATTCACATCTATTTTAAGAAATCATGCGCTAAAACATTAAGCCCATGGATTTTACTTTATGGCTACATGCAGAATGATTTTAATACTTTTATATTCTTTATTTGGAGGAAGAAGTGACTGTGCAATGTTCTCTAATAAATATCAATAAAAGAAGAAAGTGCTTTTTCTGGAAAAGTAGAATATGGTTAAAGGAAATGCTTATTCATTGCAAATCATTCCTAGAAATAATTTACCTGAATTTTGGCCAGTGAGATTAAGGGAAAGAGAGGAATGTACCTAGATTTTGTACAAGAGAAATCTGAACCTGCTATTTCACCTGGAAATGGAATCATTTTACATCCATTTAGGCCCCGGACACAGATGCGATCTGTAGTCTGCAGCTTTGTTCTCTAGGACAAGGCAAAACACTGTGTTCAACAGGAGGAGGGGACATTCTATGACAGACTGAGCAAAAAGAAGCCCTTCATTGCTCAGTGTTGGCATGCTTGTGTAACCTTTAGGTCTCTTTCTCTCATTGAGCTGTACTATAGTTACATTGAGTCAAGAGATGCTGAGTCTTACATTGAGAGGTTTGGTCATTAACAAAGCTGAGGTTATAAATGCCATCTTGAAAATATCATTTGGATTTATGCAACCTGAAAATATATCTACCCTTTTCTTCCTGTAAAAACAGTTATATTCTATGTTTGATATGGTTTGGGAGACCATGAACGTAGGATCTTTGGCTCACCAATGCTGTTTTTTCTTTTTTAACTTGGTAGTCTCTTCATTTTATATTTGCCTAGTTATCCATCTGCTCATTTATTCATTTATTCTTCCTAATGCTATAAGGCACTTAGAAGAAGGATGAGAAAAGATATTTCCATACTAAATATTTAAAAGGCATAAGACCATAGGATAAAATAAAACTTGGCTCTAAAATGAGTGAGAAAACGGCTTTAGGAAAATCATTTATGTGGGCAGTCATGGTCCAGAGTAACCCACCATAAGTTGTCAAGTAGCTCCAATTCCCCATCTCTGGCTCCGGGTTCCATTGCCCTGATGCTGCCTTGCCTCGTTCTTCCTTCAATATACAAATACCAGTTGGCTAAGGAAAACTTCACTATGAATTTCTCTAAGTCAAGCAACATCTGGTCCTTCCCTGCTCCTGTTATTCCTGTAGCTCATTTAGTCTTATAGGCTATCAACTTGAGAGTCTTATTTTCTACTGAGAAACCCACATATTAATTGCAGGTATAAATTTTTCTACTATTAAATACTTTCTAAACTAACCAAAAGCAATGGTTTGATTATGTTCATACTGAACATTAGCTTGGGCAAGGTGGTAACGGTAATATCTTTGACCAGAAAACCAATTGATAAAGCCATGTTCTTCTAATGCCCTAGGCAGACCTTTCTTAAATTGTTTTTCCTTGATGGTAGAGACATATCAGGTCTTATTGCAATAGATGAAGCAGTAACTGTAGAGATTCCAGGACAAGGCTTTAAAAGGTAGGGCTCTTAAGAGATACACCTTCAAAGGCAGCGAGGGCAGCAGCACTTGGGAATAGAGGAGTTGATTGGCAAAACTCTTGCAATTGAGGACTCAGTCTTAAATAAACAAGGATGACCCCTCAGTGTTGCCGCAAACTGAAGCAAGGGCCACACTTTTCTTTTTTCTTTTTTCAAGACAGGGTTTCTGTGCAGTAACTCTGGCTGTCCTGGAACTCATTCTGTAGACCAGGCTGGCCTTGAACTCACAGTGATCCACCTGCCTCTGCCTCCTGAGTGCTGGGATTAAAGCCATGTGCCACCACTGCCTGGCTAATGGGCCAGGCATTTTATCCCAATAATTTTATCAGCCATACTTAGCCATGAGCTGTTTCTTGGTAGGGGTGGCTCAGTAATCTGTGACAGAGGACAATTCTCACTCAGAAACAGTGTAAACAAACAGCCCCCAATGTGGCCAGCAGCAGGGGATGGAGGTGTTATTCCTGATGAGAGATGCCTGGAGGAAGCCAGAGTCTGAGGGCAGAATGAAGGAGTGTCTATTTGTATTAGGATGTCTTAACTCCTGAGTTTAAGATGACTTCTCAAATCATCACAGAGGCTGTTAGCATCCGTTCCCTTCCACATAGCCTCGATTTCTAGTGCGTAATCAATAAACTAAGTTTGATGACACAAGATGGTTGTTCTAATCATCATAATAGGATACTCAGGTGACAGTAACATAATGTAACAATCTCCCTAGGTGCCCCAAATGATCTCACCAAGTACTGAATCATCCTTTCTGGGGGACACAGAGAACACTTAATTTAAGACTTCTGATAAAACTGCAGAAGACTCACCTACAATGAGTACAGCTTTTAGTTTTAAGTTTATACTTTTTTACGTCATGCATTGAGAATATAGTGCATTTCTAATTGTAACTCTATCCTTGTAATGAGACAAGAAGTTTGTTCTTTATAAAAATGAACACATTAATGTACATAGAAGCAAAACAGCACTCTGAATGACCATGGGTTTACAAACTTTTAATTCTTCAAGTAATTAAAGTGGAGATTTCATATTTTTAATTTACTACAATCTAATTTTTAATTTATCACATTATTCTTCTAGTTGGTAATATCACAAAGAGAATGAGACTCTTCACCTTAGAATAGGTAATTTAACACAGTGTCACTTCATCTGAAATATTCAGATGTTACCTTCTACTAAAAATAACTGGTGTTGAATTCAAAATACATTCCACTGGGCCAAAAATTATATCCTCTAATTATCCAGTCTACATTTATCATAATTTAAGTCTCTAATCTGTTTAGACATACTTTTTCTTCAATCATCATGAGAGATATTCAAAGTTGTTATTTGCAAATTCTTAAAATTATTTGAAAATTCAATTTGTACTCCTCAATATGCCAATTATATCAAATCATGAGCTCTTTGGCCAGCTTCAGGCTGGATGACATTGGAATTCTAACTAAGGAAGTTGAAAAGCTATATGAGCTGGCTGAGTCCCAGTAAATACCAAGTCATAAAAATTGACTTCATTCAAAGGGTCTGATAATTCAATTCATTTAACTGACGACTGTACTAAGCCTGCTGCTGATTCTCTAAAAGGGGGTAAATATGTCCCCAATAACTAATCTCTACAGTTATTTGATGACCTTCCCAGTTAATGGAGTTGGCATAATGTTTCATAGCTCCAAAACTAAAAACCATTTGTCTTTGTACTACCCACTCACTTGAGGGGGCAGGTACCACTGCTTGTGGGATAATTTAAGCCTTATTTGCAAAGGCAAACTAATTTGTGCACAGGCAAACATGCAGACTGTGCTGGCTAGTTCTATGTCAGCTTGACACAAGCTAGAGTCATTTTGGAAGAGAGAACCTCAATTGAGAAAACTCCCCAACAGACTGGCATGTGGGCAAGCTAGATCGATGACTGGTGCAGGAGAGCACAGCTCACTATAGACAGAACTAGTGGTCCTATAAGAAATCAGGCTGAGCAAGCCATGAGCAAATCCAATAAACAGCACTCCTCCATGGCCTCTGCATCAGCTCCTACCTCCAGGTTCCTGCCCTATTTGAGTTCCTTGACTTCTCTCAGTGATAGACTACAAAGTGAAAGATGAAACCAGCCCTTCCTCCCCAAGTTGCTATTGGTTATGATGTTTTATCATAGCAATAAAAACCCTAACTAACACAGGAAAACACTATTGTTAAGGCATTGATTCTAACTAAAAGAACAATTTAGAAGTTGCCTTAATATCTCTCTTCTTGCATAGATTTGACCCAAACCGAATCTAGCAGCAGAGGGTATGGGAAACATTAGCCAGGGCATGAGAAACGACGCTTGCTGTCTTCCCTTCACGCAGTAAGTTACAAGATGAAATAAACCCTTTCCTCTCCAAGTCGCTCTTGGTCTCTGTGCTTGTTACAGGAGTAGAAGGCAGACTAGGACACACAGTATGAGATGAATCCATCCTTCTGAGTCTCCTTTGAAATCCTAATAAAGGCGGATCCTTTGTCTTTCCCTTTGAGCTTCTAAAAGGCAGGATGTTCATAACAATGCTTAATACTTAAATAATACCTTTCTTCTTCAAAGGGTTTTAAATAGAGTAACTACCTATTAGGATCTGTGCCTACCTGGGTAGGAGAGTCCCTCACCTCAACTCCAGCGGAACTGTTACACATCCAGAGCTAAAGGATGGTGACGGTGAAGCGAGGGCAAAAAATAACTGGCCCATAACTGTCCTGAGCCACGTACAGTGTCTGGTAAAGTTCCTTTAAGATTGTTGATATTTTTCAATAATGTTTTTGTTTTCCTTTTCCCTTATTAAAAAAAAAAAAAAGAACGTGTGTTCAGTTTTCTTTTAAAGCCATAGTAAATAGAGGCAAGGGAAAAGGTCAGAGAATGATTAATCAGTCCCACAGGTTCTAATGGTGAACGCGTTACCCTCATTTGTTTCCAAGAAATGCATCAGGGCATAGAAAAAGGCTGGAACTGCGTGGCTGAAAGCTGTTCCAGCATGATGAGAGGAGGTCAGCGAGTCTAGGACGGGGTAGTCACATGTATTTACACCCTGCGATGCCGCCTTAAAAGCATGAAAGCCGTCCTCTATTTTGTTTTGTTTTGTCGAAACCACATCTTGCGATGCAGCCCTGGCTGGCAGGAACTTGCTATGGATAGCAGCCTATCTTGCAACAACCCTCCTGCCTTTGCCTCCTGAGTGCTGGCATTACAGACGTACCTGGTCTAAAACCATCTATTCTTAAGCAAGACGATTGGGTTTTAGTTTTAGTAGCACAAATATTCACTAGGAAGGGTTAGCCGTATTTTGCCTATTTTTTTTTCCTTTAGATTCATTATAACAGTATAAATTGTAACCTTTCACAACAGATTCCAGATCAAGTTTAACTGTGCCTTTATCTTTCATAAAGATAAAAGTTCTTGAATTTCTGTACTCTTTTGAGGAGTTAATTACCCCACATATAATACTTCATACACATTGTGCCGCTAAGAGAAATACTCCACTGAAGCAGGAAAACACTTCCCTTGTTAGGACCAAAGGGAGATCAACCTGTCCAGAACTTTCTAGGTGGCTCATGCTGACCTATAGCATCTATCTCGCATCCTCACATCCTCTGGTACATTCTCTCTCTGTGTATACTGTACATGGTATAAGACATGCCTATAGAGAGAAGTCTGGTTGGTGACCCTAAATAGTCTTGTTCTCCCAAGACAGATTATAAATGCTTCCAGGGAACGCTTTTTCCCTTGCATTTCATGATATTTCCCCCGAGTGTCTCCCAAGTCCCCCTTATGCCACCTCAGGGAGTTCTGTTAGTATAACTCTCACCCTGAAGAAAGTAGTAATGTGGTATCTTCCCAAGGTTCAATAATGCAACACTGTTCCATCTCCCAAAAGGAGTCTTGTTCTGACAGCAAGAAGGATAAGTCAAAGGATGACACTGAACCCACAGAAATGCACATTTCTTATAAAGGGTTTCCTTGGAAGTTGTGCTTGGTAATTCCTGTTCATGGTTCAGAAGAGCTAACATCATTGCCTTTACCCTTAACAAAGACCTGGAAATACAGGTTTTTGTTTCAGATGTTTCATTTACTTCTGTTTCTTTTTATTTGGATGTATGAAGGGGAGAATGAACATTAAATAGGTAACTATTTCGGCCTCAATCATTAACATGAAGTCTTTATAGATATAGATGCGTGTATTTGTATATACTCCAAAACAAGCATGAACTAAAAGTGAGAAAAAGAAAAACATTTATGTATGTATACAATTCTGAATCTATTAGAGTTTCTTTCTAGAAAAATAAATAAATCTATGAGAATTCTTAATCGAAAGACAAATGTCTAAGATGTGAGAAAAATCACGGTGACTAAAACCAGCTCTTACTCTCAAGATTCTCAGTCTAGTCACACAGATGTTTGAACAAATTGCTTAAACGCGCCTCCAATTATCCCTATCGCATTGAGAAGTGCAGCAAGGACTATGGGAAGAAGGAAGATGATTGAGAAGAAATAAATGTAGAGAATCTACACATGCTATAGGCCTACAAGACAACCCAAAGTGTGCCAAGAAGATGATATGACTGGACTTTTCAGATGAGAGTAGTAAAATGAAATGCACCCCACTTACTGACAAGTACCTTAAAAATACTGCAAAGGTGCTACCGTAGTAGTCTAGCCTGGCATAGGAGAGAATAAGCCAAAGAGATCATATCCAGTTTCCTCATAACATTTTTTTCGACTGTATCACTAAGACTTCTACATAAAGATAACCAAACCGCAATTCTTAGTTGTGAGGATAGCTGCTCTTTTGGGGATGTTCCTCTAAGACACTGCCTCATAGGGCTCCTAGTTTTCATCCTCTTGAGGATTCAAATGTGACCATAATAGTACAAAGATCGTGAAGCCCGGGGATGAGATTTTATATTGTTTTTGTGTGATAGGCCTCTTTGGCATTCTAATAAAATCTATGCAACCCAACTCCAATAATACTTTTTTAAAAGCATAAAGTAAAATACAAAAGTATATAGCGCTTATTTTAAAACATGGCTAACAGAGATACTGAGATTAGATGGAAGAAAATCAAGATTAAAAAGCCATCAATAGAGAGACAAGAGAAAGAGATACAGAAAGCAGATGAGGTTTTCTCTGTAAAGAAGCCAACCTGTTCTCCCACTTCATCAAGCTACTCATGGAGCCAAGCAAGTGTGCTCTGAGAGTGCAGAGTGAGAAAGTCAAATCTGAGTCTGAATTCAGCATGCTCAAAGAGGAAAGGAAAGCACACTGAGCAGCAGGCACGGTGCCAGAAGAGGGATGTGGGAGCCTAAAGTTGCAAGACTTTTAATACTTACTCTCTCCCAGACCTCACCATTGCCTGGAGAAACAAAGAGCCCCGAACTTGGGAAGTGAATTCAGAGAAAGGAAGAATGGATCAAAATGTGTAGAAAGAGCAAAATAGCATAGAGGAATTTGGAACATGGAGCCACAGATACCCCCAAGCAGTATGGGCCGTAGACAGTGTAACCAAGTGTGTACTAATAGGGTCTAAAGCTGAGAGGTATTCGGTCCTCCGGTGGCCCACCCTCTGACTCCCCAGCCAGAGCAACCAGTAGCTGGATGGATTACAGGAAGGTGTGGAGCTTGCTGTATTTCAGAACGGACTGATAAAAGGTAAACACAAGTTGTTGACCCTCCATGCTCCCTTGGAGCTCCAGACATCGAAAGCTCTGTGTTCAGAATTGTCTGAAAAATATAAGACAGCATTGTAGTTTGCTGCCCGGGGGGAAATCAAGCATGGGCAAGATGGACAGAAAGTGGTCTCTGACCACAGAAACATCTTTCACCAGAAGGGCGCACTTATCTGTTTGGAATACTGAAACGAGCAACCTTCCTCCCTGTTCATGGAATCTGTTTTTTAAAACAAATAGCAATAATAAAAAATAATACAAGAAGCAGGCAGGAGAAATCATACCTCCCCAACCAGGGAAAAAAAAATCAGAATCAGACTGAAAATGTAATATCCTTTATTTTATTGCCCATTTTTATTTTTATCATGTTAATCTTTAATTTTCATTTATATTTACTTAGATATTAGTATTTATACTTTAATCGTTCATTTGTTGTATTGTAACTTGCTCCTGATTTGGAAGTCTCTTATATCTGCCATCCCTTTCTCAAAACTTAATATACTTAATATATTCATCAAAGCAGATGAAATAGTAACATACTTGAAAGAGGGGCTGGCAGAGTAGCTCAGTGGATGAAGACACTCGCCCAAGCCTGATGACGTGAGCTGGATCTGTGGAAGCCACACAGCAGAAGGAAAGAACCAACTCTCAACAGTTGTCCTTTGACCTCCACATACATCACCCTGGCATGTACATTCCCGAACACATATGTGCACAAATGCACACAAGGTAAGTAACTAAAGGCAAAAAAATTAAAAATGGAGAAAAAACCCTAAACTATTGCATCAAAAATGGACCAAACAGAAATACTGAAAATGAAAGAAACAACAAATCAAAACCAAAAACAGAATCACCAGATAAGGCCAAGCAGAAGAACAAGCTTCACACTTCAAGAATAAAGGCCAAGATCGTAATATACACAGACACATTCAAAGAAAAACATTAACAAATAACATAAAACATTAAAAATAAAAACCAGTATCAAATAGGAACAAAAATTCCCAGAACTGTAGGTTGTTTAAGAGGTCAAACTTAAGAACTGATAGAAGGAGCTAAGAAACAGCCTTAAAGCTTAGAAAATTCATTCATTGAAATTACAGCTGAGAAAATATCATAATCAAGATGTCAAACGTAAGGCCGGCAAGACGGCTCAGCTGGTAAATGCCCCCAATCCCGACAACTTGATCTGCAATGTCTACATGATAGGAGAGAGCTGACTCCTACAATTTGTCCTTTGACCCTCACACACTTGCCACGTGACTCATGCAGTCACACACACGCAGAAAATAAACAAGGAAATGCACTACTTTTTTTTTTTTAAAATGCAGAGCAAAGAATATTGAAAGCGGTAAGAGAAAAATATCAACTCACATACAATGGCAGAAACATCATAGTAACATCACATCCTTTGTGAGTAACTTCCAAAGCCAGGAAATCATGGAAGGATATATTTCAAGGAAACATGAATGAAGACAGCTGACCACCAAGATTGCTATACCCAGGGAAACTATCTCTTAAAATTGATGCAGAAATAATATTTCAAGACAAACACTACTTAAAGTCACTCCTGATGACGAAAGTCGGCACTTCAGAAAATACTCTGTACAGAGGATGAAGAAAGTGTTTTACTAACGAGAACAGAAATGAACACATTTCACGAGAGGAACAAAGTAACACAGGGGAGTCAGGCAGGAATCAGTCATATCCAACAGGGAAATTCAGCAAAGTACTCCTACTAACATTGGAGGGGGAAAAAAGCTATCAATAACCCAACCAACTAAACCAAAAACCAGCAAAATCATAGTCAATAGCAAATCCCTCTCAATAATACCTTAATTGCAAATGGACTTAACTTACCAATTAAAAGGCGCACACTTACTGACTGGATTAAAAAACAAAATCCAGGCCAGCACTTAGAAGTCAGACACTGGTGGATCTCTGAGAGTTCAAGGCAAGCCTGGTATATAAAGTAACTTCTAGACCTTTATAGTATGACCCATCTTTTAAAATATCCAAGTATGTGTTATCTCTAAGATACTCACATAACTAACAAAGACACATAAATCCAAAGGCTAAGATTGGAAATCAACTTACCAAAACATGGATGCTGTAACCAGGTGATACAGTAATTTTCATATCTGATAAAGTAGACTTCAAAACAAAACTGGTTAGAAAAGAAAAAGAGGGCCACTACATGTTGATAAAGGTCACCATTCACCAAAAGATGTGACAGCTGTGAATATTTATGCATCAAATATTTGAGCTCCCAATTTCGTAAAACAAATACTAAAACAGCACAGATGTCCTGATACAACAATGGGAGACTTCAATATTTCACTCACATATTTCCCAAACTAAAAGTCATCAAAGAAACTTCAGGGTGAAATTATACCATAGATCAATAGAGTTTAACAGATGTCTGTAGAGCAGTCCACCCAACAGGTAGGGAATGCATACAAAGAAAGAAAGGTAGGAAGAAGTCCTTTCATCATCAGACCACAGTAAAATAAAATTAAAAAGCAATAGCAAGAGAACCCTCACAAACTACAAATACTTGAAGACTGAACACTACATATTTGAATGGACAGTGGTATTTTAGGAAATCGTGAGGAAGATGTAAAAGTCCTCGAGTCCAATGAAAATTCTCCAACAACGTACTAGAACCTTTGGGATACTTTGTAAGAGGAAGCTTTATAGGTATTTATTTTTAAAGTCAGAGAGATCACAAGCAAACGATGATGATGCACCTGAAGATCTGGGGAGGTTGGGGTGGGGACATGAACCCAAATGCTGTAGACAGGAGGAAGTCGGGGAAGGAAAGAATGAAAAAAAAAAGAACAGTACATAGAGTCAGTGAAAGAATTTGCTCTTTTTGAAAATCATGAAAAAGATTGACAGACCCCTAGATAATCTACTCAAAGAGAGAGAGAGAGAAGGAGAAAGAGAAGACTCAGATCAACAAAATTATATATGAGAACAACAAACCTCATTTAAAAAACCAAAAGATCATTAGGGAACTTTGAAAGCCTATATTTCAAAACTCTGGGAAACCTAGGAGAAAGATAAACTTCTCTTTCTCTCTCTCTTTCTCTCTCTCTCTCTCTTTCATATATATGTATATATACATATATATATATATATTTATAAAGTTAAAACAATGCCATTATCAAGTTCAAGTGATATGAAGAGTTCTGGAGGAACAGGGAAAATACAATTCTTCCAGGTACATATTTTTAGTTGATCACATATTATCATAAAAAACAGTTTAACAACATCAAAAAGTTATTAGATAAAACATGTTCTCTGTTCAGAATTTTTTAAAGGTTAGAATTCAAGGCAGGGGAAGTGAAACTTTCAATGTTAATGGATAGTTTTACAGCATAGGCTGTGGTGATGGCTCCACATGTAGATAATTCTCTTCAAACTCACCACATTACACATGTGAAAACGTTCTACTTCTTATATGTGAAGCATTCACAGTAAAGTGGTTTTAAAAAGCAAAACAGAAACACGTTATATATCTTTCTCTACATATTCTTCTACTACACAAATTAAGATGTGTTTTAAAAATGTTTGAAAAGGGAAAAATATTCTGCCAAATAACTCTATGGGTATGGAGAGAAATTACGGAAATTAAATTCTATTGGAACTAAATGGCAGCGGGCATGCCTGGCCTTGGGGAAGTTCTTTTGAATGAGGATCAGGTCATCCAGGGGATTTGAATCCCAGTCTGCCACCTTTACCAGCAAGAAGAATGCCCAGTGGTGTATTTGAAAGACATGGTATAAAATAAAGGAGCAGCTGGACTCTAAATGAATATAACACTTCCAACTTGATTTTGAACTCTTCTTTAATATACACACGGTTTAATTTTTATCGCCTACATGGATCATAAATAAACCTGGCTCATAAAATAAGCAAACAAACAAAAAAATCCCCCGGGTAAAAAACACTCTGACCTTCATTAAGAGCACCACTGTTTGCTAGTTTTTCCTGCTAGTGAATGTCTAGAACTCTATTGATTAAATAGTGTCTTCGGTTTATCAGCTCTGAATTTAATGGGCATGATTAACATTTTTAGAGGATATTAGAGAATATCTGCCAAAAGATGAGAGAGCTTTCTTAAGAGCTTTCTTACGACGGCTCTATTGTTTAAGCGGCAGCAAGGAATTACTTAAAAGAGGAACATGAACTAGAAATACAGTCATGTGTTTCATAGCCTAGTCCTGATCAACAAGACCATTTCATCCCCTGGAAAAGAGACCAGTTTTCCTCACATGGTTATCACTTGTCAATCTGACTTTTTATGCACTGGAAAGTTACCACAACAATCTTTACAGTTCTAATCTAGATATAAAAGACATTCCCTATAATTTCCAGATGTTACTATGGAAGAAGAATATTAGGCAGGAATTTTAAGGATAATCAACTCAATTCTTGACATTTTCTTACATAAAACAACCACTCAGGTGTGTTTTAATTCATATACACAGAAGGTTGACTTCTTTATCATCAGCTTTTTGATGGTGAAAAATCATTGGATTTGCTTCTTGTTCATATCAAATGAGTTACTTTTTAAAATCCTTTATTCTAGAATGAGGTATTGGATTTGAAAGAAATATTCTAACGAATTTGAAATCCTCTGAGATTCAGTGGTGTTGACGCACTGGTTATAATGGACAATCTACATTCAAAGCACAAGCAGTTCCCAAGTTGCAAATGGGTTATATTCCAAAAGTTAATTTGAAATTCTGCTGTTTAGATGTTGCAAAGGCATTTTGCCATGGAAACAAAATTATAAGTGACAGTTGAATTCCTAAGCTAGCCCACAAAAGTCAGTCTCACCAATAATATGTCTGAAGCCAATTGTTTCAAGTACAGGTTTATAGTAGAACATAACAGTCCATTGGTGGGCTGATTGGTGGTCCACTTGATCAGAATTTCTCATCTTAGTGTTGTTGACTTGCCAAAGAAATGCTCCTATTTCATCATTGTATCTCTTAAAGGTGTATTAGTCAAAGGCTAACATCCTTCAATTAGAATATGTTATTTGATCTCTCATAGTCCTAGAGATTGCCCTCGAACTTTATTTTAACTTAAAGCAATAAATAATTTTTCTCTGTGATAACAATTAGTCTCTTTCCTTATAAAGTGTTTTTTTTTCCTTTTTGCTCTCATTTTGAAATTCATTAAATTTAAAATTCTTTTCTTATGACTTAGTGTGATAATTAGGGTTTTTTTTTTCAATTTGACTCAGGAGCATCTAAGAAGAGGGAAACAGTTAAGAAAATGCCTTCATCAGAATGGCTTGTAGGCAAGTATGTGGGGGGGGGCATTTTCTTGATTAATGGTTGATGTGAAAGGTCTATTGTAGGTTGTGCCGTCCCTACAGAAGATGGGCAGCTGGGCTTGGATTCTATAAGAAAGTAGGCTGAGCGAGCCATAGAGAACAAGCTGTAAGTAGTGTTCCTGTCCATCCATGGTCTCTGCTTCTGTTCCTGCCTCTAGGTTCCTGCTCTGCTTAAGGTCTTCCTTAGCTTCCTCAGGGACAGACTGTGATCAGAATGAATAAACACTTTCTTTCCCAAGTTGCTTCTGATCAGTGTTTTATTACAGTAAGCACAAAAAATAACTAGAATATTTGGTGTAATGGAAGTAATTCATAATATTTTTTAAATTATTTTGTTTAAATGTGTTAGTTATTAAAATATCTTTGACAACTACAGTGGCTTGACAAGTATCAATGAAGGTCATTAATCTATGTCAGCAAATATCTTTTTCACTTTTGCCCATGTACTTTCCTGATCCTTCATAAAATTAAATTGTTTAAAAATTCTTTATGTTCCATTAAAATCATTCTGAATTTGGTCGCCTGTCTTAGTTAGTGTTTCTATTACCGCAACAAAATACCATGACCAAAAAGCAAGTTGGAAAGGGTTTATTTCAGCTTATACTTCCATTCGTCATTGAAGGAATTCAAGACAGGAACCCAAACAGAGCAGGAATCTGGAGGCAGGATCAGATGCAGAAGCCTTTGGGGAAGCACTGCTTACTGGCTTGTTCATCATGGCTTTCTCAGCTTACTTTCTTATAGAACCCAGGACCAATAGCCCAGGGATGGCCCCACCCACAATGACTAAAGAAGAAACTGACCTACAGACTTGCCTACAGCCTAGTCTTATGAAGCGTTGTGGTTTCCTCCTCTCAGATGAGGTGATTGCTTAGGAAAATGCCCTACAGCTGAATCTTATGGAGGCATTTTCTCAGTTGAGGTTCCCTCCTTTCACATAACTCAAGTCTGTTTGTCAAGTTGACATAAGACTCGCCAGCATACCTCCACACATTTCTTCTTCATCTCTGTACCTCCCATCAGAGACTTTTGTCCTGGCTTCTTAACCCCTGGCATACCTGATATTTTCTCAGTTGAATGCCTTTATAACTACCAGAACATTCTACTAGCATCATTCCATATGAAGCCAATTCTTCAAGGTTCCCTCAAATGCCACACTTTCTGAAGAAATGTGAATTAATGGAAAGAAGGTGCTGAGGAGTTCAGGATGGTGAACCCCAGCCCTGCCACTGTTTTAGCTATGTGTCTGTGAACCTGTATTTAACCTTTCACAGCTATGTTTCTCATGCATGGAGTGGGATTTATAGCACTTTGATCACAGTGTTATTTTGAATATTACATTTTAAAAAGTTAAAATTTAAAAGTATGATGCTGGTCTTTGAGCAACTAGCCCTATAGCAACTAGTCCTATTGGCCATTTGAACTCTGCAGCAACTTTCATCTCAGTCATTCATTTTGTTATATCTCTGATTATTTTTTGCATGAATATATTTTGAGTCCACAAGGGTTTTGAATCAATCTGCTTTAAAAAAAAAATCTATCAGTAAAAGTCCAAATTAAGGGTTCAGAAATCAGAACCCATGCTAAGTATTTCAACAGATGCTGTCTAAGGAACTAGTCATACAGATGTTAATAAAAAACAAAACAAAAACAGAAAGAGCAAATGGAGATTGGTAGAGGAAGTGGTGACCATCTGCAGGTCCACAGAAGTCCAAAGGCTAAATAGAGAAACCTAACTGTCGTCTTTTGAAGGAAATATTCTGATAGTCATCACAACAGAAAGCTAGGCCTATGCTTTTTGGTTCATCTTTCCAAACACTCTTTAGTTACTAGAGCCTCCCATTGGCACCAGCATTCCAACACAGAACATAACACAGCGGGTGGGCTTTGGGGCTGGGTGGATGGCCAAGTGGGTAAAGCTCTGGCTTTATGTTGTGAGTATGCCATGCTACGTCAGGAACACGTCCTTCCACAATGTCAGAATTTATTTAATAAATTTGTTTATTTATTGAATAAATGTATTCAATAACTTCACGGGGTGCAGGAGTTTCAGTGGCAGCAATTGCCAGATAATCTCCTACCTTGGATATGGCGGAGGCAAATTCAGATTTTTTTTTATTCCAATCTTAATTATTAAGATTAACTATCATATCATATATCAAGAAGTAAGTCTATCTATTATATCTATCTATCTATCTATCTATCTATCTATCTATCTATCTATCTATCTTCTTTACAGAACAAATATAAGTTAAAGAGGCTACAGCAGAATCTGAGAGGTTTCAGCAGTGGGCTGAGAGAGAGTCAGGATGGACAGGGAAGATATAGTTGAGTCTTGTTTCAATGTGCAAGGACAGAGCCACTGGGTTGGGACAGGAATGACAGATCCAGGTCCAGAAGAGTGGACAGACAGATGGCAGTTGAGTCAACAATGAGTAACTAAAATGAGTTGAAGCCCCAGGGATTGTCAGGAACTCTCTGTCTATTGGTCCTTAGGGCATATACCAGTCATAAGATGACAGGTCAGTATGAGGCTGTTAGATCACAGTGCTAGGTGTCCAGTATTTATAGGTCCAGGTGAATGAGTTACACCCGTTATACCCTTTCCTCAATCTGGAGTGTCCGATAAGTTCTTGGGTGGGGTTTTTCTTGATATGGTTTTAATATGCCCATGTGCCCTTCAGTCTCAATTTACACTAATAAACAAAGGCCCATATCATTTTTATGCTCAGAAACAGGTCATTTATCAGTTAGTGCTATATGGGTGGTACTGGCCAGATAGTGGTGTTTGTTAGTCCACCCTTCATCCTCCACCCTCATAACTGAGTCAAAAGCTGCTTGTAAAATAGCCTCTCAAGGCAAAGCACACCCTGAGAAACCACTATTTTGTATTATAATGAATAATGTAGAGTGGGGCATTCCTTGATCTCAACACTGCACAATGATAAAGACCTGTATCTGGAACCCCATCACCCACATAAAACAAAACAAAACCAAGTACTATGTCTATAACCCCAGAGCTAGAGGGCGGAGACAGGCAGATCCCGAAAGTTCACTGGCCAGCTAGTCGACAAAACTATAAGTTCCAAGTTCAGTGAGAGACCCTGTCTCAAAAAAAGGAAGAAAAAAAAAAAACAAACCCATAACAGGAAGGGTGGGTTTGGTACTTGTTCTTTGTATAGAATCTTTACTAAAAGGAATTTTATAAATATTTTATAAATATTTCTTGATTGTTGAATGCATATCTCCTTTGCAATATATACCTTCTGAAGCAAATTTAGATTGTCATTTTAAATGGGACTCTTGCTAGAAGAGAGTTTGCTTTTATTAAGTAAGATAACTAGTCTTGTATCTTCTGTTCAATAGATACCATTATTAAGAAAAATAATATAACAAGTCATTTCATTAACGACCACATCCCTCACCTGAAGTACCTAATTGTTTTTGTAGCTGGAGTTACAACTTCAGCTTAGACTTTTAGCCTTAGGACGTAAGCATATTTGAGCTTGTCAATAGAGATAATAGAGTAGGCTTATTTACAGTGGGGGAAAATACTTAAAAGAGATATGAAAAGTTTGCTTTGGGGTTGCCTCACAGAATTGGTAAAGGATTGACAGGCTGTCTTGTCTATTCTGTGAGCGTATACCTGAGACCTAGAGCTTCAATCAAATTATAGTATTGTATCAGTCCATCTTTTGTTTCTAATGGTACACTTGAAAGATGGAGTCAGTCCTAAAGCAAAAAGCCTCATTTGGTCCATTGTCCTGGAGATGCAAAGTACCCAGCTGCACCTAACAGGCTCCTGAGGGGGTGCAGGACATCACTCATAAGAGACGGGTATGTGCATGAATATGTGTCGCTGCTGATCTCATAAAGCCACAGGAATTCTCTGATTGGGGATCCATCCTGATCAACTGATCTCACCCTAATCCCTTCTGAAGGCTTCATCTCTAAATACACAGGCAGATTAAGTTTCCAAGTTTTTCATTCCCACAATGGAAATTAACCTCCAGCATGAATTTTGAGAAGGCAAACCAAATTCATACCACTACTGTGTAATTAAATACTTTGCCAAGATTTCCTTGAGCCAGGTGTGGTGGCACTCGCCTTTAAACTCAGCAGCTGAGGCCAGAGGATCCCTGAGAGTTCCAGGCTAACCAGAGCTGGATGGTGAGACCCTGTATCGAAAAGAAAAAAAAGAAAAAGTCTTAAAAGTATCAATAGTTCCCTAGATTTTCTACATTCTATACAAATCTGTCTAAATTTAAGAGATGCCCATTTCATTTTATGGTGTAGTTTAAAATGTTATCATAAAGACAAATGATTGTGTAAAGATATGCCAGCTGCCATGAACGGTTGATTTGTCTGGTTGTTTTAAAATGCAATTTTGTTTAAATATTTAGTTCAGAAGTCTGAGAAGGAGTTTCTTAATTACAGTTGAACTTAGAGTATGTGGATTTCAAGTTCTAGACCCATGTATATTTTGCTATTTTTGCCTGATTAAAATCTCACTGTTATCTTGAGAAAGAAAGCATTGTTCTAGTTTGAAGTTTGCTTTGCCCCCTGTTTTTGGGGGGAGTAGGGTGGGGGCTGGGGGTGGAGAAGCCAACTAGTTTGAGGATAATTTTAAACCCCCAAGTCATCATCTGTCTCACTTTCCTCACAGATAACTATCTTCCTCTTCTGTCTCTAAAATTGATTCATATGTCATCTGGTTGTGCTCGATAATGATAATGGTGTGTTCAAACCCAAGGCAGATATCAGACTTTCCCAAATCTGTACAAAGCATCAAAGAGCTGTTGACAGATCTAAGAACAGATACGGAAACTATTTTTTCAGTCAAGAGAAAAATCCTTATAATCTGTCTTATGATTGTGTAGCCCTTTCATATGGGAAAACTCATTTACTTACTCAGTTAAGTGAGGTAAGCACGTAAGCCTTTTCCTTTGTGGGAAATGAGATCTGATCCTTGTGGTGTGCTTTGAAACCATATCATTAACACTGAACAAATTTGGGCTATTAGGATTATCATTTATGATTTTAAAAACTTAGTCTTTCTTAGTTTCTCTATAAAGAAGAAACCATATAAAAACATGAACCACACATAAGAGCAGTTTCTAAACAATTCCATTAATACAAGTTACTACTAAGTCCCAGAGGAAGAAAAGAATCCTCGTGAAAGGTAACTGTTGTTTGTGTTGTTCTAAGATGCTCCAAGCATGGTCCATGGATTACCCTCATCAGAACCCCTTGGAGAGCTTATAAAATGTAGAATCTTGGGATAAGGAGGGGAGAATGGAATAGAAATGCTATATCTTATTCTTGTTAAAAAATTTTTTAATTATCTTAATTGTGTGTGTGTACATGCCTGCTCATGAGTGCTGGTGCCTGCCGAGGCCAGAGACCTCAGGTCCCCTTGGAGCTGGAGTTACAGGCAGTTGTGAGCAGTCTGAAGTAGGTGTGGAGAATGGAACTAGGGTACTTAGGATGAGTGTGCAACCATTGAGCCATTTCTACAGCCCAAAATACTAGATCTCGAATAAGCATCCCAAGAATTCAGAAAATTTTTCAGCATCACAATTAGACAATTACATTAGCAGTTGACAGCATGAGTGGGGGAAACAAAAAGTCTACATTAAAACCCTTTGTTGGAACATTTCCCACAAAATAGAAAGTAAAATAACCTGTTATACAATTAGTCAAAAACATAGTTCTGGAGGTGTTTTGCCCATACGTGTGAGGATTGTCTAAAACAGGTCTTCTTTGTAGCTACTAGGCCCTGCCACCACCGTGCTCTGTCACCACTGGGTTCACGAATCTTATACAACCTGTAGCTTCCCTCTCACTTCTCTGGCTCTCCTCTTCTGCTGAGCTTTGTTTCCTGGCAGTAATTAGAACCCTCTGCCATCGCCATGGCTACTGCAGCTGCTGGAACCACAACAGTCACCTTGGTCTCATGATGTAGCAAAGCATAGGCCTCCACCACCATAAGGATCAGAGCTTCTGACTCCGAAGTTTCCTCCCTCCATTGGTCCAAAAGTCGAAGACGCTGATTGTTGTCGTTGTCAAAGTCATTGTAGTGTCTACCACCTTCATATTGCTTCTGCTAGTACCAAATCCTTTTTCTCTACCTGCTGCTGCCATATTCACTACTATCACAGCTGCCACCAAGGCCACCTTGACCAGTGAAGTTTCCTCCAGGACCAAAATTGTTATTGCCACCAAAACTACCTCCATGACTATCACCAAAGTTCCCAGAACCACTTGGACCTCTTCTGCTGGCTGAAGCGCTAGCCACCTCCTGCTTCTACAGGGCTTTTCTTACTTCACGGTTGTGGCGATTTGCAATACAGAATTTCTCAGTGACAATCTTTTATCCATGAAGTCAAGGAAGTCAAAGGCAGTGACTCAGGATTACTATTGCTGTGATAAACCACCACAACCAAAAGCAACTTGGTGAGAATAGGTTTATTTGGCTTATGTTTCTGTATCACTGCTTACCATCGAAGGAAGTCAGGACAGGAACTCAAACAGGGCCTGGAGGCAGGAGCTGACACAGAGGCCTTGGAGGAGTTCTGCTTACTGGCTTGCTCTCCATGGCTTGCTCAGTTTGCTTTCTTACAGAACCCAGGACCAGCCTAGGGGTGGAACTACCCACAAAAGGCTTAGCCCTTCCCCATCAATCACTAATTAAGAAAATGCCTTACAGCCAGATCTTATGGAGGCATTTTCTCAATTGAGTTTCCCTTTCGGATGACTCTAGCTCATGTCAAGTTGACATGAAATTAGCCAGCACAAGCAACAAAGGCAAAGCTCTTCTTCTTTTACTCTCTGTCAGTCATGATTTCAATAACATCAGTTTTCCTATACTATTAAAAATAATCTTACACGTGATATTCTTCAATGTCTTCTTGAATGTCGCTAACAAAGGTCCTTTAAGATTCTTCTCTTGACACAGCTCTCTTTGGCCCCAGAACTCTTCCATCCACCTTGTATGGCCTTGTATCTACAGCTGTATCTGCTTCCTTCACAGGGGTATATAGGATAAGCACAAAGCCCCAGGAGCACTGGGTGTCTGGATCTCTCATGACCACACATCAGCGAGTGTTCCCCATTGCTCAAAAAGGCTCCTCAGACTCTCATGGGTTGTTACAAAGCTCAACTCTCCTACGAAGAGCTTCTGTAGTTTCCAAAACGCTTTTAGGCTGCCTAGGAGACACTGACTTAGACCTGGTGGCAGGGAAATGAGAGCCTCCAGCAATGTTTCCATGGTGACATCAACAGGTAGAAAGCCCAAGTATGCTTAAAACATGGAAATGGCTTTTGCTAGAGTAAAGGACCAAGGTAAAATCATGGCAGAGGGGGCTGTGAGAAGAACGGTGATCAGTGAAAAATCCCCATGAAGGAAACACCAATTATCAGGGGAAGCCACTGAGGCCAGGCCTGTGAGAGGGGAGCCCCTGCATGGAGGACCAGAGAGACCATTGTGTGAAGTTGTGAAGATGAAGCCTGGATTGTGTTGGCGAGTCCAAGATGTTGGAGATGCTAGAGCTGTGGAATACCTTCCAAGGGGAACTGCTAACAGGGTGTAGAACCAGGCCACAAGAGAGAAATGTGTTGAGGTAGCAAAGCTGGAAGGGAAAAACCATCCAATAAACCCTTTAATGTCAGGTGTGGAGTTGCAAAATTTGGAGTTTGCTCTGCCGGCTTTTGGTCTTACTTTGGTCCACTTCCCATCCTTTTGGGATGGTAATGTGTGTTCACTGCTATTGTATGTTGGAAGTATGTGATTTGCTTTTTGCATTTGCTTTTACAAGAGGTTACAGTTATGGGATTGCCTTGAGTCTCAGAAGAGACATCGACTTTGGATTTTGAAACAGTGTTGAGACTGAAAGACGATGGGGACTTTTGAAATTGTACTGAAATGGATTTTGCATTCGTATATGGCTACAAGCCTATGGGGGCCAGTGAGTGGAAGGTGGTGGTTTGAATAAGAACAGCCCCCATAAGCTTATATGGTTGCATGCTTGGGCCCTACCTAGTTAGTGGAACTGTTTGGGAAGGATTAGAAGTGTGGCCTTGTTAGACAGGGTGTCACCTTCTTGGAGAAGGTGTGTCACTGGGGTGGGCTTTGAAGTTTTAAAACTTTATACCTGGCTCAGTCTCTTTCTCTGCTGGCTGTTTGCAGATCAGGATGTAAACCTCTTAGCTGCTGCTCCAGCTCCATGTTTGCCTGCCTACCATCATGTTCCCTCACCGATGATCATGGATTAACACTCTGAACTTTAAACAAGCCTCCAGTTAAATGCTTTCTCATTTAAGGTGCTTTGGTCATGGTGTCTCCTCATAGCAATAGAACAGTAACTAATACAACTGGTTTAACTGGCATACCTACGTTTTTATCTTCCACACTGGCACTCAGAGTATGGGGCAATGGTAGTAATGCTTTCTCTGGCTCTATTCAGTTAGGACCCATTAGTTTTGCTCAAAGAGTTCAGAACGCACAATGGCCAATCTCCTGTTTGCTGCCTCCCCGCTTGCCCTCTCTCCTCTTTATTTCCAAGTGTCCTAAAAGACAATCTCCACTTTCCTGTCTTAAAAATTGATAGGTTATTTATTTTTATGTGTATGAATGTGCACCGTTTGTGTGAAATGCCCATGGATTCCAGAAGACGGCCTCAGATCTCCTGGGGCTGGAGTTACATACGATTGTGAGTACCACATAGGTCCTAGGAATCAAACTGAGTCTTCTGAAAGAGCTGCCAATGTTCCTAACTGCTCTATCTCCCTAGCCCCAAGACTACACTTTCTACTTGACTTCTTCATTTTCTTTTCTCTTTAGTTCATCTTACCTTCTCAAAATTTGTCAAGTTTCAGATTTTAATCATCTTTTCCAATATTAACTTAACCTGCTACTGTTTCACAGATACCAGAAGAAGACACTTTGGGACTAAAAAGACTACATTACAGCACAGAAGGCAGACAACCCATGTCATGCTTAATTGTTTAATTAATTCTCTGTCTCCCTGGTCTTTGGAGGCGACACAGAGTACAAATCACAGCTAAGTAACTTTAAGTTTAGGAATCTTTCAATCTTTTAAAAAGGCTACAAGAAAAGTAGCTGAACCTTGACTGCAAGGGGGTGGTGTCTTTATTATGCTGATTTAAAAAAATGTGCTCTCTGCACTGTTGGGGGACAGTCCTGTCTGCCAAGGAAATATCCTTGAAAGAATAATCTAGAATGGAAGCTGCTGGTGTCTCTGCTCATAAGACACAGAAATATGAGAGTCCTCACGGTAAATTGTCTCCTGACTCATTTCCACAACTCCTGAAAGTGATCAGTCATTCCCCAGCTTCACAAGCTCACAACCTAGAATACTGAAAAGAATCCTCAAAGGGCAGCAACACTTAAACATTCAAGAAATGTATTAGGTATTTTCTATTTGCCAGGGACCACAGAAGCCAAAATAGACAGAATCTCTGTTGTCACGAGCAACAGGCACAGTGCTCAGAAATACCAAAATGTAATTATAAATTGTGGCAAATTGTAAGAACAAAATATACATGGTGGTAGGATTGTTGATATCAATCAAGGATTTTGAACTTATCTGGAGGTCAGAAGTGTTTTTTTCCCCCATTGAATGTCCCATTCAAACTGACCCATGAAGGGTGAGTAGGAGATAAGATGATTAAAAGGAAGTAGGGTGGGTGTACAGAGCCCACAACTGTTCCAACTAGAGTACAACTGAAAAACGAAATGGTTAGGAAATCTTCAGCCCTGAAAGTAAGGGGGAAGTTCTAAGAGATGAGACTGGAAAAGGCGGGCAGGCAGGCCCAGCGCCCTGTGGCTTACAGGTCACTGAAACGACTCTAGTTTTATTCTAGAATAATGACAAATATTTGAAGGTGTTATGTAACAAGTGATATAGTCTTTTTGCTTTTTGAAAGGTCATTTTGGCTTCCAAGTAGAGAACACACAGCTTATCTGCAGTTAGACAGAATTAGCTTGGTGGTGACAGGAAAGAAATGGAACCGTTAGGGGGGTTTTGGAGGAGACACTTGTAGGAGTTGGTGCAGCAACAGATATGGGAGATGAGGGTAAGGGATGATTCTTAGATGTTTGATTTGACGAGCTGAATAACCAGGAAAACATAAACTTGGTCCAAACTTTGCGAATCTGAGGCCTTAAGTGGGCACTGTCAGTTGATAAAGCAATTGATGTGACTTTGGCATTTAGTGGAAGAGTCTGGACTAGAGGTATGCAAAGATGTGATAATATTCAGTAGGGTGCTGTGGAGAGGGCTCTGGTGGTGGTGAAATGGTTCTGTGCAAGCATGAAGACTTTTAAAGCCAGATGCAGTGATGGGAACGCCTGTCATCCCAGCCCACATCCTAGCATTGGGGAGGGAGAGACAGTAACCTGCCTGGGATTTGCCGGCCAGTTGCTGAGTCAGTGAGCCCCGGGTTCACTGTCTCAGAAAGGAGAGCCATAGAGTAAGATACCTGACATTGACATCCACCTCTGGCCTCTTTGAAACCTGCACACATATATGCATGGACACACAGACATGTACACACATTTGTCTCACACTCAACAACAACCGATAAATTCTGAAGTTTATTGTACTTTACAATTTTTATTTTCTATTTTTTTAAACACAGTATATATGTGTATGTCTGTATGTGAGTGCAAGTGCCTTTGGGGGCCAGAAGAGGGCGTTGGAACTCCTGGAGGTAGAGTTATATGTGGCTGTGAGCCACCCAATGTGGGTATTGAGAACAGAATTTGTGTCTTCTGCAAGAGCAGCACTTGGTCTTAAACACTAAGCCCACACATGTACTAGGCAAAGAGAAGAATGGGAATGTGCAAAGGGACTGGAGAAACTGCCCAGAAAAATAGGAGGAAAACGAAGAATATGGGTGACAAGTAAAGAAGAAACATTCAAGGAAGAATAGTGTTCAAAGTGTTGACTGTTGCTGGGAGCTGAAGAGGGTTAGGGTTGAAAATGGTCTTTATTTTACTGATAGGGGAAATAAAGGCCTGTTCAAAGCCAACATAGATTCTTGTGCCTCTCTGGCCAGGGTGCTTTATGCGTATATTTCTTTCTCTCCACAGGATATAGATCCCCCAGTTTTCATCTGACTCTGCCTCATAGCATTGTGTAGCATATCAAAGTGTCTATATCTGCTTCAACGATGTCTTGAATCACATGCCTTCATCTCCTTCAATGGAGCTATTATTCCTTGCTCTGTCTGTGGCATGTAAGCAGGCTTTAAACATACTTTAAAAAATGTGGGTTATTTTAAATTCTATTTCTTTGTCTACTGCTGAATCAAGGAACTAGAATTTTGAGGGGGTAGATTGTGGGATGCTGTATTTTCTTTCCTTCCTTCCTTCCTTTCTTTTCTTTCTTTCTTTCAAGTTCACAAGTACAAAGCTTTGGGAAATACTAGCTTGGAGTTCTATTTGGAGACCACCAGTTTTAGCCTCAAACCAAACAAGAGTTGGGCAGCAATATGGAGACGCCACACAACTCCTCCACATTCTGATAAACTCTCATACTGTGAAACAATGAGCAGTTATACTTCTGTTATTCCAAGATCAGCTTTCCAGTAATTTTGTCTGGAAGAGGGTCAAAGCTGGAAGTTAAGAAAATGAAACATTTCTCCCAGGGAAAGGACTTTTGGTCCTTTATTATATATTATTCTATATATATAATATATATATAATATATATATGTATATACTATAGGTATAATATGTGTGTGTGTGTGTAACCTGAAATTAGTTGGCTGTTGGGTATAAAGATCGGATCAATCATTACCTCTAGCTATAGAGAAAAGTAGGAGATAAAAGAAGAAAGGGGGCTTTAAAAACACCACCACCACCGCTGGAAAACAGAAAGGGTTAAAGTATGCATAGAGGCAGATGAACATTGCAAAAAGCAGCGCCGAAGTGGGCATTCTGTACACTCCTCACGAGTGCCTCTGCAATCCCTTGGGACTCTGGTGTATGGTCTGAGTGGCACATTTGATACTCAGTGACCCACTAAGAATTTTGTTATCCCTTGCTTTCTTTAAGAACGTAAGAAATACGTGCATCTTCAAGAGATTTCTGTCAGATGATTTAATTTAAAAAAAAAAAAGGATTGCCACCTTCAAACGCAGCACGATTAATAAACTGAACAAGAAGTCAGACGTGGAGCCTGGTTCCACCAGTCGCCAGTTTTGGAAGGACAGGGTAGGACTCAGGTTCCCAAAGACGACCCTCTCCCCAAGGCTTCCGGTGAAACTGCAAAAGTAAGCAGTCCGGGCCAGCCCTCGGGCACGGCTGCCGCGTCCCCCATTGCTCGAGGCTCAAGGAAATCGCCGCCGCCTTCGCTTCGGTCTCCGCTGTGGTGGAAATCAAGGTAACGGGTTTCTCTACACTTGGCTGGTCCGAGACCAATAAATTAGCCGCTGCGTTTCCGAACGAAGTCAGTCCGTTTTGTGGGTGCTATAAAACGCCGAGGCTCTAAACGTTTGGGGGGGCGGAAACGTCTGCGCCCACTTCGGCGGGCTCCCCTGGCCAGGGATCGTCTCGTAAAGCACCTGCCGGCGGAGTAAGTTCTGGGGCTTTTGGAAAGGGGCTGACGCGGTTTGTTTCTGGGGGTGGCGGGCCGGGGGCGCTTTCTAAAATGCCTTTGGAATGGCGTGCGTGGCCCCAGATACGTCAATCATCCTCACAGTTCCCCGGGCACGGCCCGCCTTCGGGAGAGCGGCTTCCGAGCGGTACCGGAGCTCGCACGCCACCCGTCCCCGGCAGCCCACGAAGCCGGGACGCGGGTCTGCGGGCGCGCGCGGGGGCTCCAGGTCCCGGCGGCCGGGGGTGCCGTCGGCGGGGCTCGCGCAGCCGCAGTGGGCGCGCCGACTCCGGGGCTCCTCCTCCTGGCTCCGTAGTAATCATGGCGGCGGTGGCGTTCGCGGTCCCTCGGGTGAAACAGAAAGCGGGAGCTACGCGGAGAGGGAGCGAAGAGCGGGGCTGAGGCGGCGCCGTCACTGCCGGGAAACAACCCCAACAGTTAAGCGCAGCGGCGGCTACGGGAGCCGGGCCCACCGCCGAGGTAGGGAGAGGACGATCCGGAGCCCCGCCGGAGAGACGCCAGAGAGCCAGGGGATCCGCCTTCCTCCGCCTCGGAGCGGCGGGACTCGGAGGTGAGAGCCGGCGGGCGGGGGGGGGGGGACGCCGGAGCCCGCGTCGGGGAAACCGTTAGGCTGGGGCTGCGGGGTCGTGGCGCCGCGGGAGGGAGGGCTGAGCCCGTCGGGGGGCGGGCGACGCCCCCGTGTGTGTGTGGTGGTGGTGTGGGGAGCGCCGTCCGAGGGGCAGCGGGGGGCCCGGGACGCCGCGGCGACGTGCGCGGCACCTGCCGGGGCTGGGCGGCCGCGGAGCTCGGCCCGCTCACCTAGGGGTTAAATCCTCGAAAACACGCCCTTCGGGTCTGCTCCCGGGCGGCTGCGGCCGGCGCCCGGCGGCTCCGCTTCCCCAGGTAAGTCAACCACCTGTTCCGCCCGGAGGAGGGCGGGAGGCTGCGGTGCTCGCCCGGGCTGCCAGCCTGCGTGGGTGAACTTCTGACACGACTCTGGAAGGGCGTCGTGCGCTAGGCGGAGGGGAAAAGAGCAAATAATTTCGACGTCAGACCGCAGGCGCTGCTGTTTTAATGAGTGGGATAGGTAACCGTGTGTTTTTTTTTTTTATTTTTTAAATTAAGCTATCACTTTTTATAAAAGCCGTGGGATATTTGTTGTGTGTGTGTGTGTGTGTGAGAGAGAGAGGGGGGGGGAAGGAAGGCTTGCTGGGGGGTGCTAGGATAGTGAGCTAGAGATTTTGTGTGTGTGTGAGAGAGACTGTAAGTTCCTTTGGGCACCTTGTCTGTCCCTCTGTGAACTAAGAGTAGCAGGCTGACAGGATTTTCCTCTTTTTATAGTATAATCTTTGTATGTTTAGACTTAAAACACACACACACACACACACACACACACACACACACACACACACCACCACTGAGCCACATAATGATTTTGCTGCTTCGTATTGTGGTCTGTTTTAGTTCTTGAAACCCAAGTTTGTGCGTGTTTTTCTGTGACATAAGAATCAAATAGTACCGCTTCTCTGCCTTTTGGCTAAGATCGGTTGTAAGAATGAAATAGCAGTTGAAGCTTTCCTGTAATATTTTAATCGCTATGCTTTTACCAGCACTAGTCCTAAGCATATGCCACTCAAGACCGAGCCATATGTCAGACAGAAGCAAATCGAGATTTCTGGCTCGGATTCTGTGTTTAGATAAATATTTAGCTTTTGTGTATCTGCAAAGTCTGTCGTTCTTGCCATCTTGTAAGTTTTGTTTAAGTCACCTAAAAATGCTCCCAAGAGATGAGTCCCCTGCCTTCTTAACAGTTCCTGGTTTGAATTGATTTTTTCTCAAGTATTGAGATAAATTACCCGTGGAGACAGGTGGTGGGCCTAATAGAAAGCCATGATAAGGATTTTTTTTAAAGCATCGTGTTTCAGAAATACAAATATGAGTTTGTTTTTAGCATTTTAGCCCACTTGTAATTCCTGCTACCAGCAATAACACCCTAAAGGGAAGAAGAGATGATGAGGTGGGAGGGGAAATTTTTTTTGCTTAGATTTTATATTTAAAGATTTTAGCATTTTCATATTAAATTTCTCTATTTTCTTCCTTATCTTCATAGATCATCCCCCAGTTTTCTCTGTAAATTAAGTGGAATTTTCTTTTTTATCCCAGGCTGCTTACCTTTGGCCACCCGTATGTAGCTGCCTTAACTCCTTCCTTTCCCCTTTTGTCTGAATTCTCATCACTGAATGACCAGGAAAAAGAAACTCTTGCTTAACACTGGCCTTAGTGAAGCGTGATTGTGAGGGGAATTTAATTTATGATTTGTTCGTCTTTAGTTTAGACCCATAGGTAATATTTCTGCTTGTCTTGGATTTATTCGTGTTTTTTGGTGTTTGTGTATGTAAGAAGGCTTCATCTTGTATTTTGCCTGTAGTGTTAAAACATCAAAATAGCTCTTTTAAAGAAAAACATTCTTGGTGCCTTTTTTTTTCCTTCATGAAAATGAGGTTTGGTTATGTCTTGGAGTATGATACAAGGGTATGCATACCATCTCCAAACTTACTAGCCTAGTGATGGTAAGTGATTGTTTTTGTTGTTGTTGTTAAATGCAATCTCTAAATCAAGAACTACTACTTCAACTAAGTTCTGAATGTTTTTAAAAAGTCAGATTTAGAGTTCTGTACATGTCTATTCCATTGAGTACTGTAGTACTTCAGTTGATCATGGTAGTACAACAAAAAAGTACAAAAAAGTCAAGACCTCGTTATCACAAAGAAATTGATGACCAATAGCGTTGAAGGGCACATTTTGTTCTTTTACACGTATTGTGAATGTTTATCCTTTTAAATACTTTAGTCTTTTTATTTCAGAGTATTATTCAGTGACTGTCTTTTTATGTCATAATCCTTAATCTTCTCTCCTACTGGTCGGGTTGTATTTATCTTTAATATATACCATCTAAATTGGCCATGCAGCCTCTGGGCTTCCATTAAGTTCTTTGTGGGTTTCATCCTCATGTTCCCAGTTCCTCTTAACCATTCCCGGGCCTTAGGCTCCTTTTCTGCACGAGATAGCTACTACAAGACAGTATACTTGGGAGAAGATATCATGGGCTCAGAGGATGAGTAGTTATTATCAAAGTAAAGGGTACAAGGGCAGTCGCATGTGTTCCTTTAAGTAGTTTACAAATTGTTTGAGAATTGTACACTAACAAAGGAGACCGTTAGCAACAACTCTAGCACAGAAGTGTTGAAGTGTGTGGCACCCACTGTGAGGGAGGGCTGGAAGGGCCTGGGCATTTGGAGGAAGTCCAACTTGAAATTTAGGAAGGATTTATACATCAAGGGAAAACTCGTTCCAGAAGAGAGTGACAGGCAGAGTTGGAGGTAGTGTGAGAGGGGTCATTGGGGAACATCCAATGACATGTATTAGGAAAAAGAGAAGATCAGGTAGCGATTGGAGCTAGGCCCCATGAGGCATGAAGAGTAGAGTAGGAAAGCCTTGGAGAAGAAAGTTCACTTATCAGTAGGAACCTGCCTCTGAAAGTAATAAAGAACTGTAGAACCACGTGTCACTTTATTTTGTTTTTATTTTTTAGTTAGCGTACAAAATAATGAATTTCAATATGGCGTTTTTAATCCTTATTTGTCATTGTACTGGGCTCATTTTCTTCCCGACAACCATCCTTGGACCCTCTTCCCTGCTTCTTGTGGGTTCTTGTTTTCCCCAAATGCCTCTTCTGCTTTCATTTCATGTATGTGTAGGGGGGCGGGGGGCAGCACACATAACTCTGTATATGAGAGAAAATGTGTCTTCCCCTTACCTTCTTTCTCTTGGTCTCACCTCCTTCTCCTTTAACAGCCTCCCACCCCCTCAGTCTCACTTCTGCTTTTGTGCCATATGCAGAGATATAAAGATTCTGCATACGGGAGAAAATATGGCGTTTGTTTGTCTTTCTTACTTTGTTTTGTTTACTTATTTTGGTCTCAGCTTTCTCAGTAGGTAGATTCTCTATGTTTATATAACTTAGGTAAGGGTAGACAGCCTTTTTATAGAGTGCCTGATAATGGTGTCTTGCAAGCTATTTGTAGTCTCCATTGAATATTCTTGTTTGTTTCCTTGTTTAAAACAAAGTCTTTCTAAAACGTAAAAGCCATGTCTGCAGGCTGGAGTTAGTCATCTGGTCTAGTTCACTGGGTTCTGGCTAGCTAACTGTCCATATGTATACATTATGAAGTATTTTCCTAATGGTTATTAGAAGTGATGTGCATATTTTTTCATGTGGTATATGAAAACAAAGAAACTACGCTAAAATAACTACTACTGTAGTTATTATTTTGTGCTTAAAAGTTCTAGCAAGAACCTTGTTAAGTCTCTGAACTAGAAAGTAAAAGAACAGTCTTTGAGTTGGGCCTTCTGGCAGTGAAACAGCTACACAGTGGCTGGATTTAGATTTGTATAAGGTTAAGTGTGTCAAACCCATGATGAGTGTATAGTTTTAAAAAATACAACTGGCATTTTAGAAACCTTAGCCAGGGTGCTGGTGATCTGTAAGTGATGCAGGGGAACAATGACCTGTTTGTTAAAGGTGGTCTAAGGTGAGTTCTAAACACTTAGAAATCCTGCAGTAACTCCATGGAGAGTCACTGTTATGGAAAATTGGTAATTTTATTGATAAGCTAAAGTCATCTAGAAAAATGTCATACCATATAGATTAAAGGAGGGAAGAAAGACCCAGAGATCTCTAAAAAAATTATTTTCTTCTTTTTCCCCTTCCTTCCCTCCCTCTCCCCTCCCTCTGTCTTTTTTCCTTCCTTCCTCCCTCTTTCCCTCCTTCCTCCTCTCTCTCTCCCTTTGTTTTTGTTTTGAGACAGGGTTTTTTCTCTCTGTAGCTCTGGCTGTCCTGGAACTTGATCTGTAGATCAAGTTGGCCTGGAACTAGGAGATCTGCCTGCCCCTGCCTCCTTGTTGCTGGGATTAAAGGCATGTAGCACCACCGCCTGGCTAAAAAAAAAAAAAAAAAATACGTCTATTAAAATTATTTTAAGATGATTATGGCAATTTTTAAGGGGTAAGTATTGATTGTTTTGAAACTTCATTTATATTAAATATCTTTTGAAATTTCTAAATTCATAGCATGTATTTCTAAGACAACACTTTTTCTCTTTTCCCACTGTGTTTCTCGTATCATTACCAGGTGACCCATGGTACCTGAGGTTTTAGCTGTGTGGCTCAATTAGTGGGGGCTCCTACATATTTTGTGATATCAAGAGATTTAAATATAGTGTAAGAAGATTTTTCACAATGCAGGCATTATAAATAGACTTCATATGTGGTCAGTATTAGGTGTTGGAAAAAGTAAAGATATATAAAATGTGATGCTAGACAGAATCAGTACGTTTCTCCTCCTTATTTTCCTATTAAAAACATTGAAACCAAACCAAAAATTAATCTTTTATGCCTTTATAACTATAACTTTGCCTTCCTTTTTAAGTATTTTTACTATCTTAAGTTTAAAGGCAACATAGCTTTTTGAACTAGGTTTTGGCCTTCCTGGGTTGCTACTTAATACAATTTTGGCTTAACATTTTGCTTAGAAAAAATTAATAGCCAGGCATGGTGGAGTGTGTCTTTAATCTCAGCATCCTGGAGGCAGAGGCAGGAGGATCTCTATGAGTTAGAAGCCTGATTTGCATTGCAAGTTCCAGGGCAGGCCAGGCCAGGCAGAGCTTCATAGTTGAGACCGTGTCTCAGAAAAGAAGGGGCTAGGAGTAGTTAATAACTGACCTCTGTTTTGCCATCCTTGCTGTCCTCCTCCCTTAAGTAGGAGATCCAGTGCCTTGCATGGTGCAGCTTTTAGTGCCTTGTTCACTACTCATTAATGATAGTGATTTCAAGATTTCCTTTTCCAGTCTTGTTTTTCTAATCCTTAAAATTGAGAATACTTGCCTTATTTTTGTCACATGCATTGTAAGGGCTCAGCCAGATGGTCAGAACTGGAAAATGTTAAGGTGCCATGTACTACGTGCTAACATCAATGCTCGTATATACTGGGAGCTGTTGGACAGCTTGTTTTTTCTAATATTACTAGGACTTTTGAGTTCAAGTTTTATTCTGCAAAAAGTCTACAAACAGCATTTTCAGGAAGCATTCAGTATACTAAAAAGTCGTGTTTTCTTTGCAAATAAAACACATATAAAATTTTTCCACTCATTAATCTTTCAGATCAGTTCCTGCTCCACTCTGCCTCTGTCCTCTATGCAAGGAAATGCTGATCTTCTGTTCCTTACAGGCTCAGCTATTCTATCCATAGTGGGGTGAAAACGAATAAGATGAGTGAACTAGCACTTTTTAAAGTGGAAGACAACCTTTTTACAGTACTGAGAAACACCTTTTAAGGTCACATTGGCTTTTAGGGCCTATACACAGTGATTTTTAAAATCGTGCACAAACCTTCCAGCTACACTGCCAATCTCCAGTTTACAAGTGAAATTTGGGAATAACTTTTCTCCCTTACTTCTTCAGATTGCTTAGGTACTAGTTGGTAAAAATACAAAGTGCAGTGTGTATTTTGTCATCAACTCTGATAAGAAAGTTATGTATATTTGACAGATTATTGTATAAACCAGACTACAGCAATGCTGAAAAGTATTGTTTTGTTTTCTATCTTCCCATCTCCCTCCCTCCCTCCCTCCCTCCCCCCTCTCTCTCTGTCATTCATATATATATATATATATATATATATATATATATATATATATATATATATATATATTTTTTTTTTTTTTTTTTTTTTTTTTTTTTTGGTTTTTCAAGGCAGGGTTTCTCTGTTGTAACTCTGGCTGTCCTAGAACTCACTCTGTAGACCAGGCTGGCCTCGAACTCACAGAGATCCGCCTGCCTCTGCCTCCTGAGTACTGAGATTAAAGGTGTCTGCCGCCATTGCCTGGCCATATATTTAAAGCGACTTCTTCCCCAGTGAGGGGTTAGTTTTATTGATTTATATATGTGTAGTCTTCTTATTCAGTAAACCCATAGCCACGTAATGAGAGGGGAGAGACTCTTTCTACTCCACTACAGATTCTAAGCATATGTTTAAGTACATTTCACAGCACAGTTAAGACTTCTCTTTAAGTGTAATTACAAATTGAGCACACCAGCCCCAAATTCAAGATACTCCAAAATGTGAAACTCTGATGGTCACTGATGCCACAGTGCAAAATCTTCACCTCACCTAGAGTGATGGGCTACAGTTAAGATGCAGGTAAATTAAAAACACTGTATGTAGTAATCTCAGGCCAGATATGTAAAGTACATATGAAATATAAGTGAATTTTCTGTTTAGATTTAGTTTCCATTCCCAAAGTATCTCATGGTATGAGCAGGTATTCCAAAGTCTGATATAGAAACACTCCTGATTCTAAACATTTTGATTAAACCTGTATATTGTGTGCTTTGAGAGAAGTAATTAATACACACCAACTGCTTTGGTTAAAGGAGTAGTTATTTCATGTACTTCAAAACCAGTGTCTTAATATTTGCTTAAATAAAAAGAATTCATGATGTCATTTTGTTTAAATTTCTTTAGATTTTTTTTGTTTTGTTCATATAGCCATTCTCAATTATAGTTTTGTTCTTAAGACTTGATTTTTTTCCCATGTAGTATTTTCATTTGTAAGGCATTGTGTATATGTTACATTTTAGAATTATAGTTTATTAAGTACCTTCCTATATATTTGTATATTGTTATGACCAAATACGTATACTATTTCAGATTAGTATTTATTTATTTTTTAAATACCACAGTATGGCGAAACTTCATTTATGTATCTTCTTACTTGAACCCCACAAAGGTTGGTTCTATGGTTGAGGAGCTCTAGGGTGAAATGTAGGAGCTGCTGTGTCCCTTTTCACTCACTTTTAGGTTGCATCCAGAGTAGTATTTCAAAATGATGAATTTATTGAAATCATTCCTCAGTTTAAAGATCTACCAAACATTCTCTTGCATCAGCTGTATAATGTCTTTTCTCTGCAAATCATAACTCTCTTGATACCCTGTGACTACTTCATCATGTCTCATCACTTTCCAGCTTTGGACCACGAGGTAAGGGCGTGTTTTCCTATAGGCAGGGGTGTCTGTTGGTTTTCTCTACTGGCTGTATAGAAACATGCTGCTTTATCCCAGTGGCCCCTGATTCCTTCATTTTACAGTGAACTAATAATAGTATGTATCACTTAGGATAAGCATTAAAAAGATTAAAAGGTAGAACTTAATTCATGTGGTGAATAGAATGAGTGCCAGAGTATATTTATATCTACAGTTTTGACAGATGTGTCTAGTTATAGTCACCCAGGTTTCCTACTCCTAGTCTTATTATTTATTTATCAATCTATCATTTGTTGAAGAATTAAAATGTTCTAGATGTCTGAAATTCAAATGTCATAAAATGAATGTCATACTTCTCTCTGGATTCACAGGCTAGGATAAGAGATAGTCATATAAATAAATACATACTTTAAAATAATTAAATAAAATACCTCTTCTCTTGGCTCTTTTTACTCATGTGAGTCTTTTCTGTTTTTGGTCCTGAATAGCCCTATTTCCTGTAGAGTGTTGTGATTATGTACATTGTGTGTGTGTGTGTGTGTGTGTGTGTGTGTGTGTGAGAGAGAGAGAGAGAGAGCAAGCACATGTACTGTGTATGTTTTTATATATTAGGCTGTCTGCTCAGCTTTTGGACTGTGAAATGCACTGCTGCTGCTAACAGTTTTGAACTGAAGGAGAAGGGAATCAGAATTTCAGGCATTGTTTGTGGCAAGGAACTCTGCATGTTTATTGAAGCCAAACTACAACAGGAGCAGAAACCAGCCACAGATAGATTATAAAAATGAGTGTGGTTCTCCTCTAATTAAATTTTATTTATAAAAACAGGAGGCAGGCCAGGTTTGACCCATAGGGCTTAGTTTGCTGACCCTTAGAGTGCTATATAACACAGTTCTGGGCTAGTACAAGATTACTGGTAAATAATAATTAATAAACACCTTCTGTGGGCTGGGTGCTGTTCCATACTTCCCACATAGCTGTTTATTTAGTTCTCAAACCAGCTGAGTTAGATATCTTGCCACCATTTTCGAAATGAGGAAACTGAAGCACAGTTAGTAATTAGTATGTCCAAAATCATAGAGCTGTTTGGTGAAGATCTGGACTTTGAACCCAGGTGATTACAGAACCTGGGCTTTTTGTTAATACCAGTTGCAATATGTTGAATCCCACAAATGTAATGATTCAGTCTTAGGAAACATATTAATGGAATTTACCACATTTGTAGATTTAAGGGACAACTATAATTATCACTTCAGTGTTAAAAATATTACAATGTTGAATTGCAGGTGTATGCATGATTTAGTATTAGGAAACAGTAATGTAATTTACTGTACTTATGGATTTTAGGGGCAACTGTAATTATCTATTTGGTACTAAAGTTTGTTTTCTTCAATTCAGTTACCACTCTTAATAACTCAGTCAACAAGAAAAATAACTTATAAAAATACTCTAGCAGGAACTTATATTGAATGCCATAGTGAAATATAAGAAGCACTTCCATTAAAAGATAGGAACATGAACATTGGTCCAGAACTCAGAGCTGATACAATAAGAAACAGGAAAAATAACCTGTCAGTAACAGGAGAATAGCATTATTATTATTTATAACTGATATGATTGCATACTTAGAAAATACAAATTGGGCCGGGGTATGACTCAGCTTTAGAACACTTGGCGATGTAGCTGATGTCATGGGTTCTGCCCTCAGTGCCCCCATCACCATTACCTGCCACCTTCACCACAACAATGACAAAACAGAATTAGAAAAGAAGTGATGAGACTAGAGATCTTTGTCTTAAACGTAGTCAAAGATATGCTTGTATGTTTATGTTTATGTACAGCAGGTGATATAACAAACCTGGTACCAAAACAGAAGAGGGCTTGGTTTGGGAAATTCTGGTTGGTCCTTTTCCAAATCATTTTCTTTATTGAACAGTTTTGGTTTATGTCTACTTTTTTCTGTGTATTTTTAAGTAGCATTTCCTTTCACTTGCAAAAGCTTCCCAGTTGGTCTTTAAAGTTATTGGTATTTTTAGAAATAACAATAATAAGGCCAGTGAGATAGGTCAGCAGGGAAAGGTACTTATGCCAAGTCTACGAACCCATATCAGTCTCTAAGACCCATATAGTGAAGGAGAGACTGTTACAATTACTTTCATGGACATACCACACACAGAGACACAGACGCATACTTTATAATAATAATAAATAACAGAGCTAGGGATACTGCTCGGCCATTGAAGGCTAAGACTCATAACTAGACTGTCAAAGGAAATAACAATTTCAGTATAATGGTGAGCCTGAAGCTGTGATAGAATGCATTATATAAATTATAAATTTTATAAATTACATATAAATTAACTGACATCTAAGACAGTATTATTACTTTTATTTGTGCATGTGCGTGGTGTATACATGTCTTACATGCCAGTACATATGCAGAGGTCAGAGGAGGATTCTGGGTGTTCTGCTCAGTCATTCTTCACTTTATTCCTTGGACACACAATCTCTCATTGAATCTAGGGCTAGACTGGGTACAGAGGCTAGTGTGTCCAGCAAGTCCCACAATCCTCCCGTCTCTGCCCCAATAGCTAGGATTGCCTGTGCACAGCCTTGCCAAGTTTTTTGCATAGGTGCTGTGGATCTGGGCCTCAGGCCTAGGCAGCAAGTCCTTTCTCTCCTGTCCCATTTCACTCTTTAGATGTAAAATTATTGATTGTGGGTTTGTAACTGTACGTCAGTGGGAGAGTGCAGTAGCCAGTGTGAAGCCCTGGGTTCAATCCCTGGTACCACATACAAGTTACAATTGTAGATGTTTTCCACCTTTCATATGCCTGGACATTTTGAGGCTGGCCTCCCCTTTAATTTTCAGAACTCCTCCCCACGTTCTTTCTTGGTGCTGGGAATCAGATCAAGGGCCTCACACAGGTGAGACGAGTGCTGCAGACTGATCAGCCCCAGAACTCTAAGACAGTTGATGCTACAGCTCAGGAGAGAAGTCTCTGTGTTGAGTAAAGATAAGGTTTTTTAATAAGCAAGATGGAGAGAAATGATGTGCTTGGAGAAAATAACCTTTAGCCCAGGCACCATTAGAGGTTTACAACAGAATTTGGTTGTTTTAGAAAGCACTGCATTAAATTACTCTGTTCTACTGAGAAAGGTTGTCTCACAGAATATCAAAACAAGACTTGTAATAAAATTCACTCTTTGCAAATAATTTGTGAAATTAATTGTGCTAAGTATGTAAAGTTACTCCAACACTTTAGCTTTCACATAGAAGTTCAAGCCGCTGTGTTGGGAACTTAACTGCTAAAGAGTTAATGGGGCCAGAAAGGAGCCAGCCAGCGCTGCTTTAGTTGCAAGTACAAATTTACTCAGATAAGACATGGTTGGGAGCTTGAAATTCTACAGGAACAAAGGGAGCAATCTACAACATAAAAAGCAATACTCTTACAGAGGCCAATAAAATATCTGTAGATGAGAATAGAATTACTCCAGGTGTAATTACCTTTCAACTCTAAAAGTACCTCAGATGCACTGCACACACCAGACACTTAGGGCCCTATACAGGATTTAAGATAACACTGTTTAAAACAAATGTTTAGTTGACCTTAAGTGTCCACTTTCGGTCCTTTAATGGGTTTGTTCCCATTTTCATAGCTTGTTTCTCCTGTAGTTCTGTAGTTTGGGTTTCTTTCTTTTCTTTCTTTCTTTTTTTTCGAGACAGGGTCTTGCTGTGTAGCCCAGGCTAGCCATGAATTTACTGTTTAGGATGTCCTCCATGTTACAGTGGTCTTAGTGCTGGGATTACAGTATGTGCCACCATGCCCAATTTACATGGACTGGAAGTGTCTCCGTAATGTCTTTTTTTCTTTTTCATCAAGCATTCTTTGGGAATTAACTTTATTCAGAATCCAGATTTCATCATAGTAAGTGTGGTTTTGTTGTGGGGGAATGGGGACTGACTGTATTTTCCAAACACATAATTAAATTCTATTTACTGAATCTGACTAAGGAAAATAATAATAGTGGCTTTTAGCTTCTCCCCCTCCCCCGACTTCTGTTCCTTTGGGGATGAGGCCCACTCATCCTACCTGTTGTACTCCATTTTTCCTTTACAGAAGACAAGGAAGTGGAGGTGAATGTGGTAAGTTTTAAGAAATGTGTTGCAGTAGAGATTGTTATAGTTGACATTTTGTAAGATTTTTTTTAACTTCAAATGGCAGTTTCATAAGGTTTCATTTATTGTATTATAAAACCATGGTGTTAATCACTGCTCCATACATGATAATATGTTATCTCATCATGAAAAAATTTGTTATTAAAGTAGCGTAAATTCATAGATAACACATAGCTGATGAAATGTCACTGTGCAAGCCAAATTAGCACATTTACAAACACACCTACTTTACTAACAAGGATAAAAATCAATGAGCCAGACGGGGTGTGGTGGTATACACCTGTGATCCCAGCACACAGGAGACTGAACAGGAGGAGCATGAGTTTGATGCTAACTTGGACTCTATAGTGTGACCCTTTCTCAAACAACAATAATAATAAGCAAGAAATATTGTTACTGCATATGAGCTTCATTATACACTCTACAATTAATTGAACAACTTTCTTCTAAAAATAACATATGGGATCAATAACACTAAATGATAGTAATTTATTATTTAAACTGTGCAGCAATTTAAAATAAAATCATTTAAACTTGAAAACCTTGATCAGTTAAAGACACCACAAACCCCAAGACGAATTAAAGAGAGCACTGACATTGGCTCCTCCACAGATGACCAAGTTTTCTTCTATTTGTAGTCATCCTGTCTGATGGATGCAGCCAAGTGTCTTAGAGTCCTGAATTAGAGTCCCCAGGTAACCCCAGAATTGTATTAATTATGGCTTAAGGGTGACACGTTTGAACAAGCCTCATTCTAGAGATTGCTAGTAATTCTAAGTCTTACGCTGAAATAAAAGTCAAGGAATTGCATCATTTACATAGCTCCCGGTTTTTCTTTTAGATAAGGACATATCAATAGCATGCTGGCTTCAAGTAGTGAGGGCTGGGGCATACTTTAAAAAAACAATCATAATTTAAAGCATGGCCATTTATTTGTGACCTAATAAATCTGTTTACCATTCTACTGGCCATTTGGGCACACTAAAAAGGAATCACAAATGTAGGCTCCTAGTCATGATAAAGTAAAAAGGATTGAATTTGCTTTTTTCTTGAAACACCTAAAAATGAAATAAAATGCCTGGAGCAGTAGAGGTTGAGACATTAGGCATCAGACAAAAGAGGGAAAACAAAATAAACCTGTGACTGGCTGAGCTTCCTTGTTATCTCTGGTCACTTTCAGCTGATCTCTTATGTGTGATTTGTAATTTTCTGCTTTGCAGGTTTAGTAATTTTGTTTATCACTGTTACGTGACTTTTCCTGGGGAAATGTGACAAACGGTCTAGTTACTTCTGACACCCATGTCAGGCCAAGGATGTGCTTCCATACAAATCAAACCTGGTGAACCAGTGAGTACACTGATGATGATAGACCTCAAGGAGGTTACCTGGCTCAGTACAGGCGGGGGAACCCAGGTCTGTCCCGGCAGAGTCTGATTTGAGATCAAGTTGGCAGTCTAAGAAACAACAAGGATTTCAGTTTGAAGGCCAGCGACACTAAGATGCAAGAACTGCATAGAAAATGAACTTCAGAAATCTGGTAATGGTTATCCTTAAATAGTCAGCCGAGTAGTAATAAATGTGCACATTTGCATATATTTATAAAGGAGACAAAAATGATCTTAACAAATAGTATCTAAGCTCACATAAGGCCAGGAAAAGCAACTTCCCAGAGAAGAAGCTTCATCATCTAGAAGGCAAGTAGGCTACTGGGGCTTCAATGTGGGGGTTGGGGGTGGGACGGCTACTTCAGAGGTCAGAGAAATTAACTCTAGACTGAAAGCAATTCTGGACCTGTATAAGCAAGATCCCTGAGGGTCAAATTATTTTCTAGTTACTTAACTAATCTCAGAACAAGGCTCAATAATTATGGAAACATATAATATCTATCAGCCATCACGGTAAAATTTACAATACTTGACTGTTGTATAGCAATGTCCTCCAAATTAAAACTTCCCTCCTGGAGAGGCTCACTAAGAAAATTCAATGGGATTAGTCTTCAGTTGACCTGAAAAGGGTCCCTGAGGACTTGGTCATTGTGGTAATATGATTTTAGAGTTTTTAGACTCTAGTTTGAAATAGTGTCTGTTTTTGAGCCTTCTAGACAGTGGTATTTTGCAATAGTAGCTGCAGAGTAAGACAGGAATTGGTACCAAGGAATGTGGTATTGCTCTAGCAAATACCTAGAAATACGGAAGTGGCTTTCAGATGGTACAAAATAGAGCCTGGAAAGTTGAGGCACTTCTATGGGTAATTCTAGTGAGGACTCACAAGAGTTGAAGAAAATGCATATCGTCTTAGAGGACACACAACCCTGAGCAGAATTTTTGTACAGTTGTGGTTGGTAAAGGTCATTCTGTTGAGGTCTTTGGTGGAAATGAGAAACATGTTATTGGACAATGGAGAAAGAGTGATCCTCATTATAAAAGGCAACATACTTGGCTGAATTGTATTTCTGCTTTGATATTTTGTAAAAATACTTTTCACAACTAAAATTGGGTGTTTGGGAGATTTCTAGGCAAAATGTGAAAGGAATGGATTGGTTCTCCCTTGTTGCTCTTGGTCAGATTCAGCAGTGAGGAGGTGCTTCAAGAATTGTGAAGGAGGACAAAAATCAGAACCTAAAGATTCAGAAATTTTGCCTGTGCATGTTGCCAAATTAGAAAGCATGGCTGGCAGAAGAACTCTAAAGGCATGGCTGCCTGACCATTCGGAAAGTGGAGTGGATGTGAACCACAGTCTGGCCAGCCATCTCTACATGAACATGGATAGAGTTGGGCTTAGACAGCAGAATGCAGCCACCTGCCTAGACAGAGTGAAAGAAGGTGTGAGCCTGTGCCATCCTCCAAGACAAGGGAAGAAGGGCCCAGAGGTGGATCAGATATCATCAGGCTGTGGCTTCTGCCACAGGCCAAACCCAAGGGCTGCCTGGGTTTTTTAATTTTAAATTTTTGAGGTAGTCTCATTCTGTAGCTGAGGATGATTTGGAACTCGGTAGCCCGGAACTCACGGCAATCTTCCTGTATTAGCCTCCCAAATACTGAGATTGTGTCATTTGCTATACCTGGTCCATTTGGGTCTTAAGAGGATGTGATAGACTGCCACTTGGCAGAGCCTTGGCAGAGCCCTGACAGCTGTATAGGTTGGGCTTTGCTAGTTAGAAGGGATAGGCCACCTTGTGAGGCTTTGTGGGTAGGTGATTCTAGTAGGTCTGGAAAACAGAGAATTAAACCAAATGTAATTATACTCAAGCCTTTAGAGCCAATGGTATGTGTACTGTTGGTTTTTCCTTTGGGGACAGGACATCTATCCCAGTATATACCACCATTATTTTTTGTAAGCTCACAATTTACATGGGTTTACCACTTCAAAGGGAAGAATTGCCTTGGGATAAATCATGAGTTTCTCCCAGTGTTTGATATAGGTATGTTGATAGGAAATTTTGGATTTTAGAATTGATACTAGAGCAGATTACAACTTTTGGGACCATTGGGACAGAATGAAAAAGACATGATTTTGGGGAAGAGGTTATGGCAGTGTTAAGTTTTGAACGTATATCTCCAAAATTCTTATTTGAATGCCTTAACCCTCGGAGAGGTGATGTCAGGAGGCAACGCTTTGGGAAGATAGTGAGACTTAAGATGAGGTCATAAAAGTGGAGCTCCTACGATGAAATTAATGTTCTTATGGGAGGAGGAGACGCAAGAGCTTCCTCTCCCTCATAGAGAAAATGCAGAGAAGATACCTGTCTGAAAGAGGAAGCAGGTCCTCGAAGAACCAGATAGCTAGCACATTACATGACTTTCTAGCCTCCAGAACCATGAGCACCCAGTGAGGTGTGTTTTGTTATAGTAGCCCCACTATGACAAGTTCTGATATTTTTAAACTGTTCTGAAAGTTGTCTTTTTTTCTGTATACTGAGTCCTCTGATGCATGACATTTATGTTTGATGTACTGCCATATCTGTTCTATGCCTTTGCCATGTGTATATAGCATATGCAAGAAATCCAGTGTCATGAAGCTTTCCTGCTTACTTTTGCCTAGGAATTTTATAGCTTTATTCTTATATTTAAATCTTTAACCTATTTTGAATTAAGTTTTGTATGTGTTATAAGAGTCCAGTTTCATTCTTTGTGTGTGGATATCTCAGTTTTCGTGACGTCATTTGTTGAAGAGCTTGTCCTTTTCCATCTGTGGTCTTAGCACTCATGGAAGATTGTTTAATCATATATGTTAGATTGTTTCTGAGGTCTGTAGTTTATTGATCTATTTGTCTTTATTACATGGCTTTTTAATATGTTTAGAGAACAGGGGGTATGAGTGTGCATCTCTGTTTCAAAATTGTTTTGGCTATTGACAATCCTTTGAAATACCATATGAATTTTAGGATCAAATTTTTTATATCCTTAGTACAATGCTGTTTCAATGAATCTGCAGATCATTTGAAATGTTTAGAGATCTTCAAAATGAATTTCAGTAAATTGAACTTAGGGTATTTTCTACTTATTTGTATCTTTCCCTTTTTTGGTGGTATATTGTAGTTTCAGAGTACAAATCTTAGCTTCGTGGCTCAGTTTCTTTAAGTATTTGTTTATTGTGTGCGTGTGCATGCATCTGCACATGCCGTTGTATGTGTAGAGATCAGAGGATAACTGAGGAGTCAGGTGGGGTCTTGTTAATTCTGTGGTTGTGCTCCATGCTCTAGGTCAGCTGGCCTGAGAGCTGGAGCTCCCAGTGATCCCTGTCTCTGACTCTCATCTCGCTGTACGAGTGCTGTGGTTACGATGTGTGCCACCACGTCTAGCTTTTCTACATGAATTCAGAGATTGAAGTCAGGTGTCAGGCCTGTATGGCTAGTGCTCTTACCTGCTGAACTCTCTCCCCAGCTCCATCCTTATTTTTATTGGTGCCACTGCAAATGGAGTCCTTGATTTCTTTCTCTGATTATCCATTGTTAATGTATAGTGGCACAACTCATTTTTTTTTCTATATTGATTCTATATCCTGGAATTTTGGTAATTTTTTTTATTAACCACAGCTTTTGTGTAATCCTTACATTTTCCATGCATAACACAATATCTGCAAATGATCATTTTACTCCTTCCTAATTTAAATGTATTTTTTCTTTCTTTCTAGTATAAACATTCTAGCTAGAACTTCTGTAACTGCATCAAACATAGGTGTCAAAAATTGGCATCGTTGTAGGGAAAAATAAAATTTCAACGCTACTGTAGACTAGTCTTGAACCATTGGAAGTACTTACTAAAGGAATATATGTAATTGAAAAAAATCCAACCAACCTAATCCCAGACACAAGACCCAGAATAGAAACACAAGAAATGTAAAAAGTCAAGGCAACATGACTTTTTAAACTAATAATTCTGTAGTAATTTAATCCAGTGAGTGTGAATTAGATGAAAATTCAAAGTATTCAAAAGAATAATTAGAATGTTGAATGAAATCCAAAAGGATATGAATAAATTTGATACATTTGAAGTAAACACAAACATCTAGATGAAATAAGGAGCTTAGTACAGAATATGAAAGAGGAATTTAGTAGAGGTAGAAATACTGAAGAAAAAAGTTGAAAATTTGGAAATTAAAACCTAAAATTCACTTGAGAGAAGAGTCTCAATTGAGACAACTTAGATCAAATTGGTCCATGGGCATGTCTTCGGGAGATTTTCTTGATTGTTAGTTGACATAGAATGGCCCAGCCCACAGTGGGTGAGACCATTCCCTAGGCAGGTGGTTCTGGGCTATATAAGGAAACTATGCATAAACATGAGAACAAGTAAGCAAATGAGCCAGCAAGCAGCATTTCTCCATGATTTCTGTGTGCTTCCTTATCTGTGAGTTAGTGTCCTGGCTAGAGGAATAGCAAGCAGACCTTCCTTGAAGTTTCTGCTTGAGTTTTACACCCTGGACTTCCCTCAGTGACCTGGAAGTATAAACCAAATAAATCCTTTCTTACTGAAAATTTCTTTTTGTCAGTTTTTATTACAGCAATAGAAAGGTAGCTAGAACAGTGGACTTCTCAATAGAGGCTCTAAAAGCCATGAGCATGCTCTGTACTCAGCAAAGGTATCTTTAATCATTGAAGAAGAAAGAAAAAGAGTTTCCACAATAAAGAAATCCATGGCTACTAAGTAAGCACTACAGAAGATCCTTGAAGGAATTATACATACGGAATGGAAAGATAAACATTCGTGAAGCCACAAGAGAGACTGTACTCACTAGAGTTAGCAGATGATTAGGAAAGTACTAGATATTACAAAAGCAATAAAAAGACATGAAGCCACAGGAGAGACTGTACTTACTAGATGGGTAAGCAAACGATCAGGGAAGTACCAGATATTACAAAAACATAAAAATAACTGGAGTTAATGCATACCTTTCAGTACTGAGTGTTCATAATGTCTATTCTATAAATAGAAGATAATGACCTATAGGTTGGATTAAAACACTGGACCCAACTCAAGCAGAACATGGTAGCACACACTTTTAATCAAGAGGCAGAGGCAGGTGGATTTCAGTGAGTTCTAGGACAACCAGGGGCTACATAGAGAGACCCTATCTTAAAGTAACAACAAAACAACAAGAAACCCAGACCCATCTATTTAAACACAGCCTTAGCGAAAAGATATTCTAAGTAAGGAACTAGAAAGCAAGTAGGTATATGAAATACTAAAACTAGACAAAGACTTCAAACTAATATGATAGAAATAAATACAGTCATATTGTTTAAGGGAACAATACCTCAAGAGGATATTTTAATTCTAAATATACAGATACTGAATAAAGATGTACCCTGTTTCAAAGTGAGACACCATTGGATATCAAGGCTCAGGTTGACTTCAGTACCATGGTAATATGTAACTAGAGTATTCTACTCTCCTCAGCAGACCAGTCATGCAAATAAAATCAACAGAGAAATAGGTTTAAATGATATTATAGATCAAATGGACTTAACAGACATCAACAGAATATTGTACATTACAGAATATGAATGGTCAGCATGTAGTGCTTATAACTCAGTGTTTATGACTCAGAACAGAGTCAGTATCTAGGAAACTGTCTCCTGCCCCAATCCTTACCTCTTCTAAGGCAACCAGCATGCTGAGTTTAGCAATAAATTGACTCTGTTTGTGAACTTCCTACAAAGTTTTTCCAGAATGATTTTAGGACTTTGTTGGTTACTTCATAGGCTCATGGCCACTTGACACTGGCTTTTCTCATCCTAAAGGTACCCAGTCATATGCCATTGTAAGTTTAAATTACTTTTCCAACCAATAAATAATTTTGAGAGTATTTTGTTTATTGACACCTTGAATTCCTTCAGTTGTCTGCAGCTCATGTCATTCCATTAAAGACATTTTAAAATGTAGCTTGTAATGGAACCCTGAATATTATTTTTCCTTTATGATTTGAGAAGTACATTTTATACCTTATCTGGGAAATCTTTTTCTTTCCCATGTCTATGAAAATACTCAACTGTGTTATGTTTTAGAAGTAATTTTGACAGTGTTATAATGGAGGCACCTTTACTTTTAAACAGGTATTTTTAAAAATGAACAGATTTTCAGTGCAGTTTTTAGCCACTGTATATTCTACAGTGTGAATTAGAGCATAAGGCATTTTCATATACTTTTAGATTGAAAATAGAGGTGGGGTATTTGCTCCAGGAACATTGACAAACTCCCATCATTCCTACTCTATTTGCCTATATCAGATGTTACATTGTAAGAAGGGAAAAGACATGCGTGACTACAACAGAGAGCTGGTTTGGGTCCTAAGACAAGATGAGGATGTAGAATGGAATAGATTGAATGGAGTCGACAATTCTACACACTGTAGGCTATCGAATACAACTTTTGAGTTGCAGGGCCAAAGTTTTAAGTTTATAAGCTTAAAGTAAACCATCATCCTTGCGTGTGGGGAGATGGATATGGTAATACAAGAAACTAGTTCATAAATAAAGCTTTGTTGTATGGGACTAGAGGTACAGATGATTGTGAGTCACCACATGTGTGCTAAGAGCTGTGTGCTAAGAGCTGAGTCTGGGTCCTCTGCAAGAGCCAGTGTTCTTTGATTGAGCCATTTCTCCAAACATTCTTAATAAAAATGAAGCTAGGCTTAATGACGCATGGCTGTAATCTCTGCGCACCAGAGCTTGAGGGAGAAGGGTTGTCAAGAATTTGATGATAGGGACATAGCCTAGACAAAAAAAGAAAACTAAACTAAAATACCAGGTAATCTCAAAATATATAAAAAAGAAAAAAAAGAGAAATGAATCTGGCATGATGCTCCTCCTCTTCCTCATTCTTATAACCCCAGCACTCTAGACAGAGGCAGGAAGATCACCTCGAGTTTGAAGTTAGTCTGGGCTTTAAACTTTGAGGCTAACCTGGGTCACAGAGTAAGACTATCTCAAACAAACAAACAAACAAACAAACAGAGCTTAAGAGTTGTCTCATTGGGTAAAGTGCCTGCCAAGCGAATGTGAGAGCCTGAGTTTGGATCCCAGATGAAGCAGTGAGTGTTCGTAATCCCAGCACTCTGTGGGGAGATGGAAGGTGCATGACACTGTAAGAGTCCGTCTGCTAATGAAATAAAAGTTTGTTGCTAGTATAACAGAGAAGGCAAGGGAGGGAGGTGAGGGAAGAAAAGAAAGAGAAGGAAAGAACAAAAATGAAGTACTTACTGACTCTCTTTGTGAGCTTACTTCCTGGAAATGTTTGCTCATATAATAAAATTGTGAGACTTGCAAGAATGAAAGTAACACAGTGACTCTTTGCTACCTTATAATTCTCTGTAAATTCCACAGAGAAATTACTTGATGCGATTCAAAGTATTGAGTTTTATCAATCTTTAAGTAATTTGGTAATGTGCGTTAAGTCAGAAGTTAATTTGTTCTTATGTTTGTGTATGTAGTATAAATACTGTTTAAGTAGCATGCCTTTTCATGAGATGGCTAATGATGATGTTCCCTATTAGGGTTTTCAGTATGAAATTACCAATATGTACTTGTGTTGAATGCATTTTTTTAAAAAGTCTCAGAGCAGTTTCTAATATTTCTAAGCAGAAAATTGTTTCAAGTTGAATCAGCTCTGTGAGAGTTTCTGTGATGATTCACTTAAAATAAAGAATGTGAATTTCATCTATGAAAGTTGAATGTCTTGCCTTTTATCATTGAATTGGTGCATGCTGCAGGCATCCAACGTATTTATTTTACAGCTCACCATAGACTTAGTAACATGTGTGACTGTTCAGTTTGCTCAATTTGCTGATGTTTTATTAGTTCATGCTGTATAGACTAATCCTTCTGCCGTCTCACCTTGCCATACGGGTGCTAGTGCATCTGCCATGAAAGGTTTCTAAATGCATGTTTAGAAACATGTATTGTTTCTAAAACATCTTTTCATTAACAGATAGATTTGTTTTGTTGTAAAACTGTTCTCACTTATAAAAGAATAATGAAAGCAGATGAATGAATAATATAAGAGCTTAACTTAAAACTTAAAGGTTCTTATCCTAAGGCTAGACAAGCTAGCTAGCTTGTTGCTTGCTTGCTTCCTTCATTCATATGGTTGTTTGTTCCTTTCTTCCTTCCTTCCTCCCCTCCCTCCCTTCCCTCTTTCTTTCCCCTTCTCTCCTTCTCTCTCTTTCCTTTCTCCTTTCCTCCCTCCTACCTCTCCCTCCCTCCCTCCCTTCCTTCCTCCTATTTTACTTTGTGTGAGGATTCAGTGAAAATTTGTAATTCCTTTTGTGTAGAACCCCAGGCAAAAGGATGATGAGGGAGATTGGGTCTTCGTAATTACCTTGTCTACTCAAAGAAAAATGTCAGAGGTAGAGTTGCCTCATTCAGCCATTTTAGTTTGATATCTGTTGCAGGGTGTAGATTAAATAGTGATGGTTAAGTTAAATAACCACCATGGAAGGGTGGAGAGTCAGACATGAATTTAAATGGAGGTTCTGGTACTTAGCATTAGGTTTAATACATGTAGCATTCAAATAGTTGCTTTAGTTGGGTCGAAAGAAATACGTTTTTTCAAAGAGTTGATTAAAAATGTAGTCAGAAGATCCTTTTGTATTTCCTTGGGCAGTATGTCTGCTAGTGAGGCGATTCCTGAATGTATTTTAATGTGTTCCTGGGATGTATACATCAGTGACTATGTCTTTTTGTCTTGCAGAGTTGGAGGGCTATCTGGTGTATCGATGCCTTATTGATAATGGCAGAACACCCGCCGCTGCTGGACACAGCTCAGATTTTAAGTAGTGACATCTCTCTTCTGTCTGCCCCTATTGTAAGTGCAGATGGAACACAACAGGTAAGGAACGGAGATGTATGTTACCCCTTCTCTTATAATTAATGGTTTTCTTATAGCCTAAGGGGCTATTCTCTTTGCTATTGAAAAACCAGTAACAATGGGCTTGCGTTCTAGATTTTTCTGTTCTTTGTAAACACAATAAGAAAAGTGTTTTGTCTTGGTTTTTTTCTTCATGTGTGCTCTCACTCACACACCTTTCTAGCATCATCTTCCTTTTGCTAACTTGTTTTTCAGGATTAGATGGAAATCTCTTAAGATTTTCTCCCCTGCCTCCCAGTAGTGGCATATGTGGCAGATATCCATCCACTTTTATGAGTCTCTGACAGATTTCTGTTAACATTCGTTGCCTGAGGCTAGTCATTGACTTCAATATGGACCTATTAGTCAGCTAACCCCAGTGCACTGCCCTGGTTGCTCTAGCTGTGTATTCTGCTGTTGGGACAACACAGCCTTGTGAGGCATCAGCACGTGGCTTAGGCCTCGTTTCTCTTCTCTCAAAAAGGAGATTGCATTGGTAAAAAGTTCTTGAAATCTGAGGGCATCAAGGGTATGAAGTAAGCAGAGATGGATGTAGAGAACAGCGCATACTAACACAGGAACTGGGGAGTGGCCCAGTAGCTGTGATAGGATATATAAAAACTACACAGAAGCACAGGCTGGAGAGATGGCTCAGCTGTGAAGAACATTCGTTTATCTTTCAGAGGACCCAGGTTCAGTTCTCACCATCCCACGTGGTGGCTTACAACTGTCCTTAACTTCAGTTCCAGGGCATCCAGTATCCTTTGGCTTCTGGGGACACCAGACATATACACCGTGCACTTATATACATGCAGGCGAAACACTCAGAATACATAAAATTAAAAGAAATCTTTAAAAAACTGGATAGCAGATAATAATTGGAGGTAGACAGACAATGAACTTGACAGTGGATGTTCTTAATATTGGTTCAAGTCAAGTCAGAGCTCACCTGAGAGATGGGGCATCGGTTGATGACCGGGAGAAGCAGCAGGAATGGTGTGGGAATTCCACGGCAACAGACAGTTTGATCTGTTGTCTTGACTTTCTCAGTGAGATGCTTTCTCTTGTATCTCTTGGATCTAATTAACTTCCTTATATTTGACTATTAAGGTGACCTCTCCCCCTCAAGAATACTTTGTTGTTAAACACTACTTGTATCTACTACTGTTTTGTATTAGCTCGATTAGGGCTTGGCTTATGGATTATAGTGGAGGGACTCTTCTGACATCAAGTGCTGGTTTTAGATAAATAGTGACACATCATCTCTTTCTGGCACAGCTGAATCTTTTTTGGTTTTGCCTTCTTACTATCTTACAAATAGTTTCTTTTCTTTTCTTTTTCTTTTCTTTTTTTTTTTTTTTTTTTTTTTGAGACAGGGTCTCACTGTGTAGCTCTGACTAGCCTGGAACTTGCTATGTAGACCAGACTGTCATCAAATTTACAGAGCTCTCCCAACCTCTGCCTGCCATATGCCGGGATTAAAGATGTATACCACCACACCAAGTTAATAATTGATTTTTATTTGTTTTTTCATAACAATTTTATTTATTTGAAATTATAATATAGTTATATCATGCACCCCTTTCCTTTCTTCCCTCCAACCTTCCCATGCACCCCTCTTGCTCTCTGTCAAATTTTATGCTTTTTTTCCTTTGTTGTTAAATGTGCTTGCATGCACGCCTGTGTGTGCACACACACATATGACGCAGCCTGCTCAGTCTGTATAATGTTACCTGTATGTATGTAATCTCCAGGCTGACCATTTGATCTTGGATAGCCAATTGGGGAACACTTCCTGGAGAAGAGTATTCTCCCACTCTAAGCATTCCCCAGTTCTTGCCTATAGTTCTTTGGCTGCGGTAAGGACCCTCAAGCTTACCCTCTTTGGTGTTACCATATTGGTGTCATCATTGTTCAGGTCTTGTTTAGGCAGCCATATTGATGAGACTTGATAAGTGTAGTCTGTCTGGCATTTCTAGGAGACACAGTCTCACAACCTTCCTGTTCCTCTGGCTGTTAGCTACCACTACCCTCCCCCTTTCCATAATGATAACTGAGCCATAGGTTCAGGAGTTCAGATGTGCTGTAGATATATCAGATGGGCATACTCCCCTCTTCTCTGCGTTTTGATCTCTTGTGGTTTTCTGTAATAGTCTCTGTAGCAAAGAAGTTTCTTTGATGAGGGGTTTATTTATTTTTTATGCAGTTTTGGGCTTGTAAGAAAAATTTAGTGACTGTATGAAGAGTTCTAATATACCATCTCCTCAGCGGTTTCTTCCTTTAACACATCAGTGTTAAATAGTTAACATATAAATTACAACCAAAATGACATCACTAGATAATATATTCTAATGGCCACTATGCAGTTCCTCAGCTACCAACACAGCATTATCTGATGAATGTTAGTGTTAGGGTTCATGCTCGGTGTTGTGTAGTTCTGTGAGTTTGACATACGTATATAATAGACTTAAATTAGCGTATACAGAGTGGCTTCCCAGTTCCCAAAGTTCTGTGTTTCCCCTGTTCTTTTCTCCTTCACTGTCCCCAGAGGTTTGGCAGCCACTGGTTTTCTTACTGTCTTTTATACTTTTATCTTTCCTGGAATGCCATGTATTTGAATTCACAGTGTAGTCTTTTCAAACAGGTTACTCTGACTTCACAGTATGGTCCAGACAGTTTCTTCTCGTGGTTTAATTGCCCCTTTCTGTTTTATTACTTTGTAATACCCCATGTGTGGATGTAGACTAGATCATTTGTCTAGTCTGCCTGCCTCGGTTACTTCGAGTTTGGAGCACTGACATGTACATCTGCTTTAAATGTTCTGGGCAGTGTTAGGGGTGAATCTTAGCTTCAGCTCATGGCATGCATAGTAAGAGAATGACTTTTGGGTCATGTTATAAAGCAATGTTTAGTTTTGTAAGAAGTTGCCAAACTTTTCCAACACCTGTGGTTTTAGGTTTGGTCTGAGATATCCTCAGTGGTAGAGAAAGTAAAGAATTAAGGGAGACTCCACATTTGCTCAGTTTCAGGGAATGTGAGACTCACAAGTAGGACGCTCAGCTCTGCGCATGTTGCTACCATCAGAGACAGTCAGATATTTTGGTTTCTCATTTACATTTACTATGACTTCTATGCATCTTCTGAATGGATTGAATGCACCTAAGATGTTGATTAAGATAATCTCTGGTGGGCTGACATGTAGCTTGGTGATAGATCATATACTTAGTCTGGTAGGCCATGGATTTGACTCCCAGCACTCCAACTACAAGCAGAACCACTCACCAAGTCCTGTGGAGAGTACTGTTCATAATTATCTCCATTTAGTTGGTCTCTTTTATTGTTTTGTAAGTGTTCCATCTGATCTGTGTCCATGGGCTTTTGTTTTATGTTGGAGACTAGGAGACAACACAGAGACGTTGATAACATTATCTAAAGCTTTTTATTATTTATATTTCCCAAAGAAGGTTGACAGGCATGAGACAGCAGCATGAGCTACAAGGAAGCCTGAGCAGAGAACTTTGCTGGAAGAAGCTCCAAGAAAGGCAAGGCAGGACAAACGGGATTGGCTAGTTGTAATAATACGTGTGGGCTTTGAGCAGTAGAGGTGTTTCTTAGTTGCTTGGCACCCCCTGCCCCATGATTTAGAAAAGAGGAAGTAGTGACCTGGTGTATATGCATTAGATAAGGTGGTTGAGACTGTAAAGTTGGGACTGGTTGGTTTGGTATAATAAGGGGTGCTCCCGGCCATGCCCTTTATCAGCCCTGAGAATTGGTTATCTTTTTGAGAGGCAGTCTGTGGCATACAGATGAAAATGTTTAAGAGGAATAAAACTAGGGAAATAGTAAACACACAGAAAACCAGAGTTAAAGTCAAATTAATGATAAATAATTCGCAAAATAGTCAGTAGGTAGAATAAATAAACCAATCAGGACAAACTAAGAGGATAAGAGGATAAAATATTCCAGGCATTTCATTTGAATGTGTATGGCGATGGCAGGAACACTTACTAAGATGGACCTCAGCAGTTAGGATAAGTGAGATGATTTATGGCTATAAATATCCTTTTAAACAGTACTCAAAGTTTTTCTGCTCATGCTGTAAGTCCATCACAGGCTAACTGTGGCTCTGCCTGAATTATCTTCACTTGAGAACCTATCCTTGTAGGTCATTGCTTTTAACATTCAAATGCATGCTGACTTCTGTTCACATTTCACTGGCCACTAGTGGTCTGGGACAGTCTTAAGTCTTACTTCAGGGCAAGGCAGTATGCGTTTACCAAAAAGAATCATCTATAGTAAAGAGAACAGAAGAAGTATCAACAGGTTTAGAATTTAAGGAAAAGGAGTATGAGGATCCTTGAAATAATTTTCAGGTCTCTGGGGATGTGTCAGCAGAGGCAGTAGAAGTGAATGCAGTTACCATCTCTGTCCTTGCCATGTATCAGGCTGAGTTGAACCCTGACTATCAGTGGTTTCCTTTGTTCTTATCGTAGTCTGTAGATAGCATGAACATTACCTTTTTGTTTTTTGAAACCATGGGTTACAGTGATGTTTAGTTGTTCCATTACTAGGCGAAGTCACGTAGCTTCTAAAAGGCAGAGACAGGAATCAAGCCTACTGTGTAAGATTCCTAGTCACATATTATGGTTTTAATTGCCATAAAGATGAGCTTAACAGGCTGGATTCATGAAAGATTTAACTTGAATCAGAGGTCTAAAATTAACAAAAATACTAGACATAGTAAAGCCATAGGAATGTGAAATTATTTATAATAAAGGAATTTATATTTGGTGTGCATATAAGGGAAATATTAGTAATTAGTGATAAAGCACCCAAATAATCAGGTTGGAGCTGCTTGAAGCTGCCTGTGGCATCGTGGTTTTTTTTTTTTTTTTTTTTTTAATTGTGGACTTTGGTGTGCTTCTTGCTTTCCCAGTTGTTATTTCCATAGGCAGCTGCAGTGTCAACCATCTGCCACTGTTTTAGACAAACATGCAGTAACAGAGAGACTGTGGTTTCCGGGGAACTGTTAGCTAAGTCCAATGATGATAGTTCTTTGGGGATGAAACTTACATGGAGCCCTGTCAGTCATTCTGCCCCCTTCAGTGGCTTCTGTGATTTTAGTTTCCAGGGCTACAAAGAAGCCGAGACTAGGGAGAAGACAGGCAGTTCAAAGCCACTGTTCCCACCAGGATTCAGCTGTTTCCTCTAGCAGAGAAAATTAAAAACAGCAGTAAAGACAAGCATGAATGTTTCCTTTTTTCTGCCTCTATACCACCTAAACAAACATAAAAGTTGCATTTCTGAGATGAGCATCTACTATGCTGTTGCTATTTTATTTCCATAAAGGTTATAATTAAATGGAAATAAGATTCACTAGTGACTGAAATCCAGATATGGGAACTTTAAAAGATGATCAGACTTTTAATTTTAAAAAGTTATAAATTGTGCACTTCAAAAACAGGTAACTTACGTGCTACACTATTTACTGAACCTTAGGGTTCAGATTGTTGGGACTCTAAAGTAGTGGTTCACACCTCTGTGTCCCAGAACCCTAATGCAGACCTGGATCACTGACTTCACAGCAGCTAAGCTTGTCTTCTTGCTTTGTAGCTTAAAGTAGCTCTTTGCTAAAGCCCTCCTTAGAAGCACTGGGAAAGTTAGAAATTAAGCATTAAACCAGAACTCTAGTTCCCATTGGTTTATTTCTTTTCCATGTCTATACCATTCTGATTCATGAGAAAATAAAATACCTTAAAACAATAAAATACTTTCAAACAAACAAACAGTCAAACTCCATTATCAGATGTGGGGAGAAATGACAAGGACTTAAAATTCAGTTCCTAGAAAACGCATTTTTTGTTTTATTTATTTATTTATTTGTTTATTTTTAAAAGCCTGACATAGCAGTGTACACTTGCAATTCCAGTGCTGGGGAAGCAGAGATGGACAGATGTCCAGGATTCACTAGCCAACCAGCCTTGCTGAGTTCTAGGCCAGTGAGGAGATTGTCTGAAAACAGAACAAAACAACCCCCCAAAACAGCTACAAAGAAGCAGAAACAGTGCCTGGAGAATGATACTTGAAGTTATTCTCTGGCATTTGCTTACATTGGCATACATACATTACATCCATATATCACACACACACACACACACACACACACACACGTCATTCAGTAACCCTTTTAAACATAAGAAAACTTAACACACATGGTTCAGAAAAGATCTGCTAATATTACATTTTCATAAACTTGTATTGCCCATCCAAGGGCGATCCTGCTTAGCTTCCAAGATCAGACAGGATTGGGCTCGTTCAGTATGCTGTGGCTGTAGACTATAAACTTATATCTTAAAAGCTTTCTCTTATAGTAAAAGTTCAGCTGTGCGCCTCTCCCTAAAAAAAATAAAATTAAATTAAAAAAAATGCATACTTGTCCAAGTACTATTTCTGTGTAAAATATGATTTTGATTGTTAATCCTAATAGGTTAAATAACAAGGTAGTCAGGAAAAATATTTTTTTAGAATATTACTGCTTTGTTAGGAATTGAGGTACAAGTCAATTTCAGAGTATATAAAAGATAATTATTATTAGGTAATGTATAAGGATCCTAAATAAAGATAAAATTTCTAAATAAGTAATGATACACCCAACCCCACAAAATTATAAATCAGCAGATTGGATTGAATGCCAAAACTGCTTAATGCTTGGTACTACTTGAGTATACTAAAAAAGAAAAGGAAAAAAGGTAACTTTTCCTCCCAAGAGGCATGGCTGGAATTATCTTTTATGCCTCCTTCTTGGGTGTGTGTGTGGGGGGGGGATATATGGATAATACCCCTATTCTTTAGCAGGTAAACAGCAGTCCCAGGTTTCCATATGTATCTTTCAACATGTTGCAGACCCTTAATCATCTTTTCACCTATGTAACCCAGAAACTTATTTTAAAGCTGTAGCATTCGTAACTTTGACGGACACATTCATGAATACCTTTTGTATCCAGGAAGCATTTCATGTTTAGTGAACATAAAGCCACAGATTGCCTGTGTACAAAGACCTTCTCTAGGAGTGAGTCAGAGGATGAAGTAAAGGTTTGAGGGGAGAAGGAAGGTTGAAATTACACTTTAGAAGAAAATGCAAATTAAAACCTCATTGAGGCCCTGGGTGTGGGCTCCAGAACCACAAAGCAAAACAAGAAAGTAAATATTAAGGAACCTTATATTGAAAGGCTTGTTAAACACTGGAGGTGGCCCTGAGCTCCTGATCTTCCTACATTCGCTTCCCGAGGAACGGGAAAGGTGTACTCTTGTCCAGATAGGTAAGGGCATGTAGACAAAACTGTTAATTATTTTTTGCACAAATAATTGGAAGCGTTACAAATGATCTAAAGTGGGGAAATAAGGGTAGATTTTTTTTTAGAAGATCATGCAGAGAATGCTTAAATAAACTTACCAGTATTCTGTTGCATGAATTTATACTAAGGACATATTGCATGTTGTATAGTGTTGAGATAAAAAGACAATATAAGCTAGCCAAAACAACAACAAAAACCAAAGAAATATACAAGGATATAGGTGAAAAGTATTAAAACAAAGATGAAAAGATACACACACACACACACACACACACGCACGCACGCACACACACACATGATCTATACACTTACACTTATCAATAGAGCATCTGAGTATTATTTGGCCATACTGGGCAATTCTGGTTGATGTTGACAAATAATGATTATAATACCTTCTACTTTTTCATTTATTTGAAATATCTTAAAATAAAAAATTAGGACATAAGATTTTTAGCATAGTTGATAAAGGTTTTGAATGTTATATTTTGACTTTAAAATTTGAGCTGATAATCAATAGATAGTCAATAAAGTTTCAAAAGTAGGTAAGTGAAATGAGAAAACTCTTTGAAGAAAATTATTTTGGCTTAGGAGTTGGCACAAGGGAAAGACTAGGGAGATGGCGGGGACAGTGAGTGGCAAGTGCCTTAGTTTTAGAAAGCTGCTGGATCACGTGTGAACCGTGAGCTTGAGGCTCCTAGTGTAGTTGCTATCCCTGTGTGTGATTAGTTTTATGTTTGCACCAATCACATGAACAATGCAAACAAAGCTCTCTGTGTAAAAGAATAGCACCTGCTGAGACAGGGGTCATAGTGTACATTTTTACTCCCAGCACTTCGGGAGCTGAGGCAGGATGATTGAGTTTGAGGCCAGCTTGAGCTACATAGCAATACCCTGTGTCTGAAAAAAAAAAAACTAAAGAATATTCTAGATTCTCACTTGCTATATAACTTCTGCAAATTCTAAAATTGTGGAGAATCTGACAAAGAATCTTGCTGAAAGATTTCCCTGGGTTTAAAACTCACCAGTGATGTGAGATGGTCTACCTAGTTATAACAAGACAGAGATGCAAGGAGATGAGCCTTCCTGTTGGTCTCTCAAGTGTATGATTCCATAATCACAAATGATTCTGCTACTTTGTTGGATTTTCAGTAGGAGAGACTGTGAAAGTTTATGTAGAATTGGGGATGGCAAGCCAATTCTATCACAATGATTTTTCCCACATAGTCAGTCGCAGGGATGGACACTAGATAGTGCAGGTACTAGATTTAATCCCTTGCTAGTGTGTCTTCTAGCAGGGGCTAGATTGAAAGATGGTGTACGTTCCTTGAACACTTGTTGTTCAGTATTTCTTTAGTTCTAAACAAACAAATACGAAATTACCAAATTTTTATTTTCAGCTCATTGGATTAGTTAAGTACCTCAGCTTTGTTTACTGATGACAGATTAAAATATATATGTAATATAAATATTGATATTAAGAAGGTGGATCATATTATGCTAACTGTAACCAAACAGTAGTAGCATCCTGTTCAATTAAACATTTATAAACTTTTAAGTTTTAAAACAGTTACTAGACGCATTATGGATTTTATAATAGGAAAAGCTAATCTTGTGGTTGGAGAGATGGGTCAGTGTTTAAGAGCATGTGCTGCTCTTCCCTAGGACTTGAGTCTGGTACTCAGCATCCACATTGGACAGTTTACAACTTTGCCTGTAACTAGTGTTCCAGGAGATCCTCTGCTGGCCTCCATGGGAAACTGAACTCACATGCACGTATCCCACACAGACATAATTCTATACATAATCTTAAAATAAAAATAAGTCTTAAAAAAAGAATAAGCCAGTCTGTATGTAAGAATAGAATTCCCAAGCACCCAAAATGCTGAAAGAATTTAAAGAAATTCTTTGGTTAACTAAATCAAGTTCTTTGCAAAGATTACCAATTTCCTAACAGGTTAGGTACACAACATAAAAAGGCTTACATTACAGAAATTAAGAATGTAAGTCTTATAGAAAAAAAAAGGATAATTGGGTTACACAATGCATGCCAGTACATTGTGTCTTACATGAACTAGACCAATATCTAGGGGAATGTGAAATAAATAAAATGAATCAAGAAAAAAAAAAAGAAAAAGATGAGCCTGAGTAGAGCAATGCCTAGTAAAGAGAATTGTGTGTGAATGTTGCAGAAGACACATACTGTCACAAAGGCAATCTCAGGCCCAGGTGGCTGCTCTGGTGAGTCCACCAAATGTTTAAGGCAGGATTAATACATATCCAAATCAGACAGGCATCACAGGAAAACTATAGGCCAGTGCTCATTATAAATACAGATACGGAATCTTAGCAAATCCAGTCTAGTAACACCTAAGATAATGATTATACAGAAAAACTAAGAGGGGTCTACATCTAGTGAAGGAGCAAGAGCCACATAGGCTTAGAAGTGTCTGAGTGAACTCAGTTCCCCTTTCTCATGAAAACAAAACAGACCATCCATTCAGTTGGAAAGCAGTGTAGAGGAGCTTCTTCCATCTCAAAAGGTACATACTACAAAACTCACATTAATTTTATGCTTAATGCTGAAAAACTGAATGCCCCCTCCTCAGGTTAGGAAGACATAGATGTATATGGTAACAAATGTTGGCAAATGTGCAGAAGTTGCACTCTTCATGCATTACTGGTAGGAATGTGACCCGGTTAATCCATTTTATGAAGTAGCCTGATGTGTCTATGCTAAAAATTGTACAGCATCATTTGTAACAGATAAGATGAAAGGATTTTAAATGTCTACCAACTGACAAATGGATAAACAAGATGTTTGTATCCATACAGTATTATTCTGCCACAAACTAATAGGAAGTACTTCAGTACCTGCTATGCCTAATGGACTGAGAAAGCATGCTAAATTGAAGAAACTAGTCATGAGAACAAAAATCTACAAAAGTTCTGAGTTATGGAAAATATTCCAAAATTTACTTTGGTAATGGAAATATAGCTTAGTGGTAGAATACTTGCCCACCATATATGGATCCCCAGTACCAGGGAGAATTTACTAGCTGTGGTAGTTGGTTTATAACTCTGTATTCTAATAACTACAAATTTCGACTTTTTATAGACTAAATATTATGATATATGGATTATATCTTGGTATAAACACTTTAAAGCCCATCTACCTTTTATGTTTATATAATTTAAATATGACTGTTAGTGATAACTGTTATACTAAGTTCCCATCTTTCTTTTATAAATGTGTTAAGGTTGTGGAGCCATTTTTAGGCTTATATCATGGATAGATGATGATTTCCAGGTATATGTCAAGTACCTTGCACACAGACACTGTCTACTTTGTTACATGTGTATCTTCTTAGTGTGTGTGTGTATGTAAATGAGACTCACATTCTCCAAAATCAGAAATACAAATTAACTAGAACTATTACTTTAAAAACAAAAGAAATGTAGAAATAGCATATTCTTAAATTTTGTCAATGATATTGGATGATCCAGAACCAGATGCTACTATAGTTCTTTGTTGATCTAGTTGCTATGGTAACCAGATACATTCATGTACAATGGAAAGCTTCCTGTGCATTGGCTAATTTGATAATGAGGTTGGAGGTGGATATGGATGAGAGTATCGTAAGCGGTTATATCTTTGCCATTCTACCTCTACATCAGGGTAGTTCTAAAATTATATAAAATGCTGCTAGAATGGAGTTGTATAGGCTTACCTTATTATAAGCACAAGGGCAGTCTGAAGTCCATTTTGTCAATGAAAACTGACTATGTTTAGTAAATTGGAACACAAAACTTTGGAGCAGAAGTTGTTGCATTTCGCAGCAGCTGTTGACAGCTGTTACGGTAGCAGCAGGTGAATGAGGACGTTAAAGAAGATGCATGCAACAGTAAGTATGGTGGCTGCGTTGTCTGTGACCTAAAACCTCAGTCCAACCTCATGATCTTTATCTGGATCTTACGTACTTATAGATGAGGGAGGAAGACCATGAACTGTCTAAAAATGTAGGCTTGGGGAATACAACTGTGCATTTCCCAGTTCTGAGCTTAATTTAGCATTATTGACTTTTTTTTAACTATAAAATAATTTTATTAAATATCTGTATTTTGAAAGAATACTATGGATTTAAATGAAAAAATAGTGAAAGCAACTTTTCAGAACTATAATTAGAATACTAATACTTTAAATATGTAGATTATTTATCACAGATTATTTTGGCTTACAGCTTGTAGTAGCGTGTTTACTGCTGTGACCAGTCACCATCATTAAAAGCAAGGTACAGAGGGAAGGGTTTATTTAGCTTACATATCCTGAATCACAGTCCATTGAGGGAAGTCAAGGCAAGAACTCAAACCAGGAACCTGGAAGCACGAGTTGATGCAGACGCCATAAAGGAGTGCCGCTTTCTTATTGACTTGGTCCTCATGGCTTGCTCAGTCTGTTTTCTTACAGAACCTAGAACCAACCACTAGCCCAGGGATGGCACCATGCACAATGATGTGGGCTCTCCCTTAAGAATCACTAATTCAAAAAGTGCCCTACAGGCTTCCTTATGGCCTGATTTTTTTTTTTTAAGGAAAATAATTGTTTTCCATACAATATAGTCTGATCATGGTTTCCTCTTCTCCATTTCCTTCCAGATTCTCCCCACCTCTCCAACCAACCAACCAACCAACCAACTCCATACCTTCTTTCTCTCTTTAGAAAAATAAATAGGCAGACAAAAAAAAAAAAAAAAAAACAAGATTTAAAAAAATAACAGAAAGCACAAGAAACACAGACACATACATACAGCACCCCGCCAAACCCCACAAAATTGGAAACCATAATATACAAGTAAAAGGTCTGTAAGATGAAACTTGCTCAAAGTGATTAGAGACAGAAAGTCTGCAAAAATACCATTGAGTTCATTTTGTGTTGGCCTTCATCTGCTGGACATGGGGCCTGCCCTTAAATGGTGCTAATATACCCAGTAAGACTCTGTTGCAGAAAACAAAATTTCCTTCACAAGTGCATACCAGTTTGAGATAGCTTCTTGGTTAGGGATGGGGCATGCATCCATTTCCCCATCTCAGCACTGAAACCCCATCTGGGGTCTTGAACCTGTGCAGGCCTCTGTGTGCTGCCGCAGTTGCTCTGAATTCATATATGCATCAGTCTTGAGCCTAGAAGACGTGGTTTCATTGGTGCCCTCCCTCCCTCCTAGCTCTTACAGTCTTTCTGCCTCCTCTTCTGCATAGCCCTAGTCCACAGTCTCTCACTCTCTTCACATTGTCCACTTGTCCATAGCCCAATTTTATGGAGCATTTTCTTAACTGAGGTTCCCTCCTCTCAGATGGCTCTAGTTTTTGTCAAGTTGACATCAAAACTAGACAGCACATAGTTTATATATTTTGATAAGATAGTCATATATTGCAGCATTTTATTAGATTAAGGGTTGTAGAGTCTTTATAGCTGTTGTCTTCCTGCTATATTGTAATATGAATCAGAGCTATACTGTATGAAATTTTGAGTGTGAGAGTTTTTAAGAAGCTATATTAGGAAATCAGGGAAAGTAGGAAATAGTTTTTGAAGGACTAAGTTCAATGTCTAACATAACAGTATATTCTCAAAATATTAATACTTCTAGCCTAATACAAAGAGAATCCTAGTTAATTACCTAGATGAGGTGAAATAATTCAGTTTTGGGCAATGGTTGAAAAACACATTAACCTATATATTACAGCATATAGATAATATGTACATACCTATGTGTATACACGTGTGTATTCCTATACATCTGTTTGTGTACATATGTAAGAGTTTACGTCTATACCTACTTAGATGGCGTATTTAGTAGGCTCATTAATTACTTGTCAAATAGTTGAGTTTGTGTGTACAGTTTACTGGTCCTACTTTTTAAAATATCAGTGTCAAACATATCAGTCAAGTTACCATTTTTCATAGGACTAAATACCTCATTAGAATTTATTGATTTGATAATTTTCCTTAAATTTTTTTAAACCTTAGTCTCTGGAATTACATGAGTAATGTTACATCATCTAGCCCATGTACAGATTGATAGGATCTAGATAAATTCAATAAAGCCTGATTCCAGGGTTCCTCTGGCCAAGTCAGTGTAACAACTTGTATAAGTCGTTAATAATATATAAATGTATAAATAATATATAAATAATACAGACTTGTTTGTGAGCTGACAGTATAGTTTGTCAGTGAATGCATCTCTTTGATTTCTCAGAGAATCCAAGTGTTCAAATTCAAACATAGTAAAGTTATAGTTTTCTCAAGTGAATAAATCTAGAAAACAGCTGGAAACAGTTTTGGTGTTAGGGAGTCCAGAATTCAGTCCCTCATTTTCACTAATTTGTTTAAAATGCTCAGTAGCCACATTAGGTGGGACCTTCATATCTGACAGCACACATGGAGAATATTTCTGTCTTCGCAGTTTTGATAGAATTGGTGTTGCAGCCGAATCAAAAGACCGGCCGTTTGAAGCTGGACTGCTGTTAATTTGGCAAGCATTTCTTTCAGTTTCTGCTTTTGTCATTGCAGTTCTGTAACTGCAAAAGTAAACAATGGAATTTTATGACATGTTCTGTTGTAAAGGAAGTGGCAGTGTGTAAACAGTAGTGTGTCAGGTGTTACAGGTGATCAGCATCTGAAGTGACGTGTCCTCAGAGGATGGCTGGTTTAATTCTAGCTTAGGGTGTCTGAGCCTTCATAGACACGTGGGGTTTCTTGGAGAAAGCCAAGTTATAAAAGTGGAGGGTACCCCATTCAGGAAAATGTCAGCAAAAATCAAATCTTGAATGTTTGTGTTAGAGAATAGTATATAAATAATTCAGGGCCCAGGAGACAAAAGTGGGGCTATTGACTGTTGGAACACTAGATTGAAAAGAATGGAGGGGATGGTTAGCTGGAAAACTAGAGGGTCAGTTGAAGACAGTAAATTGAGCATGTGGATTCTGGACCAGTTCAGAAGAAATCTCTTATGTGTGTGTTTTCAGCTATGTTCTCCCTTGTGTAAAATGGTCCATTCTGCTATGATTGCTACTCAGTTCTCATAGTAACATGCTTAGGTGGTGCTTAGTAAATATTGGTCGCTGTCCTAAGCAATTGACATTTTAATTCACAGCAAACTCGTGAGTGCTGAATTAATTTGACAACCCTCAAGCATAGATGGGGAGGGGACCAGTTCTTTTAGCTAGCCATCGTTTAAGGTATTAATCAAAGAATACAAGGCTAGAAATTTAAATGTATGTTTTACATTCTGGACCAACTTTCTTGCCTTATTTGCTAAACTGCCTACTGAACTTCAGAATAAGAAATGAGAACTCTATATTCTCTTTAGACCTATCCTGATGTCAGTGTCATACAGATCATGAGCTTCTTGAAGTGAAGAGAAGAAAGCCAAGTTATACCTTCTAAATCATACCATCTAGAAACGTTATTTAATTTTTTTCAATTAAGTGTTTAGATTTTAAAAAATGACATTTTTAGGAGTTAATGCATCATTAAATATTTTCCATTTATGCAAATATCTCTCAGAATAAAATAGAGTATAGATCTGAACCTTAAGATTACTTCCTAAATTCAAAACTTCCATTTTTCTTAACCATATTAGAAAATAAAAAAAATAAAAGGACTTTTAAAAAACCAGGGTGTGGTACATGCCTTTAGCCTCAGCTGTTGGAAGGCTGAGTGAGGAGGATTGCTGTTTTGAAGCCAGGCTGAGCTACTAGTAAGGCTTTCTTTAAAAACATTTTTTTTTAAACGGACTTTTATCCCAAGATTTCTCCTATAGAGAATTTGAAACATTTGTATTTGTATTCTGTGTTAGGACTTGAAGCTAGCCGTACTTTCTAGGGAACAAATCTAGCATGGTTTTCTGATTGCCACCTGGCAACTTGCCAGTGATTACATTTGTATCAGGAGGATGGTTTCCATGGGATTCAGATGGGAAGATACCAAGCTTCTCGTCCTGTGATTTCAGTAAGTGACTTCAGTCTCTGCACATTATTTTGAACGAGACCGTGTGTGGTTTTAGGTGGCTTTCCTTCTATCTGATAGACTGGGGAAGATGTGAAGTGTTTATGCTTCTCATCATTTTACATGGAAGGGACGTAGACTGATAGGATTAGATGAAATCAAAGCAAGAAGAAAAATTACTGTTCGTATGTAAATGAATATTTCATAGTTTTACTTGGTGCTGGTTAGTGGAGTTGACAGCAGATGGTAGTTCATGATTTATACCCAGCTGATTGTCTCTAAATATTCATTCATTATTTTTTCCCTTTAAAATATATGCAAATGTTATTAATAAGTGAGCATACCTTATAAATATTTGAATAAAATTTATATAGATAAAACATAGGTATCCTAGCTTTGTACTTTTATTCATTAGTTCAGATTCCAAGGTGGCATCCCCTCCAATACTTTCCATTATAAATATACATATGGTTTATCTCACCTAAGTGTCTGATTAAAAATAGGTTTTACATAAAATGTAAAAAACTTGGAATTTACTATCCAAGAAAATTGTTAGATGGTTTTATAAGCTGAATTATCTTTTGAATAATGCAAATAATCCCTTCACATAATATCAAGAAACAGCCTGTATTGGGTTAGCATCTCCTGGGTCTCTTAGCTCCTGCCCTCCCCAGCTCTGTGCTATTTCCAGTTTACTGAGCTGTAGTATTGCCTCTTCCCTTTAGGCTTTCTTCATCGCTCAGCACCATCTTGTTCACTTACTCTGCCTCTGTATTTTATTATTTTCCTTCCTCTCTTTTAATCTCTTCTCTTCCTTGACTATTGCAAGATATACTAGGCATCTTTATATGTATTAAGGACATTAAAGAGCATTAGATAGACCTTAGAAATGTTTTTTGAATTAATGCATATATATTTATATATATATAATATGATATATATTTTACATATTATATATATGTGTGTATATGAACACATACATTAATTGAGAAAAACATAGACACACATACATACCTGTGTATATTTTTCCATTTATGTATATAGTGGCCAGATTTACAGCCCTATCAATCTGATCCCTTTTTGTTACATTTAATAGAATATTTTTGTGTACTATATAAAATTACATAAAATGTATTAAGATGCTGTGTTATTTATGATTATGCTGAAAACAGTTTGGGGGACATATTTTGTCTGAAGTTTTAAAATGACAGAAAATGACCAGGTAAAATAACTGGTCTTCCACTTGTCTCTCTTCATTCTTTTCCCTCTGTTTGCTTACCACATGCTGTTATTTATACCATGGAAAATTCTATTCTTTTTGTGAAAATTCATGTAAAATAACATGTGAACAAGGTAATTTGAAGATAGGTAAATACTGTATATTGAGAGTTGTCAAAAATTTTTTGATTATTTATCAGAAACCTATGAGTAGTGTATAGGCCGGTACCTCGTCCAGTGTAGCCCTCTCTTGAGCTTTAGTGTTAGCGAAAGTGAAGATGATTCTCAGTCGCACATACATCTGTATGTATTAATTTCTTCTAACTATACATTTTCAAATTATTTTTAAAAATAATTATCTGATTGGTATTACTGACTGTTCAGTCTTGAATCCTATAGCTTACTTTATTAGCCATGTGGTGAAGACAATGGTTTTTGTCTCTTTTGCCTACTGTTCTGACCCTATTACCTAGAACAGCGCTTCACAGCTAATAAGAATTAGTAAATGTTTAGGTGAAATGAATGAATTCTGCACACTTCCCAGTATTCATGGTTCACCTTTTTGTTCATTATACAAAGGTCTGTTAACATACTGTGAACCAGGTGCTGGAGTGCAGAGTTTTTAAACAAGTCAGGGTGCTTGCTTAGTATAATAACTTGTGGAAACTGTACAGTGTAAAATTAACAAAAAAGTTGTGGAAAAGTGATTTCAGATAATGAAAAGTACTAGGTAAAAAACAAAGTATCAATGTATTAAGAATTGTAAAGGGCATTGTGTCCTACAGTTTGGTGACTAGATACTTTGAGGAGAGATTTTAGAGACTGCAGAGGAAGAAGAAGGAGCCAGCCTTGGGAAGATGTTGGAAGAGCCATCATTTTAATATTCCATTAAATAAGACTTGTGTGGAGAAAGACTTACAAGTTCTTATTTTAAAACTATCCACATGACTAGAATCTTTCAAGGGCTATGCATCTTCTTTTCAAATTTTATTAGCATATATTAATTATACATAATAATTGCTTTCATTATGACATGTTCATACATGTATATATTGAGCATCTTGGGAATAGCAGTTGCCAGGTAGAACAATGGACAGCTTTCTGCTTGCATTTCCCTTCTTGGGTATCTGATTACTCTTAGGGCCTTTTCTAATGTTGCAACTCTCTGCCCTCCACTCTTCCTCTTTCACCATTCATTATTTCTGCTCTTGTTTGTTCCTTCTTTTTACTCTCTTTGGCTTAATTCAAGCCACATAATGTGGCTTGGACACATAATGTACTAATTTTCCATCTTTCCTGAAGTATCTTTTGATAAATGCAGTTTTGTCTGCATCCTACTTTAAAAAAAAATTGAGGGTACCAGGATTAAGCCTAGGGCTCATGGCAAGTGCTGTACCTGAGCCCCAGCACAAGCTGCACAGTTTTAATTTCTATTTTTGTGTTTGTTTCTTTTCTGATTCTTATTAGAATTTCTTTCATGAATTAGTGTAATACTCATTCCATGGTCTTAAATCAAGCAAATCAGTAGTGTTGTTCAGAAATTATATGTATTAGTCAGGGTTCTCTAGAGGAACAGAACTTATAGAATGAATTATATGTAAAGAGGGTTTACTAGAATAGTTTATAGGCTATGCTCCTTCTAGTCCAACAATGGCTGTTTATCAATGGAAGGTCCAAGAATCCAGTAATTCAGTCCATGAGGCTGGATGTCTCAACTGGTCTTCAGTGTAGCCAGAATCCTGGAGAAGTAGGCTTCAATGCCAGTGAAGGAATGGACTTGCCAGTGAGAGCAAGCAGGCCAAGAAAGCAAGCATCCTTCTTCTATGTCCTTTATATAGGCTGCCATCAGAAGTTGTGGCCCAGTTTAAAGGTGGATCTTCCCGCCTCAGATAATCTGGATTAAAGGTGGGTCTTCTTACTTCAATGATCTAATTAGGAAAAAGTCCCTCACAGGTGTGCCCAGCCAGTTGCGTTTTAGTTAGTTCCAGATGCAGTCAAGCTGACAACCAAGAATAGCCATCACATTGCATTGAGTGGATATTTTTTGTCTGCTTGTTTTGCTGATCAGAGTATTGAGATAACTTACTTTAGGGCTGGTGGTATAGCTCAGTGATAGAGACCTGGCTTTCATACACGAGAACTTGTGTTCAGTCTTCAGTGAGGTAGCAAACAAAAACACTTACTAGAACAGGGAATTTCCAAAAAATTGATCTAAGTCTATTTTTAAAGCATCTGATCTGATCTGTTTGTTTTCACTGCTGTATTCAGTCTTAGTAGTTTCCTTTTACTATTCACCTGGCTTTTCCGTGCTTGATTTTTATCCTTAACTTGATGGTGCTTAGGGATGTTTAGTGCTAAATTCTCAACTTTTGCATGAAATCTTTTTATTTTACTGTTGCTTTGATGTTAGTATGGAGACAGGTATAAACTTCTCCGACAGTGCTTTCAGCTAGACACAGATATTAGTGTCATGTACCTTACTATTCTTTTAAGGTTACTGGTAGATTTCCTTCTGGGTACTTTTAAAGTTTTCTCCTTATTTTTGGTGGTATACAGTAGTGCTAAATTGTATGTCTAAGAATGGATTTTTTTTAAAAAAAAATTCAAACTAGAGACTGATGTTTCTCAATTTTGGGAATTAGAATATAAATGTGAGTGTCAGCAAAATGGCTGAGCAGGTAAACAGACTTGGCACCAAACCTAACCACCTACACTTCTCAATGTTGACACGGTAGGAGAGACCCAAGTCCAGCAAGCTGAACTTACACATGAATGCTGTAATGTGAGAATTACACACACACACCCCCCCCACACACACAAATATGTAGAATGAGTTTAAAACCCAGAGAATTAGTGCTAGTAGTCACCATGGAAAATTCTTAGATATTCCTTTAAATTTTGCCTTTCCCTTGTTTCATTTTCTTTTCCTCTTGTAACTCCTGTTATTTTTTATTTTGAAATTTCTCATTCTATCTTTGTATCTTCTAACTTTTTATAGTTTACATCTTTATATTTCTAAATAGAATTTTTTAAACATTAAAAATGTTTTTTATTTTGTAATATTTTTTACACTTCAACTGTTTTTGACCAGAATTTATTAAGTTGTCGGTTCATCCATTGTTTTGATTTCAATGGCATACTTTTTCATTTCAAGTGTTTCTAATTGGTCTTTTTAAATACATTTCTTTGTCATTCTTCTTTTTTTCATATTTGAATTCATGTCTGTAATGCCTTCACACATTTAAGTTGCTTATCCGTCACTTTTGCAGTGTTGGAGAGTGAACCTAGAGCCTCACACGTGTTAGGCAAGTGTCCTGTGTTCCCAGAACTCTGCCCTATTTTAATATTTTCTGAAACAAGGTGTCTCTGAGTTGTGCAGTCAAGTCTTAACATTGTCATCTTTTGCCTTAGGTTATAGACCTGTGCCACAAGCCCATACTAAAGATTTTAAAGAATTTTAAATATTTTCATTTTCTCTTTCTAGCTGAAAAATTTTGTGAAACCTTCATGTGTGTTTTGCTTGTTTATTAATGGTGGACTAATTTCTAACAGTTTGTATTTAGAGATCTGTGTGTTCATCATTACATGAACTTTTAGCTGGGAGAATTCTTGTAGTCTAGTTTAAGTGTGTGCCCACCCTGAAACATTAGTATTTGCTTTTGCCAAGAATCTCAACATTAATGGACATAAACTAACAAGTACTTTCTTTTTAATGGAGTTCCTAATTTTGGAGTTAAATATAGATTTAATTCTGTAGCCATTGAAGGCAGTTCAGTGGTCTTGAATTCTTGGGAGAGGCTTTTGCCCAAGTCAAATCATTCTCTGTGTTGGGGGTAGAAGTATTCTAATTGATACTTGTTTGCTTGTAGTTTGGGACAGGATCTCACACTATCCCTGCATGGCCTGGAAGCCACTGTGTAGCTGGTGTTGGCTTCAGACTTGAGGCAGTTTTCCTACCTTACCTGTGTGCCATTGTGGCTGGCTCCTGTTAATTCTTTTCTTCAGTGGTTGTACAGTCTTCAGGGAGTGGTCTTTCTATAATGTAAACTCACTGCTTTGCTTGGTATCATTGGCTTTTCTTTGTTGTCCTTACTGACTTTTGAAACTAGAGCCTTTTCATTTCCAGAGCCACCTGCATACCTCTTATTTCTATTTGTGCTCTGGGTTTTCCACTTTTCTTTGTTCTTTCTATTTTTATAAATTTCACAAGTTTTTTTTTTTTTAATGTTGCATGTTTTGCCTTTTGGTATGATTTGATTTTTAGGCTATTCAGTGTTCATATTCTCCACTAACAGAAGCTCTAAGTAGTTCACTCACATACACTCCAATGTTTTTAATGGATTGTTTTCTCCCTTATTCAGCATACTTTTAAATAATAATGAAATTTTGTTCTTCAGTGATACTTGACAGACTAAAGCATTTAGGGCTTATTGACTATTTAATGATTATTTTGATTTGAAATTTTGGTTAATATGTATATACAAAATTAAAGATCTCTGAAGATCTCTGGTGATTATTCCATTTTGTTTGAGTTAACAGACATACCTTCTGATTAAGCAAGTAACTGCTCTATTCAAAATATAAAAGAAACATAAGGTTTTAGCAAAATAATGCTTTTCTTTAATACATGGTATAGGCCTAAATGCACATTCCCTATATCTATATACTGAAGATCCCAAACCCCAGTACTTTAGAAAGTGACTGTATTTAGAGAATGTCTTAAAAGAGGTAGTTGAGGTAAAATTAGGTCACATAGGCTATCCTTAGTCCTATCTGATTGATGTGCTTATAAGAAGAGGCAATTTGGACACACAGGCACTTTATGGACTGAGTAACCTCTTCAGTTTTGTTTATATTTTTAATATTTTTAATACAATGCAAAGGACACCGGGAGTCTGAGGGGATAGAAGAAAACCCTATTTAAGGACAGTAAGAACTGATCCTTCAAAAATGAAATTCATACATAACTGAGGTTGTGGCCTTTAAAACCTTTTTTCCTAAAAAGAAACCAAGGAAGGGGTTGGGACGGCTCAGTGGGTGAAATGATGCCATGCAAGTTTGAGACCCTGAGTTTGATCCCTGGCATCTATGAAGGCTAGGTACAGCAGTGTGCACCTGCAATCCCCGTGCTGGGGAAGAAGAGACAAAGAAGAGCCCTGGGTCTTGCTGACCAGTGGGTCTAGCCAAATCAGTGAGCTCTAGGTTCAGAGGAAGACCGTGTTTCCAAACCACAAGGTAGAGAGCCATTGAGATAGACAGCTGATGTTTACCTCTGGCCTGTAATCTCAGAGATAGAAAGTACTCACTAACTAACATGCTAGGGTACAGGTGGCTAAATGATTTGGTGGGACAAGCAGTTTTGTTTTTGTTTTTTTTTTTCAACAAGTGCTACTTAGACAACTGGATATCCACATGCAGAAGAATACAGAAGGGAATGAAAAGACAGTAGAATGGGAGAAAATAGTCATCAATCCTGTAAGGACTAATGATTTAGTATCAATGGCATATAAAGGAATTCTGCAACCAAGAAAAAAGCCAACTCAGTTAAACTGAGGGAGGTGACTCTCCAGAGAGGACGTACACAAGGCTAACAAACACAGCAGAGATACACAAATACCATTAGTCATCAAGATGAGGGCCCACTTAGGGACTGCTAGAATGGCTGCAATAAAACAAACATAATAAGCCTTGGCAAGATTGTCAACTGTAACCCTCATACATCATTGGTGGGCTTGTAAAATGGTATGGCCACTACACAAAACATATGTGGTTACTCAGAAGTTAAAAATAAAGTTGGCACATGTCCTAAGAAATGTACTCTGAGATATACACTCCCAAAATTGAAAAAAGGCACTCACATACTTTGACATTCAAGTACACAGCAGCACTTTTCTCAAGAGCTAAAAGGTGGAAACAATCCAAGCATAGCATTTAAATAAACCAATTATGCTGCATTTATACAGGGAAATATCAGCCTGAAAGGAACGAATTAGTTGTATAGTACTACAAGCAGCAACAGTTTCAGAAACTTTATTCTCCATGAAAGGAGCCAATCACAAAAGATGCTGTATTTTTGCTTTCATTCATATAAAAAATTCTCACTTAGATGAAAAGTTGGTTATTATCAAGGGCTTGAGGAGAGAAAGATCTAGACTATTTAATGGGCACAAGGTTTTTTCTTGGGATGATGAAAACATTTTGGGGAAAAAGTAGTGGCTACATAATACTTTGAACATATGCCTTTAGTGTGGTTAATTTTATGTTACGTGGATTTTGCTTTATAAAAATGTCATACAGCTGATTTTAACTCATTTTTTTTAGAAGAATCCGTAAGTTTGTATTGAACTTAATTTTTTTACTTTGAGATAGATTCTCATGTAGTTCAGTCTGACCTTGAATTCCTGATCCTCCTGCCTCTGCTTCCCAAGAGCTGGGATTACATGACTATACCACTTGTCCAGATAATATATAAAAATTTTCAAGTTGGAATGGTATTGAGGGTAGAACAGTCTTTTTGGTAGAAGAATATTAACTAGTAAATGTTGAGTCATTTTTTAATATCACAATTCTACAGTTATGTTAAGTGGAAATAAGCCACTCAGAAAGTCAAATATAGCGTGTTTTCTCTTACATATGGAATCTAGAGTTAAATGTATTTGTGTGTGTGTGTATGTGTGTGTGTGAAGGTGTGTGAGTATTTGCATGTATGTGTGTGCACGTGTATGTGTGGACGCATGTGTACATTGTGTGTACATGTTTGTGTGTAGAGCATGAAAGCAGAAAGGGGCTGTGAAAGTGCAGACTAAAGGGAGGCTGAAGGGGGCTAAGAGTGGATATTGAAGTGTGTACAATATGAAGGTAAAGGAGGAGAGACTATTTGGGGGGGAAGGGAGAGCTAAAAGGGGAGGACAGTGGGGATGGAGTGGGGGAAGCAAATAACAAAATATAATGATATATATGGGAATATATTTTTAAAAGCCAACCCTAAATTATAGTCAGCACAGTAAAAAAAGACTTAGTAATTATTGTGGAAACCATGACTACTGCAGAATAAGCTATTCACAGAAACTGGAAAGTATCATTGTCTTAGTTTGAGTTTCTGTTGTTGTGATAAAACACTGTGACCAAAAATCAAGCTGGGGAGGAAAGGGCTTATTAGGCTTACAACCTCCACAGCACTCTTCATCATTGGAGAAAGTCAGGACAGTCCAACCAGGGCAGGGACTTGGAGGCAGGAGCTGATGCAGAGGCCGTGAGGAGTGCTGCTTACTGGTGTGCTTCTCATGGCTTGCTTAGCCTGCTCTCTTTTAGCACCCAGGACCTCCAGCCCAGGGATGGCACCACCCACAATGGGCTGGGCCCTCCCACACCAATTACTAATTAAGAAAATGCCTTACAGCCAGATCTTATGGAGGCATTTTCTCAATTGAGGTTCCGTTTTTTCAGATAACTCTGGTTTGTGTGTCAAGTTGACGTAAGACTAGCCAGCAAAATCATGATACCGTTTATTAGTTTTAAAGGGAAGCAGTACATTTGTAATAGATTTTCTGACAGATACCATCATAAAGCCAAGCAATCCAACACCATTCAGTAACTATAGCAATCTAGCATAAACAGTAGTTACGATTTAGTAGTTGGTGAATCTATATAATGAACACACAGGTCTTCAATGAACTATTTTTGCATGTTTTTCTCTAGTTTTGAGAATTTCAAAATAGGGTAAAGATGAAATGTGGTTATGAGCTTTCTCTGATAGCTTTGATTGTCCTTAGCCTGATAGGAAAGGAGCCTCCTTACACAGTTCCTGCATTCCCTTTATCTTATCTGTTACTGGTGCACTTTTCTTGGCTTACACAATAGCCACCGTGTTATTTTTTCCTTGGAATTGTCCATTTTTTTTCCCATCTTTTTGACCTCCATGATCCAGTATCCTAATAGCTCAAACTGTAAAACTTTTAGAAGAAAATTGTAAATGTTCACATCTCAGATTGGGCACTGTTTTTGTTGTTGTTGTTGTTGTTTTGTTGTGTTTTAGGTATGACTCCAAAGGTGTAAAACTCCCCCTATTCTTTGCAATCACCCCCTCTAAGAATCTTCTGATTATCCTGGAATGGTCATTCTGGGTCGCATGGTTACCTAGTACACGTTGCTTAGATCTTATTCTCTCACTCACTGTACTCTAGAGTACAATCTGTTGGCCAAGTATTTACTTCTCTCCTTTACAGACTATGGATTCCTCAAAGCCTTGGTCCGGGATTTATTCTCTCTTGTTCATAGTACCCATAAGAGTGTTCCCCAGAAGAGCTTTTTAGTAAATGATTTTTAAATAAAAAATAAGCTTTACTTCCTCCTTTTAATGTTAGAATTTATAATGGAACTGTTTCTCTTTTTTAATATTATCCTAAGTTTTAGCGTGTCATGTTTGATTTTCTTAGTGTTCTTTCTCTTTGTCAGCTTTGAGTAATTTTAATATAGACACTTCATATTTTATGAAACCCTACAATATGTTCAGCATATCATTATTAGGTTATTACAGTTTGATTCTGTAATAACTGATGAACAGTTATTGCTTAATAATATACTACATTTTTAGACACTGTGGAGTATATAGTGATAATTTTGACAGGTTGTTTAGATAATTAGCTTATTAATTCACTTATTTTGGACAGAATTTTAAATATGTTTTTAAAGAGAAGAAATCATAGATGCACTAAAAAACATAGTTTGGTTTTTAAAAATAATCATGTCATAGAAAATCTTTCATCACACAGAATGAAGCCTAGCAGCTACATAAGAAAAATGTGCTATGACAATTTCTTGACACAAATACACAAAACTCTAGTGTAGCAAGATTTTATTTTAAAAACTTGAAGAAAATAAATTTCCTTGACAGTGAACTCTTTCCAAGCACTAGAGAAGATTCAGTAGCCCACCTGGAAGACAGGCAAAGGATAATGAGTAGTTTGTAAAAAAAAGAACTAGAAAGTGCTGATAAGCATACAGAAACACATTCATAAATAAGCAGATAGGCGTGCTTCTGTGCAAAGGCAAAAAAAAAAAAGATTTATCATACTTCTCAAGTACATGTTCAGTTGTCCTTGACTATGTGATTAACCAACCCCAAACAAGATGTTTCAAATCAACATCTATTTCTTTGTTCCTCTATCTGCTTCCTGCTCGGGGATCAGCAGGACAGTTTCTCTGCTGGTCCCACCTAGAGGTATAGTCTGAGAGAGGCTAGAAATCTGCAGTGTGGTAGTCAGGAGCTCTGGGTCTTCAGAGAGGTTATTTGGAGTTGTTTAACATGGGATCCAAAGGGAACTTCCCAGTAGGCTCAAAAGCCCAGTGTCTGTGTGTTTATGATAACATGACTAAGCCGAGACTCAGCGCTGAGGACTACACAGGACGTAAGACCAACAGGTGTAGTTCATTGGAGACCATCACTACAACACACTTCCTCATAACTCTTTACATAGCTGTTTTTTGTTGTTGCTAGTGTCTCCCTCTAAAGTAGAAATTCTACTATGTATTTATTCTGTATTTTTTGTTGTTGTTTTGTTTTTCACTTTTATATTCACCTAGAAAAGGATAAACTTCAATTTTAGAATTTAGTAAATTTTTGTTGAATAAATAAGTATAGTAAGGTTTTGCTAGCTTATGTTAAAAATGGCTTGTAGTAGGAGAAACAGCAAGTTTTTCTGTGTACATAATAAATGTAACAGTTCTATTAACTAGGAATTAAACTTGAAAGATAAAGTGTGCTTCATTTTATATTGTGTGTTTCCATGAATCTCTCACTGTGCCATACCTTACAGAAAGGTGAGTTTTTCATTTCTTTTGACACATGATTTCACTGAGCACCTTACTATGGCTTGAGCCCACACCCTGCTTCAGCTTTCTGAACGCTGAGATTATAGGCATGTGCCCTTGTGCTCAGCAGTACATTGTGTTGAGTATCTCAGTGATACCATTCTTTGTTCTTAGAAAAATCTTAGTTCAGAGTTGCAGAGCAGGTTGGATGAGTAGGAAATTGGAAATCATATAAAATATTTCTTAGTTTTTATTTAGATTATTAAAACAACTTCATTTGGAGTCAAATCTTGGTTCTACATGATATTTTAAAACCAGACACAATAAAATAAAGTAACAAGAATGTTCGTTTGTGACTCTGAACTAATGTTCAAGACAGTGTGGGAAACAAATAGTAGTTTGAAGCTGTTTTGAGTTCTCTGATTCAGAACCCCTTACCTGTTTGGTTCATTGACAGATGCCCAGTGTATTATTTACTGTTCTTGTTTGTCTGACAAAATAGTCAGCAAAAGCAATTGAAGGAGGAAATGGTCTTTTTGGCTGACACTTTGAGGTTTAATTATGTCGTGATGGGGAAATCATAGCAGAAGAATGAAACATCTGGTCACATTGTTTTCCCAAGAAGAGACATTTGTGCATGTGTGCAATATTTGCTTTTTTTTTTATTCAGTCGAGGACTGTGAGGATGGTACCACCACATTCAGGGTGGATCTGCCATGCTTAATCAATCCTGGAAACACTGTTGTACGTACACCTGGAGGTGAGTGGTCATGTGAGCATGAGTCTAAATCTTAACGTTGATGATCAGATCACAGTTAACCATCACAAGTACACAGTTTTTCAACTTGATGGCCAAATAGATGGCATTTCATATCATAACATTCCACCCCTGATTCCTAAAGTCTAGTGTTCATCTCATAAAGCAAGTTGCTTTTATCCGTCTTTAAGTCTCCAAATTCTTTAGTAATCCCAATATGGTTCAAAAGTCCAAAGTCTATTCTAACATTTGAGCAATCTCTTAGCTGTGAGCTCCTAAGATAATCACATGCTTCTACTTTACAATGGCACAGAGCAAACATTCCTATTTTAAAGGGAAAAAAAAGGGTGTAGCAAGTACAGATTCAAGGAAAGCAACACCGAAACCCAGGGCAGAAACTAAATCCCATAGCTTTAGGCACCTGAAGCTCATGATAGAACCGTTGTGGGGTGGATTCTAAGGGTTTGAACACCCCTAACCCCATCCCTCTGTCTCTGGTCCCACAGCACATGTAACCAACCACCTTGCTCTGTGCACTGCAGCTTTCCTTGGCAAACATCCTAAGACCCTGGCATATCCAGTCCTGGCCTTCATTGTAACTTGGGCTTCATTTTCCCAGCTTCATGCACTGTCCTCCTGTGGTCTCCTTACAGACGATGTAGCCCCACCACACATTGTCTGTCTTCGTGGCTTTCTGGAACCTTGTGAAAGGCCTCTGTGACCCTTTGCATCCTTCATGCCTGCAAAACCTTGTGGATGCCGCTTCCATTTCTGTTGTTAGATGTAGCTAGAGCCGTCTGCCCTCAGAGTACAACTGCAGCCTGCTGACCCTTGGGAAATACCTAGGGTGCTATTTGTGAGCAGTGGACCTCAAGTAGAGGTTCAATGAACAGCTTTCCCTTCAGTGGTGCTAGTCTGTAACAATTACAGATGTTTGTCTGTGGTCTTAAACTTGATCTCACTCTTCTTGTGAAACTTCACATTTTTCATATCTTTTTGCTCTTTCTTGGCATAGACCTGGTAAAGAGCAGAAAGCAGCCTGAATGTTCTTTTGCCTTGAAACTTTCCTGCCAGATACATCAATCCATTACTTCTAAATTCAGCCTCACTTAAGTCCTCAGGACACATGGGCACAATGAAGGCAGATTCTTTGCCAGAATACAACATGAACATTACCTGAAACAACAGGAAGAAGAATTAAATCTGGACATTAGAGTTTGAAGGGATACAGTTGGGGCAGGAGCATGAAGCAGGTAGTCACATTGCATCTGAAACTACTATGTATATGTCCTCTGGAAAGATCATTCAGTGGAATTATAATGCCGACCATGTAAAAAAATTAGTAACCACTTTAAAATTTAAAACAGGCAACATTAATTGTAAAAAGTATGTCCAGACTACTATGTCAGTGTAAAATAAACAAAAGGTGCTAATGATGTGTTTTACATTGGTAGGATTTTTTTGTAATAAATGCTTTAGAAATCTAGAAATTTAAGTGCTTGATAACTATATCTGGCTAGTAGTTTCTCTCACCAGACAACACAGTTATAAGAGAAATTCAATACGGAAACAATAGGAAATATCATAAAGGAAAAAGTAGATAACATTGGCTATAGGAAAATAATTCTAGTAAAATAGAGAGAGAAAACAAGATGAGGATATGTTTACAATATAATAAAGTAAAATATCATTCTTAATAATTTAAGCATTTGTAAATTTCTAGGAAGCTTGAGAGCCCAGAAAATAAATGGTAATGTGACACTGTCAGGCATTTTATAAAAGAGTTAGTATAAAACATAAGCATTATAATCAAAGAAGTGCAGTTTTCTCTGAGGGTATGTTGTTCAGTGATGGATTGCTTATTCATCATGTGTGAAAGCCCTGGTTTGATCCCAACACTGAAACATGCAAATTATGATCTGTCAAAGCATCAAAGATTATCAAACTACAATTTTTTTTTTTTTGCTATTCAGAATGCATTGAGAGAGTGTTCTCATAGACTATGAAAGAGACTGTAACATAGTAAAGCCCTTTATAAAGGTGATAGAGTAACAGGCACCAGAATTTTTTAGATCTCTGTCATAAGAAACTCAAGCTAACCTAAGAGGAAGAGACTGCATACATGAAATGTTCACTTCTCTGATGTCTGCTATAACAGAAAGATTGAGGACTACCAGATTTCCTCTTTTAAGGGAAGGCCAAATAATTGATGATGTAGTGAGACCGTCATTTGATGGGATACTTCAGTTGTATAACATGGAAGTTCTTTAGGGTATCACACCATCTTATATAGAATTAGGAGAGAAATTAATCCTTTGCAGATAACAAGACTAAGAATTTTATCATAATCTTGGCTCTATTTTAGAACTCTCTACTTCATTTTTCTGGTTTTTTAATCACTTTTTCAAATGTCATAAAATTAGTATATTTACTATAATATATATATATATATACACACACACATCCACTCTAAATGGTGAAATTAAACTCATATTTTCGCATATAACTTAAGATTTCATCCTAATTCAACTATGCGTTACTTACGATCAGTTTATCAATTTCTAAGTACTGTGGTGTATTAAAAGTATAATACACACCTATGTGTAATCCACAAATTGTGAGGTTTGGCTCCATCTTTGTTACTGAGCGAATGTTTTTACTTTTCAGTAAGATGCCATTAGCTTATTTTTCTGATCCCTTTCTTTTTGGCCTGCTTCTGACCTCTAGAAAGGTAAAATAAACATAATGTATAATCTCCAATTTTCTAAGTTAAATAGCTTACATCTGCTCACTTACTAGCTACACGTTTTTATGTACTGACTTGCTCTTTTATAGCTTTAATTCTTCTTCCCATTGTTTCAGGTTATTCTGGTACAAGTTAATCCAGGGGAAGCATTTACAATAAGAAGAGAAGATGGACAGTTTCAGTGCATTACGGGTAAGAAGGTCAATTTTCTACATTTTGTATCAACAATTAAAAAAAAAATTACAATTTTTTTTCCTGGTAGGTAACGGTGCATGTGCTTATGGCTTCTCCCTTTGTCATCATCACAGACTCGGAGTACTCAGTCATTTAACTATTGCAGTAGAAGCCTAATTAGTTTATTTCTTGACTGGTCTAACTATAAAATTCTATTGTGTACATTTCTCTAATCAAAAAATGAAAGTGAATCTAGCCAGATCCTTCAGTCTTCAAAAGGTCAGTTCAGTCTTGTAATCTTGTGGTTGAACCAACAGTGTTGGTTCGTCAGGCTTTTAAAGTCCACATTGGCTTGTTAAGGGCATCTCAGACCTGCCTTATCCTGTCAGCAGGAGTTTCCTCATCTAGAATTCACCTCCCCTCCCCCACTTACCACCACACTCCAGGCTTTCCAAACCCAGCAGCTCTGAACTCAGCTCAGGTGTTCTACCAGGTTCACTGTAACCTTTCTTTATTGGGCATCCCCTTCAGCCCTTTTGAGCTGAATATTTCTCAGCGGTGGGGAGCCATCCCAAGGATTGCAGTGTGTTTAGTAGAGTCCCTGTCCTCTCCCTGCTAGCCATTCCTTCTCACTCTCCCTTTCCGAACATTACCACATACCCTTTGAGGAACAAAACCATCTCCATTTGATGAGAATTAGGTTGGTATATGAAAATGAGGGCAATAGAAAAGTTACTGGGTAAGGCGGCTCCTTCATCCAGTGTCACTAGTATCATAAGAAGGGGATAGTTCTACAAAAAGGGTTGGGACAGGATGCCATATGAAGGTTCAAGTCTTTAACCTGCTTGAATTCACTAGCCAAAGGTTGCAACAAAGCCAGAGAGAAGCAGAGGCATAGGACAGATGTCTCCTTTATTCATCAGAACAAGTCATCTTTGCCAGCAACTCAGTGCTCCACTTGGTACTCTTATCACTGAGATAGTCAGTTCCTGTTGGTACAAGACAAGCAAACAGACAAACAAAAAGCCACTGGAATTAGAGAAGCCGAGTTAAACATTAGCTGTTTCTTAGAGCTAGCTACGAGGTTCCACAGGTTTCATAGCATTTCACAGGAGCTTTTGAGGGTTAACTAATAAGCATATGTTATACTTTAAACTGGACCTGTTGTCTCTGAGGTACTCAACAAGTGGAGTTAGTGCTTTGGTGTAACAGTTAATAGAAAGTGAGCCCCAGCTCCTTTGAAACCCTTGATTCCAGCTGTTTAGAAACTGGCTTACTTGGCACCTGTGTGCTGTACTTGAGTGCTGCCTGTGACATTTCTTTCAGTTGTATTTGAAATTATGTATGTTTATGTTTAATTTGAAATGCTTATTCCATCTTTTCAACTAAGACATGAACACTTCGTATTTGTATTTTTTTATATATATTTCTTTGTATCCCTTTGGTTCTTCGACTTCTGTTAGTCATGACTTTAATTTAAAGAATCTATGGAGGTGAGTCACCACATACTTTGTCATCAACCAAACTGCAGTACTTTTGAGGGTGAAGCTAGTGTCAACCATGACTGCCACAGGCAGACCAGAATTCTCAGTGCCCCTTTCCATTCACTGTACTTAGCCTAGCTTACCTATAATCTTTTAAAACGAACTCGTTCTAGAAAAAACTCAGTAGTCACAAATAAAACTTGAAACCTTACATGTGTTAGAGATTCTCTAAGTCAATTTAAAGAATCTGCAGCAGTTGAGGTGATACACAAATGAGAATTTATACTTTTGCAAGATCTAGGCAATAGAATGTATAAGCATATGTATAATGTATATGTATAATGAATGTGTATAATAGAATGTATAAGCAGTATATATAAAAATTTTTGCCATTTTTACTGAATTTTCATCAATAGAATTTTATGTTTTCACTATGACCCACATAGAATATAAATTTCTGATCATACATCTTAGCATACTTGTATGTCTTTCAAATTATTGTCCATAAATAATATTTATCAAAGAAGCTTTTTAATTAACATAGCATTGGTTTACTCCCCGCCCCCCATACGTTAGCATGTAGAGATAGAGATTATTTTAAAACACAAGAACTGCTAATTCCAGCTACAGCCAGACCCTGAATGAAACAGCTTATATTTTAAGAGTTAGTCTATGGCTGCAACCTGTAAGTTGTCTCTTCTTAACTCATTTCAGTTGATTTTAAAATCTAGCAGGGACACCTTCATGCAACACCAGAAAAGCTGTCTACTATATACCTGCCTCTGTACCCAGCGAACCCTGACGGGAGCTGACTCCCGTGTGAACGTTCTGTACAAGGACACCTTTCTGTGCTTCAGTGGAAAACAAAGAGTCCTTTTCCTACATGATAAATAATAAAAAAGAAATGTTTTTAAATTACTGGATAGAATTTTATTTTTAATGAGGGAAAAAGAATAAAGAGAACCAGAAGTAAAAAACTCTTTTTTGTCAGTTTACATCTGTCCACAATTATCAGGTGTGCTGGGTAGTTTTATGTTAGCTTGACACAAGCTAGAGTTATCTGAAAGGAGGGAACCTCAATTGAGAAAATTGCCTCCATAATATCTGGCTGTAGGACATTTTCTTAATTAGTGATTGATGGGGAGAATTTAGCACATTGTGGGTGGTGCTATCCCTGAGTTCTATTAAAAAAAACAAAAAAAAAAAAAAGCAGGCTGAGCAAGCCATGATGAGCAAGCCAGTAAGCAGTACCCCGTTGAGGCCTCTGAATCAGCTCCTGGCTCCAGGTTTTTTGCCTGTTTGAGTTCCTGTCCTGACTTCCTTCAACAATGAGCAGTGATATAGACGCATAAGCTGAATAAACCCATTCTTTCCTCAATTTGGTCATAATGTTTCATCACAGCAATAGAAATTGTAACTAAGACATTAGGTGTACCGGTGAAAGGAATTAAGTAGTAAGCAGACTGAAGAGATGACTGTCTCGTCTCCTCCCGTCGACCATCAGTAATATCTGTCATTTGGCAAGACCCTTCCCGTACTAGAGCTGTAACTAGGAGAAAGAGCAGCAAAATGAGAAAAGTAGACTAGACACCAAGAGAGTCTCAAGGGAGGAAAATCAGGGCAGTGAAGCTGAAAGGAAGAAGACATTCCTTATGGCTTTTACTATTTTCATTGTGGCCTTTACTAATCTCAAAATAGAATATCTCCGTAGGAGCGTGTAAAGAATGAGGTAAATGTTACTAGAGTAAATAATAAGTGTTTGATTGCTTCCTTAGGAAGTTTATTACCTAGCAAGAATTCATAGAAACAAAAACTAGGTTAACTAGAGATCTGAATTGTTGCCACCTTTGATTGAAGGTTCATAGTTTGTGAGATACAGTTATTTATGGACAGAGCTTAATACTTCTTTTGTACCACAGCACACTTCCCTCTTTGGGAAAACTCCTAATCATATTTTCCTTCTGGGTTTATTATGTCTCCTGACCTCTGTGCCAGTTCTGGGAATTTGGGGAAAATCAAGACATAGTTCTTAACTTTTAGGACCATAATGTAATAAAGCTAGGGATGTAGTTGGTGGTAGAGCATTTGCCAAACAAGGCCCTGAGTCAGACCCCAGTGATAAAAACAAAAATCCGGCATATTAATTAAGGAAAGAAAAAGTGAACAATTCTCCGTATAAATAACGAGCTGTTTAGTGCATGCGGTGTTACAAGAACATACACCGAGGGTCCTGTAACAGCAGTTACAGGAGAAAGCTATTCAGGAGGTGACTTGTGAGCTATCTTTAAGAAAAATAGCGACTGGCAAGATGGACAAAGATCCCTTTTAGACAAGAGGAAACAATATTCAAAAGCAGCAGAAGGAAAGAGTAATAACCACAGAGACTAGAATTGCTAAAAAAGTGTGGAAAGGGGAGTACAACTGGAGGTGGAGCTGAAATGCTGACGGATCTAAAAATGGCTCATGCGACATGCTGAGAACTTGAACTTGGTTGTGAGGATGTGGAAGAGCCCTTGAGGGGAGTTCATGGGTAGAAAGCTGGAGACCATCTCTGCCTGTGCTGCTGGGCCTGCCAGTGCTGGGATTGCAGGTGTGTGCCACTATGTCCAGTTCACTCTGAGCTGTCCAAGCATGCTCCTGAGTTTCCTGATGCTGCTGTCCCTTTGATCCTTGGATTATTTCACCCTGACATATGGAAAAGTCAGTCCCTGGTGACTGCTTTCCAGTTTATCTCTCTGCTTATTGCCTGGCTTTATTTCTACTGATTGGACTTGTACCACATTGGTTTAGACCATCTTTAGCTGAAACTCAACAGCTTCAGCCCAAATACATCGTTACTTTTAAAATGAAAATACTGTCTTAAGTCTGTCTTTTGTACACTGAGAGACTTTGAAACTGATCTAATAGTAATAACTTGATGTTTATATGCTGTATTAGTAACGTGTTCTGATAAACAGGTCAACAGATTGTCTTCCTAGTAAGAAACACTGAAAACCGGGAAGTAACTTGTACATGGGGATGTAAACACTTATTAAATGAGAAGATTTGTAGATTTAACGTTATTAGATCTTTGTAACATATGCTAACAACTGCCCTTTTTAGTTTTATTTGTGAAACAGCAAGAAGGAGAATAAGTTAGGAAAGGTTTCTAAATTAGGCTTTCTGGCAAGATCAAGAAGCATATTTCATAGAATGTAAGTGGTACTTTTTATAAGTCTTACTTAGGTTTTTAGGAACCATACAACGTGAGTTTCATTTTATATATATATATATCATATTTATAGTTGATATATATCAGTATACTTTATTCTTTAAAAATGATTTATTTATTATTTATATGAATGCTGTGCTTGCATGTACATGTGTGCCTGGTTCCCATGGAGGCCAGAAGAGGGCATCAGATCTCTAAAACTGGAGTTACAGGTGATTGGGAGCCACCCTGTGTGGATGCTAGGAAATAAAACTAAGTCCTGCAAGAGTATCCAGTGCTCTGAACCACTGAGCCATCTCTCCAGCCCTTTCATTATACTTTATTCTTATTTCCTTTTCCTGTAAACTTCTCGGTTCCTCCTGGCAAATAGTTTCTCATTCTACTTTTATGTCGTATATATCCTATTACCCTCGGCCCATTAGGTGTAGTCTTCTTCCCTATAATAATCTCTTTCTCCTTTCAAATCTTCCTCTCTCTCTCTCTCTCTCTCTCTCTCTCTCTCTCTCTCTCTCTCTCTCACTTACACACACACACAAATCTAGATTTTGAATATAAAAAATCTATTCCTTTTTTGTGAGTCTGACTTATTTTGCTTAATATTATGCTCTCCAGCTCTCTCTCTGTCTTTTCCTGGAAGTGCCATCATTTCATTCTTCTCTGCTATTGTATAAAATTCCATTGTATACATGTACCACATTTTCTTTGTCCAATCACCTTTTAATGGACATATAAACTAATTTTATATCTTAGCTGTTAGAAATAGAGTAGCAGTAAACACAGATATAAAATTATCTCTGTGGTATGATGATTTAGAATCTTTTGAGTATATGCTCAGGAATGGTTAAGTTAGACCATAGCATATTTCTTAGTTTGGGATTTTAAAAGTATTTATTTTGGTGTGTATGTGTGCATGTTTTATATTTGGGTGATTATGAGTGTTTCACAACATGCATGTGGAGGTTAGAGGACAATTTGAAGGAGTTGGTTCTGTCAGTTGAAGTCACATTATCAAGCTTTGTAAGTACCTTTACTTACTGAGCCGTCTCACCAGCCCTTAATTTTAGTTCTCAGGTGTCCTCTATACTGATTGCTACAATGAATGTGCCTGCTTCCCTCCCCACCAGTAATGTGTAATTTCTACATTTCTTATTGCTTGTTTTCTTGATGGTAGCTGTTCCAACTGTGGTAAGATGGAGTCTTCCAGAAGTTTTGATTAGCACTCTCCTGATGACTAATGATGTTGAACATTTTCAAATACTTGTTGGCCAGTTGTATTTCTTCCTTTGAGAACTGTCTTTTCAGTTCATTAGCCTATTGATTGATTGTATCCTATGATGCCTTGGTTCTTTGTTGTTGTTTGGTTGGTTGATGTATGTGGTTCCTATTTAAGAGATATTTATTCATCCCTTGTCAGATGCATAGTTGCCAAAATTTTTCTCCCATTCTTTTTAACTTCATGCAGTTCCATTGTCAGTTCTTGTAATTATTCCTTTTGTTATTGACGTCTGTCTTACAGTCAAGGTTACTCTTACTGTGAAGAAACATCATCTGTCGACATGCTAGCACTTGGTAGATAGTCCTGGGTGGTATAAAAAGTTGGCTGAGCAAGCCATACGGGAACAAGCCAGTGAGATCAGTTTCTTGTGATCTTTGCTTTAGTTCCTGCCTCCAGATTCCTGCCTTGAGTTCCTGCCCTGACTTTATGATGGACTGTAAGCTGAAGCTTGAACTAAACCCTTTCCCTTTCAGGTTACTTTTGCTCATGGTGTTTATTACAGCAGTAGAAAGCAGACTAGAATGTGTGCTATAGGTTCATTATAGATAGCCTTTACTGTGTTGATCTGTGCCCCTTCCATGCCTGCTTCCTTAGGATGCTGTCAAAGACCTTTTTCTTTATCAATTGTGAGGCTCATATAACTTTGTCCATTAGTCCATTATGTACTATAGCATATTGGTTGTTTATATATGTTGTACCATCCTTGTAACCCTGCAATGAAACCAACTGGGTCTTGGTTTATGGCCATGTGTAAAAACACGATTTGAGGCATTTTATTGAGAATTTTTGCATCCATGTTTATCAGGGAAATTGATCTGCAACTTTCTGTTTCATTTTGTTCTTACCTGATTTTGGTGTCAGGGTAATGCTGGCTTTGTTGAATGAGTTTGGTAGTGTTCCTTCCCTTTCTGTTATATGAATAATTTGAGAAGCACTGATGTTCTTTAAGGGTTTGGTAGAATTTTGGTAATGGATCCACCAGACCCTAGACCTTGTTGTTGTTGTTGGGGACACTTATTACTGTTTCAGTGTCTTAGCTTATTATGAGTATTTTTGGTAAATCATATTTTTGGTTAATATATTCTTAGTAAATCATTTGGTTTTTGAAATACAGGTTTTCAGATGTTCTCATCGATCCTCTAATTTCACTGGATTCAATGGTAACTTCTTATTCATTTTTAATTGATTAATTTTAGTGTTCTCTTTCTTTTGTCTTTTGCCAGACATTCTCCAACCTTGTTTATTTTTCTTGGTTCTACTGTATATTGCTCTATTAGCCTGAAAGAATTTTCCAGCAAGAGAGTATCTTGATGATTGGAAGCCAAAGGAATACTACAAAGTCACACCATGCAACAAACCTCACATAAAAGATTTATTGAAGAGAAACACAGGATGGAGGCTCCTCTGAGTGAGAACAGAGACAGTGGCAGGCTGGGTAGAGGTGGTGGGTTTTATAGGATTTTTGGAACATATGCAGTGAGTTAGTGGAAAAATACAATTTGGCTAGAAGTATTACAAACTCAGTAGCCTTGAGTCAAGAGGGTGAGATTTCCAAGTCCTGGGTTTGGAAACAGGCCAGGGGCAGAGTGATTTCCCACTAGCCTGTTGCCATACGTAGGCTATTTTTGCCTATTCTTAACTGTGTTTCTTGTCACCTAATGTGTTTATGTTTGGCATGTCTTGTTTTTTCTAAAACCTTCAGTTTGCATCAACATGAGACTTATGATTTTTTTTAATGTGAGCATTCATAGCATAACCTTCAATCTTAGAGCTGCCTTAGCTATAAACTAAGGTGAATTGTACTATATTTTATTTGATTCTATGAATTTTTAATTTCTTCCCTAACTTCCTCAGTGGGCCATATCTTTTTGGACATACTATGAAACCACTAAACTCAAGATCTAGGCAAAATATATAATTCCTAATTATTTTAATCATAGTTTAACCAGGTTTAATTTTAATATGAATAAAATTGTATGAATATGCATATACATAGAACATATATGTATGGATGTATGTGTGTGTGTATATATTTGGATGCCCCAATTTCATTGCAATTCATTCTTTCAGTATTTAGTAAGAGACAAAAATGAGTATGCAAGAACTCTTTAATTCCTCAAGCTCTTTTGATGAATCTTTTATGCATCTTTCTGGGAAAGTAAAATAAAATTTACCAAATTATTGCCGCGATACAATCTTTTCTCATGTGTGTTACCCAAAACTATTTTCTGGGGCTCTCTCTCTGAGCATTTTAAATTAATAGCTTTGACAAAAATAAAGGATGTAGTTTTGAAATTTTTAAGTATCAGAAATGTGAACACATAATTCATGGCATTAAATAAATGTCAAGTTAAAAATGTCAACATATTGAAGAGATAAACTAAAAAGCAGCAGGATAAAATTTAACAGAAATGATTAAGTTCTATAGTTTGATATTTTATGTTAACTGAACTCTAAAGGAGTATGTTACTTAAGGTTCTTTTTAAAGCTGACTTTTCTGTCTGTTAATCAAAAAGGAATTTAATATTTCCTGTTCTTAATAGTGCAATGCTAAAGCTGTTAGGCCAAATAGAATAACAGACAGTGCACCGATGGGAGGGGCCAGGGTGGTGCTAACTACAGTGTGTGGTTCGGAATCTAGATTTAGTAAGGAACACCACATAGGCTATTAGCAAAATGCAGGAAGTCAGAGTCCAAACACAGTGAGGAGTTCAGACAGGAAGGCTGTCTGTACAGTCAGAGTTTAAGGAGATTAGGAAGGTTCTCTTAGGAAAGAGGTGGCATAGTTTGTGGTATATGAATCTGAGAAGTTTGGTTACACTCTAGAAATTGATGGTAAGACCCTAAACACACCATATACTTAAATCACAGGATGTGGAGAAATGAAGCTGGTACTGATCTGGAAGCTTCATCTCTACTGCTAGCTTTCATAGTGTCAAACGGTGCTATGCCTTGGCAGGGAGAAAAGTAATCAATAGTTTTACCCAACCGCGAACCCTGCAACCAAGATATGACCATTGATGATGTACTAGTCTGACTACTGTCAGAGTAACCAGCTCCTTCCTGATTGGACTTAAGGACCATTCTACAAGATGGATTGCATGCCTAAAACTGTTAACTGGACCAAGAACTGGGCTCTTTTCCTACGGGAGAATCTACTATTACTCTGCTAAGTGGACATACTATTAAACTTCTCCATAAGTATGTATCCTTATACCCAATATCCATATATTAGTGCAGCTCTCAATAAACATTGTCAGAGAGGGAGCAGAAAGACTATAAGAGCTAGAGATAGTAGAATACTGTTGTGAAACTCTTTCCAGACTTGTCAGGACCATTGCACACATGAATCAGAGCAGCTATGGCTGTATGCACAACACTTGCACAGGATGAAGCCAACCAGAATCCTAGCATAGGTAGGGAAGGGACTCATGAAGTCCTACCCATAGCCGTTGTCAGTTGATGGCTGCTGGGAGAGGCAGAGTCACTTTCCTTTACATGCAGCCCTGATTAGGCTGCTCATGTTCTAGTGGGTGGCCCTACATCCACACATGCATTAGCAGCACTAAGTAGATTCACTGTATTTTAAAAAGATAGTACTTGAAGTTGAGAAGGAAAAGTGATGGGAGGAGTAATAGGAGAAATTGGAGGGGAGGAGGTGGGGGCCAGATTTGATCATTATATTCCTGAATGAAATTCTCAAACAATGAAAAAAACAAAAAAATCCCTGAGCATGATGAAAGCACCATTAACACTATAGAGTGTGGCAAAACAGAGCTCAAAGAATGGTGAGACTATTTGTGTGGAAGAGTCACCTGACATGGATTGAAGGCTCAGACTGTCCACTTCCAAGAGGTATCTTGAAGTCAGTAGTGAGAGCCCAGTGTGATTATTTTTTGAAGGCACACAGTGAGGTGGTCTAACTAGGAAGTCCTCTTAATCTCTTAATTGTACTCTTGACTCTTCTCTACTGAAAAACTCATACTTCTTTCTCTAGTGCAGATGACACTTTTGAAGTAAGAATTGGGTAACTACTCACCATTGCCTACTAGATTATCAGCATGTATAGGAGGGATTCTGTTTGCATCACACAAAGATGACTCGACACACAGGAGCTTGAGGGACATGGCAGCACAACAGTTGACAGTGTCTACTCTAGTGTAAGAGAGGAAGACTTAGCTATAAATAGAAATTGCTAATTTTAGTGAGGCTAGAATTAAATGAGTCATCTTACTGAATCTCATTTTGAAAAGAAAACGAGTGAAGTCTTAGACTACAAAAATAGAAATGTAAATTCAAGGCAGATGATGATCTGTGCAGGTTAAATGGTATTATGTTAACATATATGAGAGAAGTATTAACAAACTGGAATTGTCCCAACAAAATCAAACCAGGAGAACATAGGAACATGAAATCATTTTTATTAGACTATAGAGTCCTCTGAAACCTAGAAAGGAGAACTGCCTTGAAATACATTGTTTTCTGCATCTTGTGAGAGACCAGCAGGGTGTAAGGAGATAGATTTTGACTCAGGGAAGAATGTCCAACAGTTCTGCCTGCATATAAATGGAGTCATTCATTACAGTTAGACCAGGATCCTCCCATTGCGTGTGTGTGTTTGTGTTCTGCTTGGATGGTACTATAAGCAGTTCTGGCAAGGAAAGGAAGTTTGATTAGATGTATTCTGGTATTCATCTTTACTAAAGATTCTTTGATTCCAGAATAAGCTCTAAATTAGACTGAGACCTCTTTAATTAGTTACGGGAATGACTACTCTGAATAAAAATATTAAATTTAACAATATACCCATGCAGAGGCACATTTCACAGAGTAATCGAGCTGGTAAATGGTTATTGCTTGTAATACACCCATAAACAGACTGGGAGTTACATAACTTACTAATACCCACCACTCATTAATGAATTTCTAGTAGAGAAACTTTCATTAAAGTTTCTGAGTCTTAATAGGGCCTCAAACAATGATGCTGACTTTATCTGGTGTGTAAAACCTTACTTACCTTAAGTGTCTAAGAATTGCTATCTTTCATTTTGTTTAAAATTAGAAATTATCCCTTCATCTGTCTGATTAAAAAAAAATCAGCATTCTGTTGGTATATTAAATGAACTTCAATATTTTTTTAAGATTTATTTTTATTTATGTTTATGTGTGTGTGTTTACTACATGTGTGCAGGTGCCTGTGGAGGCCAGAAGAGGGTATCAGATCCCCTGGAGCTGGAGTTAATGATTGTTGTGAGTCACCAGACATGGGTGCTGGGAACTGAACTTGGATCCCTTGGTAGAACAGCAAGTGCCCTTAACTGCTGAGCCATCTCTGTAGCCCTTGCTAAACCATCTTTAAGTATACTACTACACTTGTTTGCTTTGCTAAGAACTGTATCAAAAATAGACTTGTTATACTTGGGGATATTTTAGAGCCTCGGTATCTTCAAATGAGTACCACTTTAGATCGTATGTGGAAGAGTTCATTCATTTAAGTATGTAAATGGTGGGCTGACGATACTACCTGGATGTAGAGCATTTATAATTGTTGTTTTCCTATAGATCGGCTTGCATGTTTAGAAAAGTGTTCAGGTAGAGTCAGGTTTGTTGAGCAGTGTCGTCTTTGAGTCCTCCAGCTCTGCCTTACTTAGGGAAACTCAGAGCCTAGTTTATAGTCCAGGCTATGGTGCTTTGCTTTGTTTTGGTTTTGCAACAGTGTCTTGCTGTGTGGCCCAGGCTGGCTTTTACCACCATCTTCTGCCTTGGCTTCCTGACCAGAGTCCTGAAACTCTTATTCGCCAGTTAAACTCCACCACACCTTTGGTTCCCAGTGACTCAACCAGCAGTTACTGAACAGCACTGTTGCTAGTGTGTTCTCCAGTAGACGGGTAGTTGGTCCCCTCAAGAAATCAGCATCACTGCTCTCCCCATGGCCACTCTCTGTTCTCATCTTTCCTCTCTTCTTTGCTGTTGGTGTCATAAGTACTTTGCTGTTCATACCTTACCTCTTCCAGTAAGATCCTGACTCTTCTTCCATGACAGTAGGTTTTGAAGAGAAGAGATTTGTTCTAACCAGGTGCCACTTTCCTCCCCTATGTATGTTCTCCATTATAAGCACATAGCCATCCTCCCTCCCAGTTAGCCAACTCTTTGCAGAGCATGTTTGTAAGTCCCCCAGACAGAGCGAACTGACTTCTGTATCTAAAATGTGGTGTTGGGTTACTTGCTTAGAAGGGCTTTTTCCCTTTGATCTCTTGCTCAAAGCAGGTCCTCCGAAGTAGGATCCTGGAACGTGTACTCCAGTTCTAGACTGAACCTTCATGCCTGTCTCTTTAAGACCTACTCAGAACTCTCCCTTGAGCATAGCTTAGTGAGGGAAGGGAAAGGAGTGGAGAGATGTCATGCAGGTAGGACTCAGTGGCTACTCTGATATCCTAGAATCCCCCAGTCATCTTATGGTTAGGCGTATCAGGGCTCTGCTATTAAAATACCCTGAAATATATCAGCAGTCAAATGTCTTTTATATATTTAGTCACAAATTTCTTGCTGCAGTTACTATTGCTAGACGCATAAACTACGATTTTTCCCAAATTCTCAACAGTAAAATGCAAACAGCAAACTGTGAAAGATTTCACGGTGTGTTAACGGCACGGGTGTGTGAGCAGGTTGGCCTGCGCTTGAGAACAAGCAGGTGGGAGGCATAAGATAACAAATTTGATCCCAAAATAAAGAACTGTGTAGCCACAGAGCTTTTCAGAGGGTGAGGAGTGATCAGTTGCACATCTGTCTGTTTCTGTAGTGGTTAATTCACACAGTGGCTTGTTGCCTGGTGGCTTGGTAGTCTATTAGAACATTTAGGATCCTCCTGGTTTTTTGTTACTTTTGTTTTGAGGCAGGGTACCACTGTGTAGCCCAGGCTGGCTTAGACCTCACTCTGTAGCACAGGCTAGTCTCAAATTCTCAGCAGTTCTGCTTCTGCCTCCCAGATGCCAGAATTGCATCCACAAGCCCCTATGCATAACTTATATTCAGTTTGAGTGAATGTTTGGGATTGATGCCTTTTAAGGCTCTTCACAAGTTTAAAATGGATTCTGTTGGTTTGGATAAATTGCTTAATTCTGACCATAATTTTACTCTATGTAAAATGAAGAGCTTGTTGATTAGATTGAATAATTCCTACCTAGTCTTAACATTTTATGTATTCGTAGTTGTGCTAATTGATCATATCTTCAATTTATTTTAATAACATAGGTATCAACATTCTAAATTAGGGGTGCACCCAGGGTCTCCTGTAGCTCAGGTTGAGCTTAATATATAGCCAGGGATGACTTTAAACTCATAATTCTTCTGTTTCTACCTCCCAAATACTAGAATTAACAGGCATGTGCAGTATACCCAGCTTTGGAGAGGTTTTGTTGTCTGCTTGCTTGCCTGTCTTGTCTTTCTGTCTGTCTGTGATGGGATCTCACAGTGTAACCCAAGCTGTCCTAGAACTTGTAGCAATCCTTCAGCTTCAGGCTCTAGAACGCTAGGATTAGGGGTAGCTACCACATCCAACTTTACAGTTTTTCTAGGACCACTGACTGTGCCAGTGACTTCATTACTACAAGTCTGACCTGTACTAAAAGGGTTAACTTCTACTCATATAAGTAACTTGGACTAAAGCAATATGTAGTAGATTTTCATTCCACATGGATAGGCATTGGAAGTTTTATTAGCCAAAGTAAACTCTGGAGTTTTGTTCTATATACATTGCTTAGAAAATCTTAACATGTCCTGGGAAATGCCTTAAAATATAGGTAGTTATTTCTCAGACATTGGAAGTCACCAAATTATATTAAAACATTTACTTGTTATACATATTTCCCTTATTGAGGATTATTAGAGTGGCTCAGTACTTGTTTTGAAACTTAGTCTCATATGAAATGAGTCAAGCAGATTACCCATTCATAAATGCAGCCCCCCTTTTTTCTACTGAGTGACTGTAATTCACCCCAAGTACATCCTGAAAGAGTCCTCATTCTCCTCGAAAGTTATTTGAATGTTACTTTCCAAAAGAAACGATGTTGTATACAACTTAGGATAACACCACAACATTAATGTTTAAAAGTAAAATATAAAAAGTAAAATTCATCAGTTGTTTTTGATAAATAATGTTAATAGCTTATATATTTCCTTGTGTTTTCTCCTGCCACACTGGCAATTCTCAGTCTTTTTGATATATGTTAACATTCAGGTTCAAAGGTTAAGTTAAATAAGCCATACACAAAAGGGCGAACAAATACCAAATGATTCCACTTATTTGAGGTACTGTGAGTAGTCATATTCATAGGGACATAATGTGCAATGATGGTTACCAGGGCCTGGGGAAGGGAGAATAGGAAGTTCTTATTTGGTAAGTACATAGTTTTAGTTCTAAAGGTGGGGAAAGGTGGTAGTTATACACCAATGTAAATGTATTGAATATTGAACAGTTGCAATTGTTAAAATACAAATTGTGTGGTGTGTGTGTGTGTGTGTGTGTGTGTGTGTGTGTGTGTAACAATTACAAGGTTAATTTAATTTCATTTAAAACAGACAACAATGACCTTTTAAAGGAGCAGAGACATGAAATAATGTTCTAGAGTTCAAAGATGGCCCAAGATCGTTGTCCCTTGTTGTATAAGTCCTGTATAATCTTCAGAACTGAATTAGATGAATTCTACTTCTCTGGTTGGGTTATGTTCTGTGTACAGTTGACTTTTTAAAAGATCAGGGTGAATCTTACCTAATCATGTGAACTTTTAAAAAGAACAGACCTCTTCTGGAAGAAGGACATCAGAAGCATGGCAGGGCATGCAACAAGTCCAAGAGTTTATCAGCTGGCCTTGAAGATGACAGTGTGTTTAGGAGCTAACTGTAGCCCTCATATGATAGCCAAAAGGAAATGGCACCCTCATGCCTACAATTCTAAGACTGAGTGCCTCCACGCCACGAGAGTTTGGAAGAGTCCGTCAACCTCCAGATCTTGATTTTCACCTTGTAGGACCTTGGCCAGAGAAACCAGTCACACTAGGTCAGCTTCTGAATTTCGTAATTGTGAGCTAATTAATACATCTTAAAAACAAAAACAAAAGCAAACAAACAAAAAAAACCCCAATGGTTAGCTAGGCAGTGGTGGCCCACGGTATGCCTTTAATCCCAGCACTTGGGAGGCAAAGGCAGACATATCTCTGTGAGTTCGAAGCCAGCCCGGTCTACAGAGTGAGTTCTAGGACAGCCAGGGCTACACCAGAGAAACCTTGTCTAGAAAAGCCAAAAAAAAAAAAAAAAAAAGCAACTGTTTGTGGCCATTGTGACATAACAATAGAGATAGTATGAACTTTTTTCCCTCTCACAAAGATTGGCTCAGAGGTCAGCAGTACTCATGTGGAGTCTCTCTGCTCTGGAGTCAGAAAGGTAACTTCGGTTACCCTATCACCCTTAGGAGATTGCCCCAGTCTGCATGGTTCAAGATGGCACACTACCTTGTCCACATCCCACACAGAATGGAAAAGGACAGGAGAAGACAAAGCCTTGTAAGATACTCATCCTCCTTCCTTAAGAACCCTCTTTCATTGGCTATAGTTTACATAACTAAGTCCTGTGGATTCGGCCATGAATCAGCTACTAGCATTTTGGGGTTATAGTGGTTAGTTTCAGCTCTTTAGAAAAAAAGATACTTTAAAAACTAAGTACAACTTTGAATGGTTTTAAAGAAATATTTCAATAGAACTTATATCATTGAAGGCAACGGTTGTTGAACTGTGCGTTGAGAATAGTCTTATTTTCTTTCCCTGTTGTGATAAAAATACTCTGTCAACAGCAACTTAAAGCAGTTTATTTTAGCCCAGCGTGACAAGGAAGTCAAGCAGCAGGAGCTTGAGGTATATTCACCGTTCACGTCATATTCACAATCTGGAAACGGATGAGCACCTCATATGTACTGGTGCTCAGCTTTCCCCCTCCATTTACACAGTCTGTACATGGGATATACTTACAATATACCTTTCTCTTTAACTGCAAGCTAGAAAGCCTTCTTTTCCAACTGAAAACATTTACAGAATAATATTTAAATTCAGCCATGGTAAAGAGAACATACTCAAAATAATTCAGTCTTCCAGGGCCTTAATACTGATTACATTGGATAATTGTTGTAGATGACATGAAAGGCTGAATAGATTAAATTTAGGAAGTCTAGACGTATGGCCTTAGAGTTGCTTTTTAAAATTCATTCTTTAAATAATTACTAAGTATGTGTGGTAACTATCCAAAACACTGGTGAAGAGCATAGAATCCATCCCCCGGTGCCTCATGAAATTTATGGTCTTTTAACAAAAAGAAAATTAAGGAATTGTGTGGAAAAGGGTTGTGATTGAGAAAGCAGGAGGGGGCTTTGGATGTTTATACCGGGAGCAACTCAACCAGACCTGGCACTTGAGGACAGGATATGCTTCCCAGAGGAGAATCACAGCCTGAGTCCTAGTCTCTGCTTTCCCTCTAAAAAATGGAAGGTGACAAACTTTTGTTAGAGTCTTGGTTTAATTGAGGTTAGGATGATTATGTTATTAAAGACATAAGCAGAATTTATGAGAAAACATTGCTTTTAATGAAAATAGATGCATAGAAAATAATTTGGGAATGTTTGCTTTGTTCGATAAAATTGCAGGTTTTATTTTCTACATAATTTGATAATCTTGGCAAATTTGGTTGTATAAATAAATCACAAGCTATGTAATTTGACTTTTTAAATAGACTGTTCAAATGTTTAGACTTTGAATGTTTTCTCTTTGAAATTAAGACTTTATACTTATTCAGAGAAAGGATGGACCATATGGTAATTTGAGTGCAGAGAAAACTATTGACTAGTCACAAAAAGAAAAAAGGAAGAAAAAGAGAGAGAAACATAGCAAGCTTTTAAGTTTATGACACTAGTCTGTACATATATCAAATTGGGCAAGAAAAAAATACACATATGTTCGTGCACGCACATACACACACACACACACACACACACACACACACACACACACACACACATTTGGTTTTTCCAGACAGAGTTTTTCTGTTGTAACTCTGGCTGTCCTGGAACTCACTCTGTAGACCAGGCTGGCCTCAAACCCACAGGGAGATCTACGTGCCTCTGTCTCACAAGTGCTGGGATTGAGGCATGCGCCACCACTGCCCTGCATTGTTTTATATTTTATTATATTTTATATTTATATTTATATTTATTATATTTTATTATAGAACTAGCTTAAAGAATTCTGGCAATGAGAAGGATAGATAGGAACCCTAAAGCCACAGAATCTTTAGCTATTAAGCATTTTTCTCAACCTGGAAAAGTTTGAGGGTTAGCCTGGCTGTACTGATGAAATCAAATTTTTTAAAATTATCATTGTTATTATTGTTTGTTGTTGTTGTTATTGGATTGTCTCTACTTAAATCAGGCCATTCCTTGAAAGAATGCTAAGGTACTAAGAGAATATTTATTACAGACTCACTTTATGCTATGTATGTGTATTTTAGCCTTATGAAAGAATATCTAAGGAGATCATCTTTCTTACTAAAAATAAAAACCACACTATCTGAAGTCAGCCCCGTTAGGAGAATCTCCTGCTGAGAGAAAACACAGCATCATCAATACAGAGATTTCCTTTAGCTTTACATATAATAGTAACTCCTACCAAATTTTTTGACTCAAGGAAGTACTACTTGGCATTCAAGAAGAAAGATAAATCTGTTTGTTCACAAAAACATCTGGCTGTACTGGATAGTTTTATGTCAACTTGACACAAGCTAAAGTCAAGAAAATGTCTTCTAAATTGGGCCGTAGGCAAGCCTACAGGGCATTTTCGATTGTGGGGTGGGGGGTAAGCCCACTGTAGTTGGGGCCATCTCTTGGCTATTGGTCCTGGGTTCTCTAAGAAAGCAGGTTGAACAATTCAGTAAGCAGCACCCCTTTATGGTCTCTGCATCAGCTCCTGTCTCCAAGTTTCTGCTCTCTTTGAGTTCCTATCCTTAACTTCCTTCAGTGATGGACTATTACCTGGAAGTATAAGCCAAATTAACCCTTTCCTCTCAGCAACAAGAAAAGAAACTAAGATAATGCCTTTGTACACAATATTATTCTTTTGAGGAAAAACTCGACAGAAGTGGTGAGATCTTCTCATGCTTTATTGGTCTTTACTAACATTTCTTTTCAATGGCCTCGATAGAGAAGGAGAGAAAGGTATAAATCTTCACAGCCCATTTAGGCTTGGAGAGTAGAAGCCAGACTAGCATCTCAGCTCACTATCTGCAAATCCAATCTCTCCAACCAGTGCAACCCATCCCAGCTCTCAGGGCTTCAGCCCTAATATACACTAAGCAAAAGTTCTCATAAGTCCAAGCAGCACACAATCCTAAGAACAAGCTACACATGGCAAAACATCTGCACTTAACCAAATTATAGCCACTGGCATGGAGCATTCCAAATCAAACTCATAATCATCCACCACACCTGGAATGGGAACAGAAACCTAGTCTGAATGCCATTTTCATTTTAAAGAAGCCAAAATAACAAACCTTCTTCCAAATATCCCACTATAGTTGAGACTTCTAGAAAAGATGGTCCTTGAAGTAGTAGCAGTCACAAGGAAGGTAAAAGTAAAGAAATATCTCTGAGGCAGAAGGGATACGTGTAAAGGTGGGGCATACGCAGACCAGAGGAGGCAGGAAAGCTGTAATGAGAACAAAGTACAGGGAGAGTGCCTGAAAACCAGACTACGACTTACTTTATTTTATATTACAAATGCCATTAAATCTGCACTAAACTCTCCTATGTAGAGCCATGGGGCAGGTAGCTCAGTGGTAGAGTGCATGTTTAGCATGCATGACAGGAACCTACAAACAGTGCCAGGGGCTATGGCATACTTCATGAAGGACACTCACTAGGTGAGCCCTACATTCGGCCTTTTCTTTCCCCACAGTGGAAAATTTTAAAGTTTTGCTAGGGGCCAGAATGATGACTAAGCAAGTAAAGGCGCTTGCTACACAAGCTTGGAAACCTTGTTCAATCCTTGGAACTAATGTAAAGGTAGAAAAGAGAACAAACTCCGCAAGGTCTCCATATGTGCCACAATGTAGGCATCCCCTCACAAAAAGCTCTGTCAGAGATTTGACAGAATCTGGTTTCCACTCCCCCCATGAAACCTTTATTTATTTTTTTTAATTTACCTGTAGCTTAGTGGTATAGTATCTGCCTAGCATGCACATGGCCCTGGGTTACCTCAGTACTGCAGGAAACAACTAAACAACGAAAACAGCTAAAAATGTTTAATGTTTCAGATGTTCCTCTGAAGGAAGAGGGGGGTCATGGGAGGATTTTAAGTGGGGAGGTGACCAAAGCAGTAGTGATAACTCGGCTGCAGGCCCTGTGGGGCAGCAAGAAACCAGGGTGGCTGACTCCATGTGCAGTTACTTTGGCAGGTAAATGGCATTGCCTTTCTTTTATATGTTGAAGAATGTAAGAGAGAAAAATGAGTTAACAAATTTTATTTCTGAACATAATTGGGTTCAGAGTATCTTTTGGTTTTACTCTCTTTGCTCCAAAAGTCTCAGAAGAGAAATAAAAATTTGTCAGTGAATGATTTGAAGCCATGAGATACACATGAGCTCCTCAAGAAAGAATATAGGATAAGAAAAAAAAAAGTTGAGATCAGAGACTTAACATCTAGGAGATGGGAAAAGAAAAGGAAAGAAATGAAAAGAGATTACATTTAGGGGAAGTTAACAGGCATTCTTTATCTCCTGTGACTCTAGGGAGTGGAGCAAAATGACAATGTAAGAGAGGTAAAAAGACTGAAGTCTAGGAATGTAGCCCAGAAGTAGGGCACATGCCTGTCATGCTCAAGGCCATGGGGCCAATTTCCCAGGACCACAAGAAAGATAGGGGAAATGTTTTTATCTTATCATAAAGAGCTTATGTTGTATGTTCTTAGTTGTATAATGCTCCCACAAATAAAATACAAAAATAGAGGCATTTATCAATACAGTGAAAAATAAATGACTCTTAAATGTGTAGCTATTTCATTCTGACTGTAAAGAAAATGAAAACTGCACTAAAGTGAGACGTTTTCATCTTTCAGATTGGCAAATAACATAAAGGAGCTAAGTAGTTTGTTGATGTAAATACGAGTTTTAATGCTGAGCTCATTTGGTAATGTCAGAATTGTGACTTCTGTTTCATCCATCAGTTCCACATCTAGTAATTTATCCTATAGATAGAATAGCATGAACTGATACTTGTGCAGTGGTATTGTAACAGCCAGATGTATCAGTAGGTGATTTCCCAAATGAACTGTAGAAATGGAGGTATTTCTGTATGGCCAGGAAAAGGGTTCTAAGGCTGTTAAGGGGCAGATAGTTTATAGTTTTTTAAAAAAATATGTTATTGCTATAATATTCATAGAATACCTCTGAAAGGGTTTGTAAGAGTAAGAATGATTTCAGATGGCTGGAGAGATGGCTCAGCACTTAAGAGCACTGGCTGCTCTGCCGAGGACCTGGTTCATTTCCCAGCACCCACATGGTGGCTCATGACAAGCCGTAACTCTAGCTCCAGGGGATTTGATGTCCTTTTCTGGCCTCCTTGGGTAGCCACACACATGTGGTATATAGTCACACATGGAAACTCATAGATATATAAGTCTAAAATAAGAAAAAATTGGTTTTCTTTGGGAGATGACATACATGCATACACACATGTACATATACACACATGTATGTGGAAAGAGGAAAAGAAAGCATGTATATTCTAGGAGACCAGATTATAAATGTGTTTTCTCATTTTCATTTTCATCATAATGTTCAATTTCATCATAAATGATCCACATAAACAAAGCTCCCAGGATGGTGACCTTTGAACCTGAAGGGTGTGAAAGGGACATGAAGCCCGTCCCTCTCCTTTTCATTGTAAGATCTTGAGCTAACTCTTCTCAGTTGTTAGCATACCATATACATCTCCAGCCTTTAATCCATTTCTTCATTTTATGGTCCTGATAGCTTGAAGAAATTGGAATGGATTGGGTAGTATATGGGGCAACACAGACAATCCAAATTATATAAAATGATAGATGAAAGACTTTCTGACCTAGTGGTCCCCGGTGAAAGCTGATGCGAATGGAGTCAGAGGTTGTTCTCAGTATGTCTGACATCCTTAAGAAGTACTGCAGACAGCAGCCAGAGCAGTTACATTTGCTGATGCTGCTTGCAGGTCATTAGCTATTTAAAACGAAACAAAATTAAGGAAAAGTATTATATTTACTTTGTAAAGAAGATTAATATATTTTTATTCCATGTGTATGAGTGTTTTGCCTGCATACAATATGTGCTGATGGAGGCCAAAAGAAGGCCTTTGGATCCCCTGAAGCTGGAGTTACAATGGTTGTGAGCTACTACGTGTTTGCCAGGAATCAAACATTGTCCTGTGCAAAAGCAGCAAGCACTCCTAACTGCTGTGCCATCCCTCCAGACCCCTTTTATCTCTGGGCCTCGTGCATCCTGAACCCTCTGCTCTTCAATATCCCAATAATAAACAATACAGGCTAAAGAAGCACCACCAGAATGATTAGCTGAGGGTGTGGGAAAAGATCCTTGCTGTTTTCAAGCCAGTCTGTTAAAGATTGATAATGTTAAAGCTCAAGGTTACTAGATACTTGTAGCTCTCATCTTCTGGCTTTTCATCCTCCTGGGAAGTGATGCTGTTTGAGGAGAATGTAAGCTGAAGAAAACATAATATTGGGGTCAACATGACTAATTCCTTTCCCAGGGACTTATAGCAGGATCAAACACTTTGTGTCAAGCCTCTATGAGTTTCCATTCTTGTTCGAGAAAACATTTCAATTATCTATGCATGGCATTTCATTTGAGAAGCTATTTTAAAACTTTACATATGACTACTCACAGTAAATTGTCTTCTCTAATCCTGTAGTAGCCATAAAATATGAACATTTTTACATCCAAAAATAACAAAACTAAAAACGTTATAGAAAGGAAGGAATTGAGAAGTGAAAAGACCCCAAGATTGCAGTGAATTGTAAGGTCCTAGTGTCATGTTCAAAATCTGAATGTAAATGAGATTTGTCAAGCAGAACATGTTATATAAACTGCTTAATAACTAATAGCAAATCCACATAAGACTTTTCTAAAGTACCGAGCAGCAGAGACCATTTTCCATGTAGCTCATTTGGCTGTTTTGAAAGATCCAGACCTTAAACCACAGAAGCCCCAAGGAAACTTAATATAGTCTACCACATGGAAAATCTGCATAAAAAGCTTAACCTAGGGTTGTATTCATCACTGTAGTACTGATCTGATACAGTCACGTGGTAGATGACTAGTCTGCCCTGCCACTTGGACACTTTTTTTACCCAAACCTCTGTGGCCTTTATGTTTGATCCTGACAGGATTTATTGATCCATATCATTTCTGTGTGATGTCAGTGTGTGGGTGTTGAGTTTTGATATGTAGTTAACCTAATGCTCTGCAGTAAATCCCAAGTGCTGTTGGAATGATTCATCGTTGTTCACATTGGACTGATACTAAAAGTAGTGTTCACAGCCTTGTGCATCTTTGTGTTGGAATCACAGCATCTGCAGAATTCTAACAAGAACCCTACAAATAACTTCTTCTTTAGAAACAGTTGTGGGGTAAACACATCACCTGGTTCAGATTTTCTGCGTATATGTAGATCAGCTTAGTGCTAAAAGTAGATTCTAACCATATTTGTTGTGTTACTTTTCCTGGGGAGAGTTGAATTCCTATTACCCCAAATAAAGCACCAATAATAGATCAAAAAACCGACTCTACATCAGTGCGGCTTTGGATACCAATGTGTTTATTCGGTTTACCTAAGGAGCATGGGTTACCTAACAGGAGCAGGGTGGTCGACAGAAAGTGGTGTCACTGAGAAGTCACATCATAGGTGGTAAGCTCAAGGAAGCTGCATAATGGAGTCCCACTTTCAGTTGGCCTTTCATGTCCTATATATTCTAGTGTTTCCTTGACCCTGCTGGACCACTTCCAGGTGGGAGTGGGAGAGGACTCCCAAGATAGGGTCTGCTGACCTTCCTTCTTCATCTTCTAGAGATGTTAAACAACTTCAGTACCATTGCCATAGACCTAGCTGTCCCTGTAGCTTGCTTATTTTGTCACCATGACTGTAGGCCAAGGTTAACTCTACTGAGGGAAGGCCACTAATCATGTCAAGCCCTGCAGATATATATGGTTAATCCTTCATATTTATTCTATTTAAATATTGCAGTTATATTTAGGTGTATAGAAAAATCTAATTATAGACATTTTCTGTAACTTGTGCATAGATAAATGAAATTATCTATAAATCTGAATCATATGTAGGCCACTAATTTACATTATCTGACCTTTAAAATGGGCAAGTTTCCAGGGAAGAGAAAAGCCTCTAAAAATTGAAGTGTACATAATAACCTTAATCTTTTCATTCTCTTCTGTAACTTCCTGCTTCATCCCGTCCTAAGTTATAATTACCAGCTTGTGGAATTCCTAGGTCATGAGCAGTGCTAATCGCCTGTTCCATGTGCACGAGTATTTCAGGTGTTTATAATCTTAATGGGTATTTCGTATTCCTAATAAAGTAGTCTTGTACCCCAGTTTGTCTAAACATTTCAGATTTGTGCCACTTTGGTATCTAATTGGCTTGACATTTGTCTCAGATTTATTATTTTTAATAGTATAATGTGATTGGCCATCATTTTGAGGTTCTGATTTCTTACTTGAAAGTAGTTCTCCATCTCTGGAGTTTTCACTTTAATTTGTTTTTAAATCTTAAACAGAAAGTCAAAGACATTGGCTATACTTGATGTCACTAGTCTGTATTGTGTTACTGTAGCATACTATGTTAGATTGAGCTGTGAAGAAACGTACTTCTTAGTTTTGAGTTTGCGGAGTCCGAAATTGATGGTCTGCATCTGGTGAAGGGCATCATGTAGAAAGAAGCATACTAGCTTAGCTCATACATGCCTCTCTCCCATCTTTTTATAAAGCAATTGCCTAACCCTGTTGACCTCATCCCAATTATCTCATAAAGGCCCTGCTTCTCGATTTTATCTGAATATGCATAATTTAGGGATTAAATTTCTAACATAAACTTGGGGATCACATTCAAACTAAAGCACTTAGACATAAAAGGCTAAGAGGTAAGTTCTTTCTTCCCTAGTGGTATTAGGGAAACTGATGCTGTTGCCTCCACTAGCCACTTGATGTCACCAGGCCACCAGTTGGAGGAACATTTGGAAAACATGTTAGGTGACTGTAAATTACATGCAGGCAATAAAAATCTAAATATTCTTACTGTAGCTTATATTTTCAAAAGTATGTTTCTTATTTATTATGTAACTATATAACTTTATTATTTAGCAATGCTTTTTTTAATAATCATTTTATAGCACCAGTGAACTAAGAAAATGTCTAAATTAGTGAAATACAAGAATTATAGCTGAAGAAAGCTCCTTAAAATGTGTTTGTAAAAATATTTGAAGATGTTATAGAACCTGTTCGTATGTTGAAACATTTGGATCAATATTTATTTCAGTGAGATAAAATAGAAATGTAAATGTTCTCCAGGTATCAGACAATACCTCAGAAACAGAGTTTTTCTTATATGAACATACTCTTAAGCTGTTAAAAAGAAGAGCCTGTTGAAGACATTAGCAACGTCATATGTATCAATGCATGACGCAGCAGTCAGCAGCAGCTTTATGTAAAAATACAAAGACTACACTCACTAAAAGAGTTTTCCAGTTAAATACCAAGAAGTTAAGCAGATAGATAGCTAATAAAGTGTGACAGACACAGGTAAGGTTGTTTCGCACACACACACACACACACACACACAACCTCCAGACTTGAACATGTATTTGTTTACCCCAGATGGGGTGCTGATAACAGATTAAAGAAATGATTCCACCTGGTTCTGGCTTTACTGGACTTACTTACAGGAGCATGAGTGACACGAACACAACTATGTCACCAAAAAGCACACCCCAGGCTGGCTGGTAACTTATGAAAGCTGCATCCCAGGAGCTCTGGTTCCTTACAGTGTCTCCGCTGGAGAGAGCACCCTCTTTGCAGCCCTGTTCACTGCTGTCATAAGCTTTGGGAGGGACCTCCTGAATGCTGTAACTTTATGGGCTTCTCTGTAAGATCCATTGTCTTTCTGGGTTTTAGTGGCGTCCTTCCTCCTTTAGGAAGAAATGTTTCATTTAGGAGGAAATAACTAAGCACACACCACCCCTTTTTCTAGTGCTCCCACTCCTTTTTAATGATGTTCCCCAAATCTTGTTGGGAATGATGTAAACATCTCATTTTCTGTGTTTAGCTGACCCTTGGGCTACAGTGCCACAGCAACAGTTACTAATTTTTAGGAGCATGACTGATTGTCTCTGCAATAAACCCACTGCCAAAAAAGAACTTTGCCTCCTTGAATAACTGAGGTTGACAGCTGCAGTAATCTGTAGGTTTAAACATTTAGAAGGCAAGTTGACAGGCACATGCCATTCATTTAACAAGACAGTAGCAGTTGCTTCTGTACTGGGACCTCTATGACTTGCCTAGTCACAGACTTGCCCCGACTAACAGTATCAGATGTCAGTTCACTACTGTGGGGCAGCCCTTAAATAAAAGAAAAACAGTAGTACTCAAAGCTATTGTCCTGCCACTATTACACTGATGGGTACATCCATGTTCATTTATGTGTGCAGCATGAAGGGTCCCAAACCAAGCAGGAGTGCCACTAGTAATGCTATTGAGCAGAGACTCTTAGCATGCCTTCAACACTAAGGAAGCCAGTCTGCTCAGTCCAAGCCTGTTTCTCATATAGCCAAAGCATGTGCTATCTTTGGCAATAGGGTCTTACCATCTAGTTCTAGTGTGCAGCCAACAGCTCACAGCTCACCTTCGGCACTGAGAAATAGTCAACAACTTTATGGCTTCTGGGAATGCCCTTCTCCACCTAGTGTAGGGCATTGTGTATTTTTAAACTCCTCAATTGCTGTTTTTGTTTTTTCCTTATGCCTTTTCCATTCTGTGAGAGACTCAAAGGTTAGTGTGACATAATGAAACTTCTCTCAGAAAGGGCAGGGAGGTTCTCTGAAGGCCCATTGCTATTTGCTCTAAGGTAGTACTCGTGAATCTTGGGTAGCTAAGGGAGTACTGAAAAGAAATGTTAGTAAAGGCCAATAAAGTATGAGAAGATCTCACCACTCACAAGATATACTCACTTGTATCGAGTGTTTCCTCAAAAGAATAATGTTGTGTACAAAGGCATTATCTTAGTTTCTTTTCCTGTTGCTGTGAGGAAATACTCTTGACAAAATGCAACTTAAGGAAGAAAAAGTTTATTATGACTCAGTTCAAGGAAGTCACAGCATCAAGAGCTTGAGGTAGCTGATAGCATTGTATCCATAGTCAATAAGCATAGAGCCTCAGGTGCTTGTGCTCAGCTCCTTTGGCCCAGTTTATACATTCCAGGACCCCTGCCCAGAGAATGGTCCTAGCCATGGAAAGTAGCTAATCTAGGAATGCCCAGTGGCCTGCCTCTCAAGTAATTATAGATCTCATCAGTGTGAGAGTTGAGACTAACATCACAGGAATGAAAAGGAGACATGCCATCTAGCCCTACCATCAGCCAATCATTTTCTGTTAGCCCTCTGGCCGCCTGATCCTGAGATGCTGCTGCTGCTACTGCAGAGTCACTGCAAGTCTCCTCACCTCCAGCACACTGTGGGGTGAGCTTTCACTGCTTTGCTAGACTAGGCCCAAGGGGGAGCAGGGCTGTGTTCTAGCCCTGCTGTGTCTGCCTTTGGAGCTATTGCCTGGTTCTGACAAGTGTCCAGCCAGCTCAATGGCCTTCTTTTCATGGGCCACATATGGCAAACATACTTTACCCCTAATACACATTTTTTGGAAGGGAGAAAATGTTCAACATACTCTAGAGGGATGGTTGTCATCTCTAGGACAAGTGTATTTTCCATCTGCATTGTCATGAGAGTGTTTTGTAGACCGTTGCTTGGTGTTTCAGTCTTTCAAAGCTCTCTAGCACGTGTAGCTTTGTCAGTTTTTTTTCCCTAAGAATTCAGTTTGACAACAATAATTTACCTCCAAGTGACTTGGACAGACTCCCTCATCTGTGTTACCCTTTTCTATCCCTCGATGCTGTGCAACCTCATGAACTTGACTCACATGCCCGTCTGTGTCCTTTCAGTATGTTAAAGCTGCTTCTCTCTCATAAAGACCCGCATCCCTTCATGACCTCAGCAGAAACTAAAGCTCCACAGTCTTGAGGTTCTGCCCGCTCTGCACCCAGTCTTTTCAGGAATGCCTGCCCTTTTCTAAAAAAAATTGTTACCTGCTGGGAGGTGGCTCATGCCTTTAATCCCAGTACTCGGGAGGCAGAGGCAGGAGGATCTCTGTGAGTTCCAGACCAACCTGGTCTACAGAGTGAGTTCCAGGACAGCTAGAGTTACAACAGAGAAACCCTGTCTCAAAAAGCAAACAAACAAAATTGTTACTGTTTTCCAGTCCCAGATTTTTATTAGACTTTCAGCCAGTTGCAGCAATAGGTACCACATGATTTTGTCAGCCATTTCACCAGGGTGCATCAGCCTCAGCCTCAGCCTGTATACTCCCCTCCGGGCTGTGCAGCTGTTGTTCCCTGACTCATCGTAACTTTCTGCACTTCCTTGAGCAGTGTACTTTTTTGTTCGCTTCCTCAGTCTTAGAGGCTTCTTCCTTCATCCAGGAGGTTTTCACCTCAGAGGGAATAGCTAAACAGCAGGTATCTATGCAAGGTAACAGTTTCTGTTTATATTACTATTTACTTTGCAGATACAGTACAGGAGTGCTTTAAATGTTGTATAATATACTCATGTATTTTGAAGGGCATTCACTTATTGTACATAGTGCTAGATTTTTCTCTTTTTGATTGAAAATAAATTTTTTTTCATACAGAATTCATGTTCATTGAGTTATATAGGTATTGTCTTCAGCATTAGGATCTAACTGTATGTTAGTGGAGAGCCACCAAAAGCCTTGGGAATAAATACTTGGCTTGTTTGGGGGTTTGTGTGGGGCTTCTTTGGCCAACATCTCAATTAGATGTTAACCATTCCTGGTGCTGGAGTTTTCATTTGGTGGTGAGAGATGTCTAGTTGAAGTTTTGTCTGCCCTATTATTTGGTGATTCCAATTTAGCTTTCTTTCATATATGTATATATTTGAAGAGAAATCTGCTGTGTTAGGTTTCCATATAACCCCTCAAATGGCCCTCAGTTTTAGCTGTTCCTCCCCATGTCCCCTTCCTTACGTCCTTCTTCTTTCTCCTTTCTTGTTTGATCTTCCCATTCCAGGTCCTAAGGCTTATCCATCCATAACTACCTATTCTCCCTCTGGTTATACATATTTTAGCCTGTTTTTCTAACAGAAGATGAGTAGCTAACATATTATCTAATAGAAGACTTAACAGCTAACATCCACATATAAGTGAATATATACCATATTTGTGTTTTGGGGTCTGGGTCACCTCACTAAAGATGATTTTTTTTTTTTTAGCTTCATTCATTTACCTGGGAATTTCATGATTCCTTATTTTAACAGCTGAGTAATATTCTTTTGTGTAAATGTACTACATTTTCTTTATCTATTCATTTGTTGATAGACAGCTAGGCTGGTTCTAGCTATTATGTGTAGAGCAGCTCATCCGTAGAATGTGGATGAACAAGTGTCTCTGTAATGAGATGTAGAGTCTTTGGGGTATATGCCAAGAGTGGTATAGCTGGGTATTAGGGTAACTCTTTCCCAGCTTCCTGAGGAACCACTTTCCGAAGTGTTTGTAAAGCTTGCCTTCCCCCCAGCAGTGGGTGAGTGTTACAGTGTTGGGTTTTAAAAGGCATATTTTTAAAAAAAAATATTATGTACTCGACGACCATATTTACCCCCATACCTTTGTCCCTCCTGTTTCTTCTCCCCTTCTCATCAGCTTCCTTCATTGTTCCCCCAATCTCTTTTCTGCTGGTGTGTGACTATTGCTGTGATAAAAGAGTCTAACAAAAGCAACTTAAGGGGAAAATTATATACATATTTTATGTCTCCATAAAATCTAGAATGCACAAATGGTAGAAAAGAGGCAGTATCTGTCATTCTGAGTTGGCTTACTATACTTAATAAGATGACCTTTACTTCTAACTATTTCCCAGCAAATTACTAAGTTCAGTCTGCTAAATAAAGCCCCATTGTGTATGTATGTACTCTACTTCCCTGTCCTGTTGATTGACACATAGACTGATTCCATAGCATGGCTGGTGTATAATGCTTGCATGTGTTTTTGTTTTTTTAAGAAGGTTTCTTTCTGTAGGCCAGGCTTATATTGAATTTGTGATAATCCTGCCTCAGTCCCAAGTCTTGGCCTTACAGGCAGGTTCTACCTTCTTTGTCCCATCTTGTTTTATTTTAAAATGTTTTCAATAGAATTTCTTTTTCGTGATACTTAATAAGATAAAAAACAGTAGCTAAAATTACATAATTTTTTTTGTTGTTGTTTTCTTGAGACAGGGTCTCATTGTGTAGCTCTGGCTATCCTGGAAGTCATTATGTATGCAGGCTGATCTTGAACTCATGGAGCTCTGTCTGCCTCTCCCTTCTGAGTGCTGGGATTAAAGGTGTGTGCCACTACACCCAGTTTAACATTACATAATGGATGATTTGTTTTATTTCCCTGTTGCACTTTCAGAGGTAACCCTGGTAATGTGATAGTGGCACAGTTCCCTGCTCTGCTGGGCTTCCTCCACATTCTCATCACTGGAGGTCAGCCAACCTAGAGAGCGAAAGCTTATCTCTTGTACCTTTAAGAAGTTTTTCCCCCCATTCTCATTCACAAGTTTGAACAAATTTTTTTAAGTCCAAGAGATGGAAAAAATAAGGATGATAAAGTAGTTGTTTTTATTAAGCTTAGTTTATTAAGTCTTGTTGATTCTGAAGTTAAATTCTTCCATCTTTGAATATCCTTTGTAGTGACACGAGGCATAGAATAGATTTGTTTTTGTGTGCTCTTTCTTTCAGTGTCTTTACTTGGTTAATAAGTAGTTGATTAATGAGTCCCCAGAATTCATTTTCAGGCTTTACTGTTATAAATTCAAATGCTTGAGAACTAGTACATTAAAATACAAACTTGTTGTAAATCCCAAATCCAGCTGAGAATAAGACCACCACAATTTGAGCCAAATTTGAAGCAAGCAAGCTTTAATTAAATTAACTAAATACTGGCTAGAGAAGATGTGCTCTGACCAGGTCCATTCTAAGGCATCCATGGAGTGAACCTGTCACCTCCAGAGCTTCCACAGAATGGCCTGAATCACGTGGCACAGGTGCTTAAAAAGGCAGAACCTGTAAGGCTTCCCACCAGGTCCAGTCAGTGCCAAGTATCTATCCTGATGTACTTTCTGTCTGGGTTACCTCCTGCCTACACGCAATCAGGCACATTGGGTACATGGAGCACATCCTGATCAGCAGGGTCAATTTGGGATCTAGCCACTCCCTACCCAATAATCCAAGAGGATATATCCTTGGGAATGTGAGATTCCAGATACCTCACCTAAACAGCTCCACCTAACATTCCAGGAGGTTATGTTTTCCTTTTAAGGCACAGTAACTAAAATTTAAAACATAACTTTGGCTCTTACATTGTATATCAACAACACTGGTTAATATCTACTCTTCTAACTTCACCCAGCCCTTCCACATCTCTCCCCAGTTGATCCAGAATATATCAAGGCTTAGTTATCCCTATTGGTCTCCATCATAAAAGTAAAAAAATTTAAAGTTATAACCTAGTAGTAAATATGAGAAAATTACAGAGAAAGAAAATGTTAACTGTGCGACTTGACCGGCAAAGTGACTAACCCCTCAAAAGGCAAAAAAGTAAAAACATGTATGTACACAGAGACTAGGACTAAGGGAATACACCTCAACATGAAAGAGGGTTTGTGTGACACACCTGCAGACAGCATCGTCTTAAATGGAGAAAACTTGAATTATTCTTGTTAACGGCTGGAACAAGACAGGACTGTCTACTGTCCCCGCTCATTGTCAGTATAGTATTTGAAGTACTAGCTAGAGTACCTAAGATGAGGAAAATGGAAGACACAAATAGGAAAAGAAAAGCATACCCATTTGCAGATGATATATTAGACATAAGATCTTTAAAATTCAACCAAAATTTTTAGAAAATTTCTAGAAATAACCAACTTCTAACAAAGTAGCAGGATACAAAATTAACTTCTAAAAATCAGTAGTTTTTCAATATATCAGTAACAAGTTGAGAAAGATCATGAGAACACTCTCATTCACAGTAGTGCCTTTCCTCAAAGTCTAGGAATAAACCTAGCCAAGGAGATGAAAGACATCTATAATGATCTCTCTGATGAAATAAACTGAAGATGTTAGAAAATGGAAAGAACTCCTATGCTCATGGGTTGGTACAATTAATATTGTAAAAATGACCATCTTGTTTAAGAAGATAACAGAATCGGTGCAATCCCAATACACATTCCATAATATTCTTCATAGAAATAGAAAAAATATATCCTAAAGTTCATATGGAAGCACAGAAGACTCTGGATAGCCAAAGCTATCAGAACAACAATGCTGGAGGGAGCACCACACCATATTTCTAGTTGTATTGCAGAGTTAGAGAAAAGAAGACAGCATTGTGCTGGCACAAAAACAGACATGTAGATCTGTGGAACAGAATCCAAGACCTAAATTCAAGTGTACCTAGTTACAGCCATCAGATATTTGACAAAGATGCAAAAAATACATGCTTGAGGAAAGACTATCTTTAGTAAATGGTGCAGAGAAAACTGGATGTCCACAAGGGAAAGAATGCATTAAACACGTATCAATCACCCTGTACAAAAATCAACTCCAACTGGATCAAAGACCCAGTGCGAAACCTGAGATGCCAAAACTGCTGAAAGAAAACACAGGCAGTTCCTCCAACATATAGGTGCAAGAAAGTACTTTCTGAGTAAGACCCACTTGCTCAGGAATTAAAGGAATTTATAAATGGGACCTCATAAAACTAGAAAGCTTACATACAGCAAAGGAAATGATCAACTGAGTGAAGAGGAAGCGTTCAGAGTGGGAGAGAATCTTGCCATACATAATAGAGGCTTAATATCCAGAATGTATAAAGACCTGAACCAGAGTCAAGAAAACAAATGACCCAGTTAAAGAATGGGCTGTCTGTATGAACAGAGTTCTCAAAAGAATATAAAAATGACTTTCCTTAAAACATAAAAATGTTCAACATCTCTAGCAGTTAATAAAGCAAATTAAAACTGCTTTGAGATTCCTTCTTACTCCAGTCAGAATTGCTAAGACCAAGAAAACTGACAGTGCTGATAATGCAGGGAAGGGGACCCGCGTTCAGTGTTGGTGGGACTGGAAGTCAGTGTGGAGAAACCTAAGAAGCTAAAAATAGAACTGCCATATGACCATTATATCACTTCTTGGAATTTACCCAGGGGACCAAATATCTTACTACAGAGCTAAGTTGTTCAGCTATGTTCATTGCTCCTTGTTGATAACTCCCTCCAGAACCCTTTAAAAAGGACTGAGCAAACCTCAGTTGCAGGGTGGAGAACAGGAGGCAGTCTCTAGGCCATTAGCTATCCATTTGGATTACGTTTAATCAGACCAGCTTTTCATACTTTACCTAAAAGTCAATTCTTGAGTAAGGATAAATGTGAAAATAATGAATGAGATTAATTTTATAATTGTGGGATGGAGATGTCTTCAGACACACACACACACACACACACACACACACACACACACACACACACACAGTGCTGTCCAATAATGTTTCACTCCAATTCAATTAGAAACTTTTGTCCATTTTCATAATATATATGAAAAACAAATAGTAAACTTCTTTAAGAAGATATTTATGGCCAGTTTAACCCAAAGGAGTAAGTACTTAGAAAACTCAAATCTTACTAATCTGTTTTAAGAAGACAACCCAACAGACATGTTTTCAACGTACACATTTGCAAACATACAGTCTCCAAACATAACACAATTTATTTACATGTATTTATTATTTAAAAATTTAAAAATTGGGAGTGTACATACCAAGGCATACATTGTGGGGTCAGAGGACAATTTGCAGGAGTCTAGTTCTTTTTTCTACCATGTGGATTCTGGGGATTGAATTCAGGTTGTCAAGTGCTAACAGCAAGTAACTTTACCCATCTCCTCCAGCGTAAGGAGATTACCCATTTTCATTTACTGATCTATCTCAAATACCTAGACAGAGTCCAACATAAGGCAGATGAAGTTACAGAAGATAATACTATCTAATTTTTATAAGCCTCAAAATTAAGCAAATTATATTGGCTAGATATAAAATTGTTTTTCTTTTAGATTTCTTTTTCATGATACTGGAATTGGAACCAGGACCTTGTGCATTTTTAGGCTAGCTAGCTAAGCACTCTATCATTACTATACATTCCTCAACTAGAAAACTGTAAAGATAAGAATAAAGTCAAAACTTAGCAGTGCAGAAGCATGAGTGGTACAAAGTGACTGGACGGAGAGTAGATACAGCAGTATCACTTGGGTCTACTTTTTAACTTAGGTTTAAGGAAGTCATTGAGTGTGATTAATGGCTTGTATTGTTTCCTTTTATGTGTATCAAATATTGTATAACAAATTTTTATTAGTACTTAAAATGAAATATTAGGTCTGGTCATACCAATTTTGGTAAGATTAGTTGTGAAGCAGAATTGACACACATATGAACTCACAGCGTCTGACAGCATGCACAGGGCCTGTGTTGGGAAGGGTTTTTATTGTTGGAATAGATGGAAAGAGATAGAACAGAGAGAGAAGAAAGATGGAGAAGCTCTTTTGTGATGGTCCGGAAACCACACAATGCCAAAGGGAGAAACCTCCATGTAGAGGTGGTGCAGTCCTGAAGGGAGAATATCCCAACAGGACTGTTGAGTTGCTCAGCCCAGCAGAGCTGAGGTGAAGTGTCCAGCTGTGCCTCGCCTCGTCTCGAGCCTCTTCTCGCCTCGCCTCACCTCCTGGAGATGATGCAGTTACTGAAGGGAGAGTATCCCAACAGGACCAAGGAGCTTCTGGCCAGGTGTCCCCAAGGCTGCAGCTCAGTAGGGAAATATCCCAGGAGAGCTGCTGTTCTTTCTTCTTCCGGTGCAGCTCAGTAGGGAAATATCCCAGAAGAAGAATAAGAGCTGTTCTTATTTCTTCTGTCCAATGATCTCAGCAGGCCAGTGACTGTTTCCACTCCGAAGAGAAACAGCAAAAACTGAGGGTTGCTCAGTCCTTTTTAAAGGGGTCTGGAGGGAGTTATCAACATGGCCTGTGATTGGTGGAGGTTCTTTGGCCTGTGATTGGTGGAATTCTCAGTCCAGAGAGGGTTTGGGGTCCCAGCTCAGGTTCATTTGTGTTTGTTGGGACCCCTTCTGTGCTGTACTGTCAGGTTGGGGAACCCCTCAGCCAGATGAGAGTTGGGTCCCTGATAGTCCCAGGGAGGAGCTTTCTTATGAGGGGTTTCAAGTCCCAGAGCTCCTCAGCTTTGCAGAGCTAGATTCCCCCAAAAGGGAAAAAATCCTGGCTCCTCAGTGGTCTTTGGCATCATTTGGGGTTCCTGGTGGGCATAAGGAATAGTGGCTGGGCCCCCAAAGTCCCCAGCAGGATAGCAAGGGAGGCAAGCATTAGTCTTGAATAGCAGTTGGACAGTGGGAGAGGCTAGGTTTGCTGGTAAAGTCAACTTTGCTTCCTGGAAGAAACACAGATGGCTGTGAGGGTCCATCTTGGAGGGTGGGGGTGTCAGCCAGGAGTGCTGATGGCTGTGAGGTTCTATCTGGGAGGGGAAGGGTCATCCAGGAGCGAGCACAGTCCTCAATCAGGTCCTCCTTCCGTTTGACAGTTAGCCAGCTGCGGGGTTGGGCCTGGCAAGGGGGCGGAGCTAAGGCAGAGCTTCCTTCACAGGGCTGTGGAGGCTGATTATAGATGAATGTAGAAAAGGCATTTCAGAGCTTCTCACAGAAAGTGGGAGTCCAACACTATAGACTGGGCGGGGGGGAGGCAGAACCCCTCAGAGGGAGCCCTGGGCTGTGGGCTATGTCTGTGGTCAGGGGTAAGGGCAGAGCTCTCCAGCACAGAGCCGTGCTGTAGACTCTGCTTATTGCAGAATCCTAACAGCCTGCACAAGTCTGTGCCAGATGGGGTGGGTCCCAGTGCTGAGAGAAGTGGACACAAGCCCCATCCCTAACTCAGAAGCTGTCTCCACTTGATAACCACTTAAAAATGAAAAATTAGGCCTCTCCAATAGAGTCTCAATGGTGTTATAAGAGAGTGGGCCCCATACCCAGCAGTAGATGGCCAGCACAAAATAAGCTCAGTGGCATCTTTGGGAGGGTCTTTGTCTCAAAATATTAAGACAGGGCTTAAAAAACAACAACAACAAATCAAAAACAAAAACCTTACAGGTTCTTTGTTTTTATGTATATACTATAGCTTCCAGTTTTGTGGCTTTCCTCTGGATATGTGAGTCTCTGTGTCTATATGTTTCTCATGGTTTTTCTTTGGCTGTTTTTCTTCTGTTTTGTCCTATGCTTGCTTGCTTATTTTTATTTTATTTTTTTACATGCTTGTTTGTTCTAAGGAAAGAAGAAAGGGTGTGGATTCTGATGGGAGGGAGATAGGGAAGACCTCAGAGAAGTTGGGGGAGGGGAAACTGTAATCCAAATATAGTATATGAAAAAAATCTATTTTCAACTAAAAATAATACTAACCAAAGAAAAGGAAAAGATTAACTGTGAAAAGAGTGGTAGCTGGATGGCAGTGTAAGCACATAAGTTCATGGGAGACTGGTGGCATATGTGGTTTGTGTCATTGTTTTTACCGTGTGTGGGTACAAAAGGAATGGTTTGAACGACCGGGCAAAATATGAAAATACAAAGTGTGACAGAAATTACCAGTAAAGCAGAGAACCAAATCGGGAGTAGAGGCTTTGATTTAGTGGTGGAATGTGCTTCTGAGCACAGGAAAACAGGTAAGAAAACTTGGTCAAGCTTTGAGAGGGGTCAGTTTTATGTTGAGATTTGGCTGGGGTTGGATGGGTGACTTCTGAGGGTGAGTGCAGCGCATATGTATCTATAATCAGTAGGAAATACAGGATAGGGTTTGACCATGAGTAGGCTTTAGAAACGATGCCTGTGCAATCCTGACAGTGTTGATAAAGTTGAAAACCCTAAATTTAAAAACACTAACCTGAATACAATGCCATTTGCTTTCTATAGTTTCAGTCTGAGGTCTTTTCATGGGAAGAGAAATGGACTGAATTCAGGGATGGGAAGGAACATCTGTCAAGAAAGATACGATGGCCAGAGACTGGAATGGGAACATTTAAGATTTCACAGATGAGGTGGTGTAGTTGTAAGAAATAAGTTCAGGATTGGCCTCCGAGCACAGCTTTACTAAAATCAGAATGAAATAGGTAAAGGAACAGAAAAATAGTAGGTTTAGGTTTTGGACATTGATTGGCAAGTGTTGGGTCAGAGGGAGAAAAAAACAACTTATTGTCAAAATACTCCACAAAGGAAGGGCAGAGTGAACAGTGGTAAGAAGAGGACAAGGAAGCAAGCACTCCAACCACCATATCAGGGTCTCATCTTGGTAATGGGGAGCAGCCAGGGTGTGTTTGGAAACTACAGCTGAAGGAGACATTGGTACTGGAGAAACAGTTTAGCTGTAAGCCAGGCTTCACTTGAGGCCCAGGAGCTGGTGCTTCCCCAAATGTTAACCATACAGGGGATTTACCCATAATGGAATAAAAGGTCTATGTGAGCACATCAGGGAGGATTGGGAGGAGGGAGAGGGTTTGGGGGACCTGCTTTTGGTTGAGGGACTAAAGACAAAGGCGGAGTTGGATTTGCAAATAAGCTGTGACTGACTAACATTTACTCTTCTGGTAAGCCTTGCCTTCTGGAAGGAACTCCAGAGTTAACCACCACCTTTCTCCACTTGGAAGAAGTCTGTTCTCCTCTGGTGTCTGGCATCTCTTTACTGAGTCCTGTTGCCCCAGGCTGTGTCTTACTAGTTTTTTGTTTTGGTTTGGTGTTTGGTTGTGTTGTTGTTTAACCTTTCGGGGAGACATTGGGCCTTTAAACAGGGCTTGCACTTTAACATGTAATTATCATATGAGGCAACCCTGCCTTTGCCTGTGTGCCTGTGGCAAGTTACTTAGCTGCTATCTGCTTCAGCTTTTCTAGTAATGATGCCTCTACTTGAATTAACAAGCAGATACTCCAGATGGCCCCTCTCTTCTGTGTAATTATTAGTTTTGAAAGTAGATGATCATACTTACGATAACTATCAATTATTGAGTGGCACCAACCAGTCTATTTCATGCTCTAGTTCATCTAACTGGATTCTCCCAACAGTGCTATGAGGTTGATCATTTTAACTATTCCACAGGAGATTGATTCAAAGAATAGTAGTAATTTGTCATGCTAGTAAATATTGGAGCTAATTTTAGCTTTCAGTATCATTTAATACCCAAATCTGTCTCCCCCATTGTGCTACATGTCACAGGTCCCAGCCATTACTTGTATGTTCCTGTGAGCAGCTGATAAAAGTTTGTCTGAATATATATATATACATATATATATATATATGTATATATATAGTCACATCATAAGTAATGAAAGACTTTCCAAACAAAAGTCTTAATTTTTCCCCTTTTGTAACTGATTTTAGTCACTTTCCTGGTATCTATTTTTGGATGAGTATTGCCATATCTTATAAATATGAGCAAGAATACTATCTGCTAACCATCTTTCCTTAATGCCCAGAGTAAGTTATTTATTTATATATTTATTTATTTATGGAAAATCATAATATGGTAAAACAATACTAAAAGCAGAAGCTTTCATTAGCTTTTGGGGGAGATAGGGGAACAAGCCTGAAATATATTCTACCTTTAAGGAACTTAGCAGCCAAGACTATTGTGTGGGCAATTCTCATGAGTATTAAGGACATTCCTTAAAGATTAATCATTGAAATGCCAATATATTATACATTCACATTTTGAACCAAGGCTTTGGAATCATTTATACCCCAAACTTCCTAGGTGAAAGCCAGCATTTGGTGGGTGAATAAGCCGTGAACACAGTGGGGGTTGGTTTTCCAACGAGTCGGTCTCCGTGGGATTAATTTTGATGACACTGGCTCGTGAGGAAGGCAGAACGCGGTGCGGTCAGGGAAGCTTTAGATCGTTTTGTTTCAGTAGCACTGGAGCGGGACCCTTAGTGCTGCTTCCTCTCCCGGTCTTTCCCGGTTCACTGTAGGTCATGTGATAGCTGTCACGTGACTCGGTCAAAGGATCTTTTCCTCTTACCAGCTTTGGAAAAAAAAAAAAAAGAAAACTGAAACTGTTCTCCAATTAAAGCTGCTAACGTGTACTACGCCGTTTCCTTGTTGGGTTTTCTTGTTCGCTGCTGCTTCTGTAGAAACAAAATGAGTGGTAAGATTTGCTGTTTTTGAGCATTCGCTTTTATTTTAAAACATGGGGAGCTTTGTATTAGCCTAAAGCCGCGTTGTGTGTTTAGTAGATGCCAAATCTGTTCTCTGTAAAAACACTCTAAATTGTTATGTGGTTATGAAAATACACTGTGTGAGCTAGACAGATTTTATATCTCACATCATGTCCCATTCTGGCCTCTTGATTTTATTTGGGTTTTCTTTTTTAAGACGGATCTGAAAATTGGCAGCAGATTATTTGGAAGCCATTGTGCACGCCGGCAGGGCAGCTAGCAGCTTCGTTGCATATTTAATTTTAACTTGAACATTTGTAGTTTTGTTTTTTCTTTAAAAATAAGAAATGTAAATATGAATGTACGTTAACAAGGAAAAATTATTAGGTGAAATGTATTCGGTATTAAGTTATTGGTGACACTTTTAAGAATTGGGATGTGGAGTTTTTCAGATTTAAGGCGAATAAAATTGTACCCACTTTTACAGGTTTTTAAAATAAGAAACAGGCCCTTAACCATGATAAAACCCCTGTGCTTTGGGGTAGATTTCGCCCAAAGCTTGTAAATTCTGAAGGAGCTGTTAGGCGTTTACACAGTTGCTCACGTACAGCTTTCTTGTGGCAGGGTGCATTTGTGTACCTCCCTGAAACAGGTTTGGCGTCCTCCCTGGACACATCTGCTTTACTGCATACAAATCTAAGACAGTTTGTGGTTAATCTTCTAGAACTTCCTGAGTTACAGATATTGTTGAGTCTAGGATGTAATGGAGCACTTGTGTGGATAAGTATGCCAGGGTCTAGAGTTTTGTCACTGTGGACACAGGACAAACATAATGGTGCCGTCAGCATTGTGGGTCTGAATAGCAGCAGCACTGTGTTTACCGTTTATGACTTGGGGCTGTGACAGGTTTGTGTTCAGTGTTGGATATGTCCCGCCAATATTTTAGATAACGTATATAGTACTGATAAAATGCCTTTTTAAAAATCTAACCACGCAGCACTTCTGCCTCCTAATTAGATTATTTGCTTAAAGTAGGGTAAATGATCACATCACAAAAGAGTTTTTTGTTCAACTGAATGATGAATTTTAGCAGCTATCAAAGTACAATATGAACTGAGTATGGTGGTATGTGCCTGTAATGCTAGCATTCTGGAGGCGGAGGCAGGAAGGTGGTGAATTTAAGGCCAGCCTGGGCTACATAGGAGTCTGAGACCCTGTTTCAGAACAAACAAACAAAACACAGTGTAGTGCCCTTTGAATTGTAATCCTGCAGTGTTTTACAGTCTTTTTCCTAGTAAAAGGAGGGCACCCCACAGCAGCTGTGTGTGCTGCAACTGTAAATGCCATCAGCTGTAAGTTACTACTCCAGTAGCTAAATAGAAACAAAACACCTGTTTTAATTGTTTTCTTTAAAGAACAATTCTGCTCTTGAAGATGCTTGTCTGCTTCCTTTTATTTCCACATGGCCATCACCAATCCCTGTCTAACGTTAATGACTTGACACAAGATTAGGCTTTGCAGTGGGTGCAAAGGGCCTGCAGTCTAAGCTTAGTCCATAGAGTTCAGTAAGTGCTCATTTCCTTTGTTAAGAATACAAAAAAGCCTGGCGGTGGTGGTACACACTTTCTGTGAGTTCAAGGGCAGCCTAGTTTACCGAGTGAGTTCTCGGACAGCCAGAGTTAAAACAGAGAAAACCTGTCTTGAAAAAACAAACAAACAAATACAATTTTCAATAAATTTTTTGGCTCTAACCAAGTTTCACATTTTATAAATAATATCTAAGCCAGTTCTTTGAATTTGGAGGTTAATTACTGGTTTATGTAAATTAGTTAATGAATAAAAATGAGCATTAGTATACAGCTGTTCTCGTTTCTCCAGAGAGCAGTAAAGGTGTATTTTGAATGAAGCCCTTCTGTATAGAGATTTAAAGAGGCTCTCACAAGTGTTTTTTTTAGTAAACTAATAGGTAATATTTATTTAAATTTAGAATTGTGTTCCTGCTTTCTGTCATGTTTTTCAAGGAAATAAAAGCAAAGGTAGCCTTAATTTGCTTAGAGGCAAGACCTAGTGACTCAAATCAGTTATTGACAGTAGGTAGCATTTCAGTGTTCATGTGATGTGAGTCCTGAGAAATGAAACTTAGTTTGTTCTTTTTGTTTGTTTTTTTAAATCCCAGATCTACTACTTAGACAAGCTTAAGGTCTCTCTGCCTCATTTTTTGTCTGGAAAATGGGTAGTGATAAAAAATATTTGCTTCATTAAATGATTATGAAGGGAAAAAATAGATTAAAGACCTAGTTCCTAGTGTTAGAGTTCATGATTTGCAGTTAAGATAACATTTAGAGGGGGCTGAAGAGATGGCTGGCGGTTAAGGGCACTTGTTGCTCTTGCAGAGGACCTGGGTTCAGTTTCCAGTACCCACATGGAGGCTCACAGTCATCCATAGCTCCAGCTCCAGGGGACCCAACACTCTGTCCTGACAGGCACCGTATACACACATGATGGACAAGCACACCTACAGGCAAAACACATTAAAATCAAGTAATATTTTTTTAAAAACTAATGAGAAGAAGTGGTGTGTTTGGTAGCTGATGTACTCGTTGATGGTGCACTTGCCTAGCCAGGCCCTGAGCACCGCAGCTCCACGAATTTGCTGGGTTTCTAGTGTGTTGTTGCCAGTGTGTAGACCTCGTGGTGTACTGCAGGAGTCTGCACTCCCTCTGCTTGCTGTCTGGTGACTTCAGTCCTTACAATCCCGCCCCCTGTTCTCCCATCCGGTTTCTTTTCTTCCCTGCTAATTTTCCCTCCTTTTCTCCTTCCTCCTCTGCTTCTCTCTTGCCTCTCTCCTCTTCCTCTTCTTCTTTCCCTTTCTCTTCAGCTCCCCTTCGTTGCCATGATTTAGTACTTTCCTTCTCAAAGCCCATTTTTCTTAACATTCTCTTCTCTTTCTTCACTTCTCCCATCACCCTCAGCAGCTCTGCCCTCACCCCTCCCCCTCTCTGGAAAGGCTGGAATCCTGATTTGCTGGGACCTGTGAGCTCTTCAGTCTAGGTGGCCTGACCAGACTAAAATTCTGCATATAGAAGGGACCTATCTCCTTCCCACACCAACCCCTCAGCTTCACCGTGCATTTTTTTAACCAGATCTGACACCTTATTTTCTTAGGAGGGATAATTTTTCAAAAGAAAGAAAGAGAAAGAAGAAAGGAAAAAAAAAAAAGATTCCTTTCAAATGATTAAAATTCGATGCGTGTGGCACACTACAATCTAAAGTTACTAAAGAAAAGATCTGAAGATAAGGAACTCTTCTAAAAAGTTATAAAAAATTATCTAAAGCAAGTAAGACTTTTGTTCTAGAAAGGATAAAGCCTTCCAAAAGTGCTTATTTTATTCCCAGAGAGGTGAAGAGAGAATAAGATAGTGTTCATAAAGGTTATCTGGAAAAATGACACCTTAAAGTAAAAGATAGAGTGCAAGTGAAGTCCAAGTTTCTTGTTTAGAATTCCCCAGGGACAGAACCTCTCTCCATTGCACAGTTCCTCGCCCTAACAGCGTTGCAGAGGCTTTTACTCCTTTTGTTGAGTGTGTGCGTGTGGTTTTTTTGTGTGTGTTTTTTTCCTTTTATATTCCCAATTTTTTTTAATACAAAGTTCGGTTTGATTTTCCTACTTGCACAACCATTAGGGTCACATGGGGTATTTGTAGAGTAAATATAATGATTTGAGATAATAAACCAACTCAGCATATCTGTTGGAGAGCCTGTAAGTCTTGGGTTTTAAGTATTACCTAGGTTAGTATAAGCACCCGGCAAGTTTGAGAAATGTAGGTGTACCTAAAAGGCAATCCGTGTAGTTCATGAAATGAGTGTTATATAAAAACTTACTCATATATAATAACCCCTTTTTTGTTGTTTGATTGGTTGGTTTTTGAGGTAGGGTTTCTCTGTTGTAACTCTGGCTGTCCTGGAATCATTATGTTGACCATGCTGGCCTCAAACTCACAGAGATCCACCTGTCTCTGCTTCATAATAACTATTTATATAAAAAACATAAGGTAAATGTTATATAAAAACTCAGTAATCTTAATTTGTTTTCATGGTATAATATTAATACAACCACTGTTGGTTGAATGTTTAGCTTAGGTGAAGTAGTCACACTGTTCTTCATTCGTCTTGCTAAGCACTGATGGATTGTTAATATCATTTCTGTAACCATTCAGGTCCTGCTCAGGTTCCAATGATGTCCCCAAATGGTTCTGTGCCTCCTATTTATGTGCCTCCTGGATATGCCCCACAGGTATGCTTTTTGAGTTATATTTTTTTTATTTATGTATCTGATGGTATTGTTATTCTCTGACACAATGATTCTAGAGAAATATGCTATTAAAGTTTTGGACATTATCCAGTGCAGTATCATCTGTAAATCCATTTCAAATATTTTACTGCATTTGGAAAGGAGGGGATAATACTCACCACTCAGAGTTGCCTATGGGCATTAAATTACAAAAGAAAATTTAAGAGATTTGTCTCCTTGAATATGTAAATTGTGTAACTCAGTTCACTTGCCTACACATAGCTTTTTAGATCATTAACTTAAAGTAAGCCAAGATAGTGCTTCCATCCTTGTCTCATACAAAGGCTTTTGGGTACTACCAGTAATCATATATATAGACATGGTGTGGTGAATAGAATTTTTTTTCATGTCTCCTTGGTTAGCCCAGGTTGGCCTTAGACTCACAGTCCTCCTGCCTCAGTTTCCTGAGAGCTGTATTGCAGTTGCTTGACACTATACCTGCTTCTCAGAAGAGCACTTAAACCTAAAGCCCAGAGACTGAGGATATCACTGCCATCCCTACATAAATTGCCAGGCTGTGTCTTAAAGAGAGAAGTATAGCTAGGTTGCATATACGGGCAAATGGAATGAAATTGTAGAACTGAGGTGTTTGGTGTCTTCCGCTAGTGAGATTCTCTGTGGTCTGTGCTCATTGCATCAAATCCCTGTTAAGAAATACTCATATTCTCTTCTAAGAACCAAATTTGCACATAAGTGCTCTACAAACCCTCTTATTTCCTCCCTGAGATAGCAGAATATCGGTAGGATATTGTGGTGAATTCTTGCTTGCTTTAATGAAACACACCTCTGTCTGACAGCAGAAATGAGTGACGGGGAGAATGGAAGTTCTTTGGAACTGAGAGTCAGAAAAACTGGATCCTTTATCTCAAACTTTTGCTGGCTGTTGGGTTTTGGGCATATCAGCTTTCTTGACTCTCAGTGCCCTCGCTGTAATGAGATGAAGACACGTGAGAACGTATATTTTTAAAGTACCCTGAAATCTTTTTAGAATAACCTCTGATCGCTATAACTACTTTAGTTTAAGGCACCGAGCCCTTCATTTATTATAGTTTGCATTCCACATACAGGTTTTTATGGACGCTGCTCACTGCCGTATTCCATATCTACTTTTTTCCTGCCTGTTCTCTGTGCCCTTAAAAAAATTAGACAGCATTGATGTGATTTACTCCAGATTTTGTTGTTTGTTCTTCTGCTCTGTTGCTCTTCCTCAGAACTTTGTTCAAGTGAACAAAGTTATATAGTTATATAGAGACAGTTCTCTAGCATAATTGTTCAAATACTTACTGAGTGGTATCATTGCTAAACTGTATTACATGCCGTTGACATACAAATGAGTGAGGCGTTACTCCAGTTATAGGCTGTTCTTATAGAGATGGTTGTTTGTACTTTGTTGGTGGCTATAGTGGTTGTTTGTTTTGGGTTTGGTTTTAGTTTACTGTTTGACACAAGGTTTCACTATATATCCTATACTGGCCTTGAATTCATGATCCCCTTGCCTCTTCCTCCCTAGTACTGGAATTACAGGGATGAACCACTGTGCTAGGCCTGCTCTCTCACCTTATAATACTTAATTATTTTTATGACAAACACTTAACCTTTTCATTTCATTTAATCATGAGTCTAAAAAGAGATTTTCCAAGCCTTTACTGGCTATTCTGGCATATTATATATGTTTATCACAGTTTGTTAATTTCCTTCCTTGGGAAGATGATGGAGTTTAGCAGCTCTTATACGCAACAGTATTCTACGGATCTGTAGATGGGCATCAGCCACTATTGAGAATGAAAGAGGCAAGACTACCTTCCTCTGAAGTTTACATTCTTGTAGGGAGAAGCAAACAAAAGGCATAGTCAGTGAACAAAGTATTGTATTAAAGGAGAGTGAGGGCAAAGGTGAAAATAGAATAGAGCTGGGTTGTATTTTAAAATAGCATGGCCGAGCAAGTGGCAAGGGGGAGATGTTATTTAAGCTGAGTCTAAGGAAAGGAAAGTGCTTGCATTTATTTGGTGAAAAGAATTCTAGAAACAGAAACTGCCACTGCAGATGACCTAACATAAGGTATAGAGAGAATGAGGTCCAAGTTAACTAGATCATATAGGAAATCTATCTACTGTATACTCAATATCAAACACCTACTGTAAATACTTAGAAGTCAATCCATCATCTAAATTGAGGTTCTAAATCTCTAGACCTGGAGGAACTAAGATGGATCCTTTGTTCTTTTTGCTTTTTTGTACATAAAGAGCCTTCCATGGCCTGTCAGCTGAGTGCAGTATAAGTTTCTTGACCTGTAGGGTTGCTTTAGGAGGAAATTGTAGATTTTTTTAAAGTTGGGGGAAAGACCCATGTTAGCTTAATTATAAGTTTCAAGTTACTCCTTTAAGCTGTGCTTGCTATTTCATTTTGCATTATGTCAGCAGCCAGTGGTGAATCAGTACCTAGCTGGTCCTGGTGCTGTCTTTAGAAAACCGACAAATAGGAAGAGCAGACAGGGGTCTGGGGAGACTAGAAGAGATCTTACAGTGGTTCAGATGAGGTCAAGAGGACAGAGGCTGTAGTGACTCCCTGACATGTATGTGTGTGCTTGGGTATATAAAATAAGGTTTTCTTGACAGAGTGCTCAAACACTAGTATTATTGTTTAATTACTTCAAGGTGGGGAGCTTGGTTGCCAAACAGGAGGAAGCAAAGCTTTGAGGAAGTCACTCTGTGGGTCCAGTGTGGTGGTGAGAAGTGCACTTTCTAGTTGAACTGAATATTTATATTTCTAATCATATCATTTCTTAAAAAAAAAAAAAAATCCAGTACTATTCCAGGTACTAAGAAAAAAAAAGTAAAACACATTTATCTTTGACTTTTGTTGTGGCCAGGAAAGCACATATACAATATAAAATGTCAAATACTAAACACAACTTTTCTGTCTTCAATAAAGGAACAGGCTTTGCGTAGTTAAGATGAGATGATATCTGTGGTTAAGGATTTGCACTATAACACTATGTATCCACTTACCTACCTGTGTTTTAATTTTTATTAACAGACTAACTTAACTTACTGCTTTTACTTTACTCCTCACAGCCAGAGGACCAGCTGATGTGAAGTTCAGTGTCTGAATGCTGGCTGTTTCTTAGCAGCTAGGGCTCTGGAGACTTGAGGCAGTTTTGAGGTCTCCAGGGCTCTCTTTGAAGTTATAGCTTCTTAAATCATTCACTGAAGTGCTGAAGCATTCCAGGTTTTTATTTTTGTTTTTGTTTTTGTTTTTTATTGTTGTTGTTCTGGTCCAGCTCTTTGTTGTTTTGTGTTACTTTTTGGTTTGGTTTGGTTTGTGTTACCCAGTAGTAGTAGCATTTTTGGTGTTGTTTTGTTTTGTTTTGTTTTTTTAATTAATTGTGGTAAAATACACATGGCATATATTTTACCAACGTAACCATTTTTAAATGCAATACTCAGTGGCACCGAATATGTTCACATTCTATCATCCACCATAGAACTCTTCACATTGTTGAAAACTAAAGCTATAAACCTACCTAGTAATAACTCCCCATTCTCCTCCTTAGTATCTTCTGCTTTAGTAAGTGAACTGCCTGACTTCTAACATTAACTCCTGCACATTGCTACCTGTATGGCCCTGGACAATTGACAATAAATGTAGCATCTCTATGCCTCAATCTCTTCATCTGAAATGGAGATAATAGTACCTAATTTACCATAATTTATTATGAGAATTAAATAATTTATGTTGTTCCCTTGAGAAACCTAGAGAACACTGCCCAGTAAAACATGCGTGGGGAAGATGAACAAACACTGTGATGTGATGAATATTAAAGAAGTGACTTAGAATCAACGGGATAGAAATTGTAGGAAGGAGAGATAGCTATGACTATCGTAACCTGGAAAGAGTTCATAGAGAGGCAGTCAGAAGGAGCCAGTAAACCCTTCTAATCCCATGTCTGTTGTTGTCCACACTGGCATAATGCTCAAGCCCCTTGCTCATCTGTACAGAGATGGACTTAGCATCTCTGCCAGAGTACTAGAGTCCATCCCCTTCAGCCTGTTCAAAGGCATTACTCTAGCATTTTCCCCCTGTTTTGTATCAGTATCTTACTCTGCTGGGTCATACTTAACTAGTGTATCAGCATGTTGAGGTTGCTCTCACCTAAGACAATGAAAAGTAAATAAATGTCTCCAGACCACTGTTCTTATTAGCCATAGCCCTATTTCTATGTTCCAAAATGGTGCTGTTGGCTCTAATTCTTTTTTCCACATTCTCTTTTAAACTCACCCAAACTAGTTTTGCCCCTGATTATTCCAAAACTGTTCTTATGGGGTCACAATTATAACCCATTCACTAAATAAGTGACCAGGTCTTATTCTCCATCTACTAGACCTATTAGCCTTTGACATGGTTGAACCTTCCCCCTTAACACATTTCACCAAACTTTAAAACTCAACACAGGAATTGTACTTTCCTCCTGCTGTACTGGCTGCCCTTTGATCTTCCTGAAACTGCAAATTGGTCTTTACCAGTTTACTAAACATTCCTACTTAGAAATTTACAAAACTCTCACCTCTGAATCCTAAAGCTCTAAGTGCTAAAACCCCATAAAAACTCACCTTTTTCTGCCCCTCAGCCTTGTCTGTCAGTTAGTGGAGCAGTCTTCCTCTCTTCCAGCGTGCATCATCGGCTGATGTCCTGCCTTTAAAAACATGCACCTGCGGGTTACTTCTGACCTCCTGCTTCCACCCTGGGCTACCCACTGTAGCCCACAGTCAGCTCTCGCCTAGATGATAACAAGAGCTTTCCCTACTTTTGTCCTTCACATCTCATTTCTCAATTCAGCAGCCAAAATAATCCTATTAAATAGAAGATGGTATCAAGATCTCTAGACTTGCTTCTGTAGACATTTTCTCCAGGTAGTTTTTTGCACAGCAGTTGTCCCCTGATTTATAAGATAATTAGCAATATCCCTGGCCTTTGTACCCCAGTAAGATCTCAAAATGTCTCCAGACACAACCAAATATCCTCTAGAGGTCCAGGTGAACTCTGGATTTAAAAACTCTAGGTTATAGCACTATGCTGCACAAAAGTCTCAATTATTAATTTATTTTGCTCAAAAACATTTTTTTAATGGATGGCTGTGGAAAGGTCTCAGTGAAAAGTGCTTGCCTCAGAAGCAAGAGGACCGAACCAACTGAACCACAGAAATGCCTTTGAATGCAGAAGCAGGGCAGCTGGCTAATAAGACTAGGTGATCAGCAGGCTTTGCAATTGATTAGGAGATCCTGCCCCAAAGAATAAGGTGAGAGAACAATTTAGATCCCTGGCATCAACCTCAGGGCTCCAGAGGGGACACACAACGCACATACACGTGCACCATCACCTCTTCACACATCAGAACGCTCATACTTGCATACCACTTCAACACATGAAAGGGAAAAAAGATATTTGGGACAATACTGTGAACTATAAATCCTTTCAGAAAGAGTTGTCTTTTTGAAATTATAAATCAGAGAATGATAAAGGTGACAGTGCTGATGTGGCAGATACTGGGATTTAGTTCACCCAGAGTGAGTCTTCGTCAAGCACTGGCTGATGCTCCTTTTAGATTTGAGGATGAAAGGCTATAGGTCACTCTAGACTCCCTTCAAGTCAGGTTCCAGATGCAGCTCATTTTCCATCTGTGCTTTGTGTGAGGTACATTTGCCTGAAACTTCAGATCAGAACTGAGTTAAATAGAAAAAAGGCAGGTTAGAGGCATTCAGTGTACAGGAAGCAGGATGTTGGTGCAGACCCAGCAGCACATAGAAATAACATATATTATGAAATATATGTGCTAAATAAATTACATATAAACAGTGAATTCATTTGGTTTCCTAGTCCCGTGTTGTAGATGATCATATCACAGTAGATAAGTCTTTAAAACCCCATTAAATCTCTGTAACTTAGGATGATCTGTACCCACATAATGCTATACCTACCAAAAATACTCAGGTACAAAACTTGCTATCCTTAAATATAAAATGATTTGTCTTTAAATTAGTACCTTTGTATAATTTTTCTGTTTTCCTGGAGTGCTGGGTATGTTATTAACCATTTGTTGGGAAGGATTCCTAATTTTGAGATAGAAATCCTATACCTTTTAGGCATTCCTGTGTGTCTTTAAAGGTGCTGTGAGAGCCAAAGGGGATTTTTTAAAAAAAAAAAATTGATTCTCACAGTTGTAATCCTTTGGAATGTGGTGGTGTAGGGTGGAGAGCATTTTGTTGGTTTCTTCAGACAGGATGTCACTGTGTAGACTGGCTGGCCTGGAACTTGGTGGTCTTTTCGCCTCTGCCTCTGGATCCTGGGATTTCAAGTATGCAGCACCACACCCAACTAGGGTTTAGAAAAGGGAAAGTGTAATTTTTAAGCCCCAGTGCCATAGATACTTTTCTTAACTGGAACTTTAGGTATCTGGTGCTCTTTGGTTTTCCTACAACTTGTTTGATCCACCCTCAGTCATGATATAGAAAAGGAAATTCTTGACCCCATTATGCTCAAACCACTAATGCATGTAATATATAAACTAAATACCCAGTGTCACAGCTTAGTGTTCATTCATTGTATTGCTGCTTCCATCAGTATTTCAAGGTCTATATTAGATAACATTCGTATTGTATAGCAAGAACTACTTTGTTCAGTGCTGATTTAGTACCTAATATGTTCAGAAGTTTTTTCGTGGTGACTCTCGGTCTTTTGAATCCTAATAGTACACAGGTTCTTACTGTAGCTCATTTGCAAAAAGTGACTTAATTCCTTCAGAAGAGACTAACCTGATGTTCATTTTGTAGGTTATTGAAGACAATGGTGTTCGAAGAGTTGTTGTGGTTCCGCAGTCACCAGAGTTTCATCCTGGTAGCCACACAGTTATCCACCGTTCCCCACATCCTCCTCTGCCTGGTTTCATTCCTGTCCCAACCATGATGCCCCCTCCACCACGCCATATGTACTCACCAGTGACTGGAGCTGGCGACATGGCGACACAGTATATACCACAATATCAGTCTTCACAAGTTTATGCAGATGTAGGTAAGATATCTCAGAACATCCCTCCCTGCCTTGTTGAGTTGGCTGTCCCTTTCTTGGGTATAAGAGATGCTCTCTTATGTCAATATAAAAGAAACAACACATGATAACAGCAGCGCAGTGGTTTTCTATTAACCCAAATAATGTTTAGGAACTTTGTCTTCATGATGCAACAGGTCTCTGTCAGTTAAGTAAACAGAAAATCAGAGGTAAAGTAATTTATATCAGACAGAATTTAGTGGGCTCATGTTAGACAACAGGTCGCCTCTGAGGAAATGTTTAGCAAGAAATAACTGCTTTTTTTTTTAAAACGTTAAAGGCTATGATGCCACTACAAAAAGTTGCTGGGTCCTATGAGAGATTGAGAAACCCAAAAGGAGCTATAGACTCTGCCTTTAGTTATTAAATTGCTGAAAAGACAAGAGTAACACACAGACATGCACACACTCACACACACACATACTGTCTCACATACCATTCAGTAATAATCTTATTCTTTTCTATAGCTTTAAACAATACCTATATACTTGAAGCTCAAGTTTTATATCTTCTATCAGAATCTCCTTTTAGCCCTAGACTTGTATTTGTTTCTGCCTTTCTTTATTCCTTCCTGTTCTTTTGCCAGGACATATGTAACATCAGCCTTGATTTTTTTTTTTTTTCCAACTCTTTTATTTTTTTTTTAAGGTGGTGGGGTTTCGAGACAGGTTTTCTCTGTTGTAACTCTGGCTGTCCTGGAACTCAATCTGTAGATCAGGGAAGCCTCAAACTCACAGAGATCCACTTGCCTCTGCCTCCCGGTGCTGGGATTAGAGGCGTGCTCCACCACTGCCCAGCTTGTCAGCTTCGATTTTAATAAAAATGTGTCTTATGTGGAAAGGGCATAAATGCACAGACCCCCTAAGGGATGGTGGAAGACATGACCTGCCTCACATTTGAAGGGCTCTGCTGGGGAATGTGACACTAGGTCTGAGGAGCTAAGAGTGCTGCTTTTCTAGTCAGTAAACGCTTCTTTTCCTTTCATATGTTGTTGTATGGCTTCCCAGAGTGGGGGCTAATGAAATGTTTCATTGTTAGCCATACTGCGACTGACTTGAGCTTCTGCTGTTCTTATGAATACGTTAGCTTATGTCATTCCCAGTAACATTTCCAAAAATCCAGAAGGAGGAGCTGAGCTTTAGAAAGATTCATCTCTGCAGGTCATGTTAGCTAGCTACTGAAGATTTTAATTCTCTCAGATCTACTCTGACAATATATTCTTTTTCTCCGTGGTTACTCTTGCTATTATATCTATAATAATAGATAAAATGTAAATGCATCTGAGTGAGTAACCAAATGACATTTTAAAAACATGTACTAATTATGGTTCTTGAGTATTTTTGTAACATTAGACATTGTTAAGTACATTTCAATAGATTTTTCTGTTTAGTATGTTGTACAAAGAGTAGAATTCTTTTATCTTTTCTCTACAGATGAAATTTTGGATATTTTATATGCACATGAACACTCACACACAAGATAGCTTAGGAAAGGGATCTAAGGAATTACAAGCAGAATTCTTTTATATGCATACCATGATGATAATTTTCATACAACACTGAGTAATTTTACACAACTCATCACCATTCAGGAGTGGAGTTTCCAGTTTGTGTCATATCAATACTCAAAGTTCCAGATTTGGAAGCACTTCAGATTCCAGATTCTTAGATTAGGGATGTGTAATTCTAAGCCGCTTTTCCCTCCCGAAAAGAAACCTTAACAGTAGTTAAGAAACCTGTCAGTAGTCTGTCGTGATTTCTTCTTTTGCCACCAACCTTTAATCTACTTTCTGTCTCTGTGTTGTTCCAGACTTTTCATTGACACATGTATAGCAATGTATGTACAGCACTTAAAATGTTCATTTAAGATGTGATCTTTTCTGCCTGGGTTTTTAACTTAAGGTTCATCTATGTTATAACATGCAGTAACATTTCATCTGCTTCGTGGTTGAGTTTTAGACTTGGTGTGTATTCATACCACACATTGTTCATCCATTCATTAGTTGGTGACATTTTCACTGTCTGTGAGTGATGTTGTTGCGAACATGCTATACAAGTTTCTATGCTGGCACATTTCATACTTCTGAGTAGAAGGGCCCGGGAATGTGTGAATAGAGCTGGGGCATGTGTAATAGCTATCGCCAGACTGTTTCTTCATTGATTCCACCCTTAACTATCCTTGCCAGCAGTGTATCAGGTTTCCAGTTTTTCGACATCCTTGCTAAAATGGCCTATCTTTCATAACCATCTTGTTGCCTGTGAATTTTGTCTCATTTCTTGTTTCGTTTCCTTTTCCTTATTCTGTTGCTGTTTATTGGCCATTTGCATATTAATTCTTTAATAGAGTTGGCATTTTATCAATACGCTGTATGTTTTATATAGTCTGGATACAAGTCTTTCATCAAATCTATGGCTTGCAGGTATTTCCCTCATGCCTCAAGTGGTTTTCCTTGATATGGAAAGTGACCTAAATCTGATCAAGTTCTGTTTGTTTGTTTTGCTTTGTGCTTTTTGTGTCTTATCTAAAAAGTATTGCCAAATTCAAGGTCATGTAATTATATATGCTCCTTTGTTTTTCTCTGAGAGTTTTGTAGCTTTAGCTCCACCTTGGGGTATTTGATTCATATTTAGTGTAATAAAAAGACCCACCCTAACTCTTTTATATGGAAATAGCCAAGCTCCTGGTTTAATAACTCGTTTTATTCTGTATATATCCTTACTGTATTCATTTCAATAATCTTATGCTAATTTTCATAAAGCACTGATAAATTAAAATTGTTTTCTTTACTGGAACTTGTTAGACTTTTAAATATTTTCCTTAATACATATTTCAAATATAATATTAAAAAATAAATTTAACAGTCCAATTAATCTCTGTTTGCTAACTCTTGCAACTTTTCAGTGATGTTTTCTATTTTAGAATCATAAAGGAATTTAGATTGGTGATGTTTCTTTCACCTATTTCATGTGATTGAAATGGAAAGAAGTTTGTGAAGTAACTAAAGAAGAGCTGTGAGCAAGCCAGCCGTGCTGTTTCTTTGGAGAGTGAGAGTTGGGAAAATGATGGAGGAAAGAAATGTCTGTGTTAATTTACATAGAGTTGTAACCAAGTCAAGAAGCTTGTTTCTGCTAGTGGAGACAGAAATGGCTTTGTTTTGCAAAATTACTACTCATAATATTTTATAATAAATTTTATATGACATGAGAATCTTACTACCTGTACTTCTGTGGTGGCGTAAGTTCATTTGGAGAAAGTGATTTTTTAATGCTTGTGTTTTACTTCTTCTAGATACCCACTCTACACATGGCAGGTCCAACTTCAGAGACGAGAGATCTAGCAAAACATACGAACGTTTGCAGAAAAAATTAAAGGATCGCCAAGGAACACAGAGAGAGAAAATGAGCAGTCCCCCACCGTCACCGCAGAAATGCCCTTCTCCCACAAGCGAACACAACGGACTCACAAAAGGGCAGAACGCCGGCTGTGTGAACACAGGCTTGGCCAGAAACAAACCAGGGAGAGGGAGAGGTTGCACACAAGTCGATTCAGAAATAGAAGGTAACTCCTGATGCAAACGCCTCTGATCACTTTCATCACTTAAACTGCTAAAAGTATATCCTCACCTTTCAGCCATCGCATCCTGAACCACATAAATTCATAACGTAGCACTTCCCCAACCGTGAGAAATGTTTTAGAATCTAAATGATGGCTAGACAGCTGCTTTAACATTTGGGAAATCTCAATTAAACAACTTCACATTATTGTATATGTTATAAGCTGAGAAGTTTCATTTGATATGAAAGCTGATTAATCAAGATTCCATTTGCTCTGTTTCTGGTCCTCTGATAAGTCAGTCTTGCCTTTTACCATAGCTTTATTTTCCCAACCTCTTTATATATGAATACATCATAACTAGTTACATCATTAACCAGTCCTCTCTGCATGTTCCACAGTTTGAATAAGGTATTCTCTTTCCCTTTGCTTCAAAAGTTTTATTCTTTCTTTGGATTCTTCCCCTAACATGTGACTGTCACCATATGAACTCTGAACACTACTTTCCAATGTGTATTAGACTCAGATCTCTATAAGGTAAATACAGATTAGGTTAACAAGAGCCTATCTTCCATGTGTCTAGAGTGTGAGGTTCATACCCAGGTACTTTGACTATAATGCTAAGCCTCTTACTGATGCCTATCTTAATTTCCATAGATTTCCTTCATACTGTTACCTGTTTTAACTTCTAAAGGTAGACCATACTGTATTTTAAGTTTCATCAAATGTGCCTATGAGGCTAACTAACATGCCTTTTCACAAACACTAATACCATAATTCTCTGTCCTTAAATGTATTTGTCTAAAGTGGTACTCCTAATTCTTACCGTGTTGAATTTTTCAAATGATGCAGCTGATTAATGTGACAGCAGCTAGGATGCGTCCAGCTTTGGGAGCAGTATCAAAATTATTGTGTTCACCTTCATCTTCCTTAACATTTTCATTCCTCACATTTTAAACAGCTGTAATGGTTTCACTATTTGTGGGTTAACATTTACTAAAATGTTCTCTAGTTTTTAAGATTGATTATTTTCTGCACTGGTGTCTTGAAAGAGTTGGGCTAAAATTTTATGTCAGTGGTTGCTATGCATTATAGCAGATTACTTGTATTTGGGGGGACTGTGGTTACACTTAGTTCACCAGTTAAAGCCAGGTATGGTGGTGCATGCTTGTAAGCCTAGCACTTGGTAGGCTGAGGCAGGGGAGTTGTATGTTCCATGCCATCTTAGACTATATACTGAGACTGAAAAAGATGGTATGAAAATGGCAAGTAGAAACGTCCCAGGAGAGGGTTTTTACCATTATGAATGAAAGTGCACTTTGTCTAAGAAAAGCCACTGGTGAGGTGGCTGTGTACATGGATACTTAATGCATACGCATACACATGCATGTGGTGTTATAAGTAATTGTAACAGTTAAAATGGATGTGGGAGCACATGAATGGGAAAGGGTTACAAATTCCTTTCTGTGAACTAAGGATAAAAACTAGAAAACAACTGAAGGGTGAGGAAGAGAAATTTACATTTAAGGTTTTCTTTTTTCTTTCTTTTTTTTTAAATTATTTTTAAAGAAAAAGACGAAGAAACTAAAGCATTTGAAGCATTTCTCTCCAACATTGTCAAGCCAGTGGTGAGTACCTCATGGATTTTTCTTGCTGTTTAGTATATTCATATAGAATTTTATCATTTTCATTCAGGCTTCTTAGCTTTGTAGTAATTCAAGGCCAGTAGCTCATCATGGGGTGAGTGACCCAAAAGAGGGACCTTCCTCAGTGAAGTGTGATTGCGACAAGAGCATGAGTGTGTCCCAGGTCCTCTAGCGCTGGACACAACCAAGTTCATCAGGAAAATACGTAAGAGGACAGAAAAGGCATACCTAACAAGGTTTGTTACTCCAAATGGCTCATATAAAGGCTGTGACCTGCTGGGAGAAACGTTTATATTGGCTGTGACAGAGGATCTAAGTATCCATACTAAGTGAAAGATTTTAAACCCATGAAGCATAGGAAGTTCTCCGCTGATACTTAAATGAGAGCTACACAAACCAGTGTTCACTGCAGCATTAATATTCACAGAGGGTAGAACAAAAATGTGTAAATTGTGAGGGTTTTTTTGTTGGTTTTTTTTTTACTTAACAAATGTGAAGAAATCAGAAGTAGGCAGTGATACTTTTGACCAAAAAAAAAAAAAAAAGAGGGAAAATTCTAGGAGTCAAATTATTTGGACATTATAATTATAAATAAATCAATAAAATACACTGGGAAAAAACTTTCTGCAAAATAGTGAAAACATCAAAATATCACAATACTTGTTCTGATTAGTCCTTTTGTTTCTCTGCTTTTTAATGCTATGATTCTGCTTGATTTTATAAGTAAGCTAACAGGAAGTCCAATAATTAAGATTTAATCCCTGCTTTTATGCTAAAGGTATTAAATCAGAAATGCACTGCCTGACCCGCCCCCCCCCAAAAAAAAAAATCCCTGTAACCACGCCTCCAACTTCATCTTGTTTAGCTGCTTGGGGTTCCTATCAGTCCATGGAATTCATTTCTATGAGTCCAACTATCAGAACACTTTTCTTATCCCTTTTTTCTTTTTTTAAATAAAAATAAGGTCATACTCTTTGGTTCCATGGTTCATTTATAATCTCTTATTATATATGGTATGTGTTCCTATGTCATATTATTCTTTAAGAAATTAACTTATTCATTCATTCATCCAGAAAACATATACTGAGCTGTTTCTGTATGTTAATAGGTAAAAAATGTACAGACAAGTCTCATATGGAAATGGAGAGATGTGAAAAGTAGCATGCTAAGTAAAGCAATGAGGAAAACCCGGGCTGGGCTTCTGCAGAGGGAAGCAAGAGCAGAGCACAGCAGGATGGGGCAGCAGGAGTAAGGAAGCATGGCAAGTCAGTCGAATAGGACGAACCATTTTCAGTACAATATGTAAAGGAGAGGAGGGGCAGCCCAGAGCACGGTGGGAAGAAGCCCAGGGGCTTTTCCAGCCCGGATAAGGCCACTTAACACTGATAAAAGTGTTTCTCAACTTACAACGCAAAGAACTCTGCCTTTTCACTCGCAGGCTGCATAGCAAGATTATGTCAAGAAAAACAGTTGGGAAATTTTGCTTCTTTTTGCACAAAAACAAATTAAAAGTTGTTGCCATTCTTAACACATTCTCCATAAGGTGTTGTTTATCATGTTTTGATTTTGATTCCTCTTAGAAAGTTTGAGTGAGTCAGCTACTCATTTAATAGGATACTTACATCTTCCTTTTTCTATGACTCCTACTTAATAAATGTGAATACTCTAGCTTTCTCTTCTTCTAACCTTTTTCTCTTAAGAATGGAGCCTGTAAGCCAGGCAGTAGTCGTGCATACCTTTAATCCCAGCACTCAGAGGCAGAGGCAGGTGGATCTCTGTAAGTTCGAGACCAGGCTGGTCTACAGAGTGAGTTCCAGGACAGCCAGAGTTATAACACAGAAACCCTGTCTGGAAAAACAAACAAAAAGAATGGAACCTGTAAATGGAATAAATAGAGAAAATTTTACTTAATAATAATATCTAACAGCTTAGCTGATGTCAGTCTCTGTTCAGAGTATTTCAGATACATGTTATTTAATTCCTATAAAAGCTCATGATGGACTGTTTCTCATATTTCATGGATAGGAAGTGAAGCAAGAGTGAGGTTCAGTAAGTAGTAATGAGAGCCAGGGTTGGAGTCTGGGCAGTGTTCAGAGCTCTGTCCTAGTGCTTTTCACTGGGTTCACTGGGTTCACAGTCTGGCCACCAGTGTTTGTCATCAGCCTGAGATGAGTTCTGCAAGTGATCTCTCCTTTGCTTCTGGGATGCTTGCTTAGATTCCCCCCCACCCCACCCCCTGTGGCACAGGTTAGAATAAAACCTCAGTGAATTTACAGGCAGCATCAAAACGCAAAAAAGATAGGGAAGTTAGTGGCCCTAGTAAGATTTGTGTTTGGCTGACATAACAGCTAAAGTTAGTTTTCTTAGATAATGTTAAAAGTGGGCACAGAAAGTAAAGTTTTAAAGCAGTCATTTTAAGATTGTTTTCCTAGCATTATATAAAGTAATGTAGTAAAGTCATGAGCTCTGTATCATAACACTAAAAAAAGGTAATTTCACTGTTATATTTTAGCTTATATTTAATGTCTGAGTGATGTACCTCTTGATTAGTTTTATGAGCTGCAAAGTACGGTTTGTGTGTGTGTGTGTGTGTGTGTGTGACTTTGTGTGTGGTTTTGCATGCTCTAGTTTATTGAGATCACCAAATTAAATGTCTTTATTCAATCCATAAATACTTGACTCTATATAAAACACTATTTGCTATACTTAGAGCTGGAAATGGACTAGAAAGCAAAGGTTGGCCCCTGTCCCTACAGCTTCCTTTAATAGGATTGTCATCATGTGATAAAAGTAAAATTACTAAGTATGGGGCCTGGAAAGGTGGCTCAGAGGAAAAGAGCAGTTGTTGCTCTTGTAGAGGACAGGGGTTCAATTCTTAGCACCCACATGGCAGCTTACAACCCACCTGAAACTCCAGTACCAGAGGTCTAATACCTTCTGGCCTTTGCAGACACCAAGCACATATGTGGTGCAGAGACATATATACAGGCAAGACACCCATACACATAAGATAAAATTTAATTTTAAGAAATTTTTAATTATTAAGTATGAACCACCAGAACAAAGAGAACACTATCCAAGTGTTTAATAGGGAACTAAACCTTGGCAAGAATTTTAGGTAAATTTTGCCCCAAAAGGATGATTGAGCTGAAATTTCAAGAAAAGATAGCTGTTAGGTTGTGTGGACGGGCAGAAGGTATGGGGCGGTGTTGCAAACACAGCAGCATGTAAAAGTCAGTGGACATGACACATTGAAGGGTCATAATTACAGTATACATGTGTGCACACCTAAATGGGAAGAAAAGATGCTCATGGTCTAACTCATCTGTATACTGTAGGAAAAGTCAGTGCACATCTTACTTCAGAGTGAGCCATAAGATGTAGTAGAGGGGAGCTGTATTGTGTGTTGAACTGGCCATGCTAGAACAGTTTTGTCTTTTTATTTGGGGTCTTTGCAATTACTCTGAGTTTCAGAACCTAACATCTGTTTCAGTCTGGCCTCCTAAGCATGTTTGCCATTTGCTCATTGTTGTCTTTCTCCAGAATCAATTTCCATTCCCTGCTTCCATGATTTCTTGAACTGTCTGACTCTAAGTTCCTTCGACCGAGCTCTTGAGTTCCTTTCTCATTTTGTGTGTGTCGATTGTGTTTGTTTTCTGAGACAGGGTCTTGCTGTGTGGTCCAAGCTGTTCCCAAGCTTTAGCCCTCATGGGCTCCTGAGTCCTGCGATTGTCGGAACACCACGGGGCTGGCACCTCTCTTTCTTCTTAATCACACATTAGTACAAGGATTGAGTGTTGCTGTTTCTTCTGCTTCAGCATTTCTGGAAATCCGAAAATACTATCATTTCTAACCTGCAGTCCTTATTGCAGTCCATGGCATTGCTGTCATTCTGAGTTCCTTTCAAAGTTAGCTTCCTGTTCAGTTTTTCTGTAATATAAACTGACAAGCACAACAACCTGCCTCACAGATTCAAACATACCATAATAATCTAATGACCTCTAAACAGCTGTTTTCATTTTCTGCCTATTCTTTTTGACCATTGTCGGTTTTTAGACCTAGTCTTACACAGTTGTGTCAGTTCTCTGCTACTGCTCAGAATTAGATTCAGTACTGGATTACTCAGGGACTGGTCACTGGTTGAGTGTCCTTGAGTCATTAACCCTTCTAAAAGTACTTCCTGTAAAAAGACAGGTTGCTGTTTTGCCTGCTTTAGAGAGTAGTGATAAGCAAATGAGATGGATATCAAAGTATATTTTATTTCTAAAGGAGTGTACAAGAGGAACCAGTTCCAGCTGGTTTCTGAATTAGCATTACTTGATTCTTCTCCAGAAGCATGGCTACCTAGACATCCCAAAGAATATCCATATGGGATCCTTTGCCAGCAACTCTTTTTAAAAAAAAAAAAAAAAAGAGTTTTTTTCGAAACTTATTTTCAAAACTTTTTTACTCTATTGACTAAAGTGAAAAATTGAATGAGAACCCTTTGTGCTTTTCAGTCTACCCATGGGTGGACACCTGTTATCTGAATTTCCTTAAGCTGCAGTGTCAGGATCGTCTTCAATTCCTTTTTCACCCTCAGTTTAAAAAAACAAAAAGGGTGTGTGTGTGTGTGTGTGTGTGTGTGTGTGTGTGTGTGTGTGTGCATATATATGTATGTATGAAATCCACTTGACAGCAGCTACTCAAAATAACCTAAAGCATTGTTCATACTATGCTTTCTTGTCAGTTGCCATCCAGTAATTGACACTGATGGTTACTTAGGATTTGACACCACATTTGTCTTTCAGGATATGTCTGCCTCCCTGTCTCCTGTGACCTTTTCAGAGGTCCTTTATCTCTTTTTTCTTCTTTAGTCTGATTCTTCTGAAAGTGAAATCACCAGGTTTTCCTTAAAAGTTAGCTTTTTGTGAAAGCTTAGGAAATGAATCATTTCCAAGTTAATCACCTACTTCTTAGTTTTGATAAGAAGTGCATCATGGCTGTATAATAACTTAACAAGATAAAAGTAATAAATACCCTAGATGCTGAGAATTTAATATCGGTCCGCCAAGTTCGCTTTGAGTCTCATGATTCGCTACTTGTTGTTTTCCTGCTGCCTGTACTTGTGAACACAGTAGGTAACCACCAGGCCTGGTAGATGTACTTCATAAGTAGATGCCAGTTAATGCAGCTGAGTCCTGTTCACATTGTCAGATTTTAACAGCTATTGTCTGTCTTTCTGTGAAGCCAAGACATCTACAGCTACACATATATGTTACAGTAACAGTATGTTTGTTTTTTTTTTTAAAAAAAAAGTCTGTCCCATCTACCAACTAATAGTCAGATAGACACTGTTTGATGTATAGTCATTTTAAGTCCATTGTAAACAAAATTTAAGAGTGTTACAATAAGTAAATTTTTATGTTGATTCCCCTGACTTAACAAAAGCAGAATAAATGCAATTTTAAAAATTTTCAGGCTTTGAGAACTTTGAAAAAGAAAGTTACATTCATTGTTGAGCTTGTTTGTCCTGCCCATTTCACAGCAAGGATAACCGTTATCTTAAGTGCTAGTGATACAGTTCAACTGCACATTTGGAAACACTAGTTAAGAGTATATATGATCTTTTAAATTGTACTTCTGTGTGCGCCTGAGTGTGTGTGCATGGTACTCACGTGGAAGTTGGAGGGCAACTTCGTGAAGTCGGTCCTCTCCTTCCGCCTTATGGAGGTTCTGGGAACCAACTCAAGTCTCAAAGCTTGCAGAGTGAGTACCTTCACCCTCAGGGCCTATGCTAATCTTTAAACTATATCTAATCCCTCTCACCTTTCTCTTTATGAGGCTCTTGCTATGAAAGGAGCATATACTCAGAATCATTCCAATAAGAGCAGATGAATATAAAACAGTGAAAACCTTGCTTTTTCTTCTCACAATACCCCTTGTGTCCACATGTACCAAAAAAACCCAAAAGGCTCATGTACTATATTTCAGGCATCTTTGAGCACTTAAAAAATTGTTTAATGAACTATGTTATAAACCTCTATCCAACCTTCCTGTTCCCCTCACTCTTAGGTATCACCAGTGTATTAGTGAAGCCATTGTTATGGGCACCTACATGTCTTTTTTCATTCTTTTAAACACTTGAATAGGAACGTTTTAACAGGCCGCACCATTATTAGAGGTTCAGCACCCATGTTTCCAGCTCTTTTCCAGTCACTCATGCTGCAGTGAACACCTTGAATTGTGTGTACTTGTGCACTGTTGTAATGTTTAGGATAGTATCGCGAGGGAGGAAAAAAAAAGCGAAATTCTTAAGTCCGAAAGTAAATACAGCCTGGCATGGTAGTATAGAGATTTATAATCACAGGCTTCAGGAAGCTGAGGCAGGAGGAACTCAAGTTCTAGTTTGGCCTGGCCTATGTTGTGACACCTGACACCCCACCCCCCAAAGAAAGAAAATGAACACATGTTTCCCAAATGGCCTGAGCAAGGGCTGTAACAGAGCACACATTCTTACTCTCATTCTAGATGCCCATTTTTCTGGACCCTCAACATACTAATCCTTAGCTTTTTAACAAGCTCCTGTCTGGTAGCTATAGCAGTGTCTTATTTTAACAGTTGCCTCTTAAATTGTGCATGCATCTACACTCCTTAATATTAGGCATGTTTATTTGTTTCGTTGAACCATTCATGCCCTTTGTGCATTTTTCTCCTAAATCACTTTATTTTCTTTGTGTTATAATAACACTTGGTAAGTTGAGAAATGAACTCTCAAATAAGTTTAAAAATTATTTTTCTCCCATCTTTTCCTTGGCACTGTATAGTTTTGAATAGTCCGCATTGGTCTTTATATTTATGAACGTGTCTGTCCTTTTCTTCACATCAAAGTCATTTCATCTGTACATGAAGCACCTTGCCATGAGCTACTTTGTTTAGATTTGGACTGCTGCTGCTTTGTGCCTAGCTGTGCCTGTCGCATAGTCCACTGCTCCTCATGCTCACACATTTGCTTCAGAGCGTTTTTACCTGTTGGTGTTTTGTTTCATAGGCCTCAGACATTCAGGCAAGGACAGTCCTGCTTACCTGGTCACCTCCTTCCAGTTTCATCAATGGCGAGGTGGATGAGACAACTGTACCAGAGCTCTGCAGTTACGAAATCTTGGTGTCGAGCACTGGGAAGGAAGGGAAATACAGAAGCGTCTATGTGTAGGTGGTTTTTGGTCCTGCTCTTCCCTGTGGGTTAACGGTTTGTGATAAAGAGCATATTGCTAATTGTGCTGTTATATTCTATTTCCCTAATCCAGAGGAGAAAAAACAAGTGTCACTTTGAATGATCTGAAACCAGCCACAGATTACCATGCAAAGTAAGGAGTGTCTTCACTTACTTTTGTGTAGTGGATATAGCAGAGGGTTAGGGTTTTGTTGTTTAATGATTTCCTTTAAAATCTAGAATATATCCTAAAACTGAAAACATGGACTTAAATATTTCTATTGACATAATTATCATTTCTCAAAATAATCCAAAAACATTTAACTTGAGTTTAAGTGTCAAAGTAAAGGAATGGGGCTAACTGCCCTGCCTGTGGGATGGAGGGTTAGAAGGGCTCTGGACAGTGTCTGCAGTATGTGCTTCAGCGCTGCAAACTTGTCCTTGCTTCTGGGGTGTTTATAAACAGAGTCATAAACAATGCTTGGCTTTCTTTTATGTGTATTAATCTCCATCATATTTTGGAAAGAACTTGGGATATTAAGGCTCTCAGAATTCCACAGCATTTAATAGCAATTCAGACAATGCTTTATAGTATTCCAATATATTTCATTAAGTTTTTACTCTGTGGCCTCCCCAGCAAGGGACCCAATATATAGTCACCCTGTTTTTTAAAAGAACATTTATAATTAGGAGTATAACTATTACACATTAACACTGTAAGCGTTCTGTACTTCCACTCAAAACATTATCCAACCTGATATATTTAAAATTGGATTAACACCATTATTAATTCATGGATTGTGTGTGTTATATTCAATGTTTTTTCAACCAATGAGATAGAATCAAATGGAATACAAAGTATTGGTGTATTACTATTGTTTTGGAAAATTATTGCTTTATAAATGTGTATGTATGTGTACAGAGACATAGTTATTCCACAATTTAAAAGTGTCTTTCTTAGAGTTGCAGTAAAATAAAACTACGGGTTTATACTATTTTTAAGGTATACTCTTTACTTAAGGTATACTCTTTACTTGTAGATAATACTTAACGTTTTTTTGGTAAAATATTTGAAAAGCACTTTACTACTTGCATTTACTTAAAATTGATACCATTGAAAGTAAAAAGGGTTAAAGCTATTTTATTCTATAGAGTGCAGGCAGAGTCCAATTCAATAAAGGGAATTCCTTCAGAAGCTGAAAGCTTTACTACCTTGAGCTGTGAACCTGATACACCCAATTCACCAAGGATTGCCAATCGAACCAAAAACTCACTCACTTTGCAGTGGAAGGTAAGAATATTCTGTTGAGTGTTTCTAACTAGACATTTTTTCTTTATTTCCCCCGTGTTAAATGTCAGTTGGTTTTGGAGACCAAAAGATTGTTGAGTTAAATAACTTGTTCTTTCATTGTACGCTAAATTAGGTGTTTGCATCTGTTGCCTTCAGATAACTTACTTTCTGTAGCTGTGTGTGTTACTGATCAAAACCAGTTTGTGGGAGAAAAGAATTTATTTCATCCTACAGGATACCCTTTATCATTGAAGTCAGGACAGGGACCACAGAGGAGCACTGCCTACTGCCTTGTTCGCAGTCCCACTTGTACGGATAGTACCACCACTGAGGGTGGGCCCTCGTGCATCAACTAACACCAAGAAAATGCTCAGGGATACGTCCACAAGCCAGTCTGATGGAGGTGATCCCAGACTGAGTCTGTCTCAGATAGGCTGGACTGTATTAAGTAAACAGCCTAAGCTGACTAGGAGGAGCCCCTTTCCCCTCCCCTTCTGGTGATTTGAGGATTAAAGGTAGAGCCTTCTGTGTTAGGCAGACACTACAATTGACACTCATCTCAGTACCCCCTCCTTGTTATGTTTTGTTTTTTTAAACTTGCTATCCTCCTGTCTCAGTCATCTTAGTAGCTGGAATTACTCTGAAGGCCTCATTTCTTCTTTTGTATAATTTGAGTAAAGGTACAGCATAAAGGTGATATGATAATTCAGTGAGGTATGGTAAAAAGCTTTACAACAATAGTTCCCTCCAGCCTTTAGGAAAATGGGGAGGTCAGCCTCACATTATTGAAAGTAGACATTATGTCTTCATCCAAAAAAAATTTTTTAAGGAAGAGTAAAAATGAAGCTTTAGCTGTTAGACTAAAGCAATCCAGAATCATGAATTCTTAGGACAAATTTTTACCCTGTCCTTACTTGGAGTCTTTTCCTTTGTTATAGAAGAGTAGGGATTTCCAAGAATCTTTTCTTTCTCCTCTTTTCATATTCACTTTGAATTGCTGTCGTGTGTCAATCAGTTGTTACTACTCTGACTCACAATATTTAAAAGTTTTAACATATGAGAAGTTAGGAGTTTCAGAGTCAAGTTTCTTCAGATACTAGGTAAGAAAAGTCGTGATCATTTGTTCTGCAAAAGCAAAGTGGGTAGAAATTGTATGAGGAATCCTGTTGAAGGTTGGCATTCTCATTTCAAGAACGGTTAAAGACGACAGTGAAATGCCAAGGGGTTCTTCCTAAAGCTGAACAGGTTTCTGAGCAGCTGTCTCGGGGATGGGCATAGTGCATCTAGCATTGCCCTCTCTGGTCTTTCCTTCTGGCAGCCTAGCCTTCTGTTCTTCGGTATATTAGAAAATAGTCCATTTATATTGTAAGGTGAGTTTTAGTAAAAAATGGTGGAAACGTAAACCTGATAAAATCTTAATTGCAAAATGATTTTTTTTAATAATTATGAAAGTTAAAATAGTTGTTGTTAAAGGAGATTATTGAGCATTCAGAAACATATAGGTAGGTTCCTTCTGTTTTTCTATTTTTTTTATGTTTATGAATGTTTGCCTACTTGTATTTATATGTGCAGTTTTATGTATCTGGTGTCCAATAAGGCTAAAAGGTGGCATGGATCCCCAGGAACTGGAATTAGGGACAGTTATGAGTCACCATGTGGGTTCTGGGAACCAAACCTGTGCCCTCTGCAAGAGAACTCCAATTGCTCTCAACCACTGAGCCACCTCTCAGCCCATCTGTGGCCATTTTTAAAGGCTATGCCACAGAGGACATCTGTGACATACAGTAAGTAGTTCCTTGTTATTATGATGACTGATTTCTTTTTTGTTTGTTTGTTTCAGGCGCCTAGTGACAATGGTTCTAAAATCCAAAGCTTTATTTTAGAATGGGATGAGGTAAGTACATTCAATCTCCTTTAATGTTAAACTTAAGGGATGTCTTCAGACAAAATAATGTTTTTGTCTGTTTTCATTCCATTTCTCTTTAAGAAACAATGTTTTATGTGGTGGGTAAGTGAATGACTAAGTGTTCTAAGAAAATGAAACTGACTGAACTTCCCTATAGTAAAAGGAGAACTGCATGTATTTCAAGCAGCCACCATCAAAACAGTCGCTTGAAAGGTTGGGGGTGTAGCTTAGCAGTAGAACTTCCCTAGCAAGCCCAGGGCACTGGGTTTAATCACATACACACACTCAGAGTCATTTTTTATGTTTACCTCAGGAAAGGCACTGCCAGCCTTAATAGCAAGATTATTCATTTTCTGTGGCCTCTGTAGCAAATGACCATAAACCTGATGATTTAAATAACATGTTCATTTTCTTGCAGTTCTGGAAGCCAAAAATATGGGATGATTTTCATTGGGCCAGAATTAAGGTGTCAACATTACTTTCCTTCCAGGGACTCTAGAGTTGTTTCTTGCCCAGTTTCCTATGTTCGATGGCTTTTTTGCTCCACACCCTCACTCTGTCTTACTCCCTCTGCTTGCCTGTCTCGGGGCTATTTGTGCTTGTATTTGTGGCTCATCCAGATAATCGTGGGTAACCCTTTTTCTCCAGTCCCTTCATCTAGCCAGGTTGGTCAGTCCTGTCACCATATCACATACCATTCAGAGACTAGGCCCTGGGCATCTTTGGCAGCATGGCAAGCACAATGTGCTATATACAGTTATTGTGTTATTTCCTGTCAGTTATATCCCATTCTTTCTTATCTTATTGCCTATTCAAAGCAAACAGAAGGGGCTAGAGAGAATGGGGATTCTACTGATAATGTGGGATGTAATGGTATATTCAAAGAATAATAGAGCATAACTGAGGTTTTGTTTCAGAAATACTAAGAGAATTCAGAATAAGATTGCTTTTGACAAATCATAGAAGATAAACCAAACCTTCTCGATAAATGATAAGGAGTAGCAGCAGAAATAGAAAGTTAATTTGTTCGATAATTTTATACTATAATTAAACAGGGCATTTCTGTTTAAAGTATAGGCTACCCAAAGATGCCCCTGTATGTTATATAATACCACTTTATATTATTCAAGCAATTGTAATTAACTTGATGACTTAAAACTGAAGATATAGTCATAGTGTCCAGACTAGAGAGCAAAATTCACCATTATTCAGAGTTTAGACCACATAGTAGACTCAGATAAATACCATTAAAAATAATAAGACTGTTCAGCTTTGCAGCCAGATGCAGTCATTCTTCAGAAAGTAGAAATAGTTCCAGGTGCCCTTTACCAAAATACAGGAACAGAAAATAGATGGAAAAAGAGGCGCTTGCCAATTTGATTTCACACCCAGCATTTCTGAAATTCCAATTGTCCTGAACTGGCCTAACTTTCCTCTCCCTGTTGTCTAATTGGGCTGTACCCTCTGCTAGAATCCTTCAGTGTTAAATGTAAGCAGTCGTTGCTCCAGCATTTATTTTAAAGACACTTAGTGGTGTCTAGGAGATTTGGGGATAGGCTTAAAAACTGTTCACAAAGAACTTCTCATGAGTTAAGGAAAAGTTTGTCTCAGAGGTCAGCCTGTTGCCATAACACTTGTTCCCTCATGTTCCCCCATGGAGATTATAAGATCCATACCTTATTATGACCAGAAATTGAACATTGACTGAAACACCATATTTAATTCAAGAAGCTATGAAAGACTACTTGGCAAGCTGCTTCTGCTCTTGGAGTTCTGCACCCAAATCAATCATATATAAGATGTTCAGTATCTAAGCCCTCTATTAAGCCCCATGATGTTTATAACAGAGTGATATAAATGTATGCTATACCAGCTAATAAATAACTATCAGAAAGGAACTAATTTGGATTTATCTCTTGTTAGCAGTACATATGTAATAACTAGCCATTTCTCCTAGGGAAAAGGAAATGGAGAATTTTGTCAGTGTTATATGGGCTCACAGAAGCAATTTAAAATTACCAAACTGTCACCAGCAATGGGTTGTAAATTTAGATTATCAGCCAAAAACGACTATGGTATAAGGTAAGACATTTTGTAAAAAGTATATATATATATATATATATATATATATATATATATGTATGTATTTTTTTTTTTTTGATTATCTAGTCAACTTCATATGTAGGACTCTTTAGTCAAATTCCCCATTGAAAAGTTTGCTTTGTTGATATAGTTACGGTCTAGCAAAGGCTAGAAGAGAGTGTCTTAGTTACATAGGGATGACAGTAAAGGTTAAATTCAACAACTTTTCTAGTCTCAGATATAAATTAAATCTTTATATGTCACTCAAGACCTATTGACTTTTTTTTTTTTAAATCAGTGTGTATGCTTTCATAATTTTGTTTAGAATCTGGCGGGTTCCATATTTACAGTGATTGATACAAATAGAAATCACTCGTTAACTTTTTTTTTCTCTTGAAAGGCCAAATTTCTATTGTTTATTTGTGAATGAAACAATACAATCATATGTCAAAATGTTGTCATAATGTCAAAAACATTAATGCTACTAGTAAACAAGCTTAAATGTGGTTCTTATTTAGGTGGATAATCAATAACTTAATCAGAACATCTGGGGTTTTGTTTTCTGTTTCTTAAAGGATCTCTCTTGTAGCTCGGACAAGCCTGGGCCTTCAGGGACTTCCATTGAAATATTTTTTTGCCATTTTATTTTAGAAATTCTCCTGCTCACCTTCACGAGAGTTGGCAGGGTTAATGGCAGTTTGCATTTTCTACCACATAAAATGGCGTTATGAGAGCTCTGTTTTCTGTTTTATGTCGATGCCATATGGAAGTGTGATAGATGAGTTACTTACTGTGTTTGCCTCTTTCGTACAGAGCACTGGGTATTTTCTTTTCACTAGCCAAATGCATTCACTTGCCAAAGCTTAAAAACCTGAGTGTAACTACACATTTGAAAGAATACTAACCTTTTGATATCTGACCTGGCTATCTTAAAGACACTTCAAGTCCATTCAGTTTTGATTTTCCTGAGCTGGGACTGTAGCTTAATTGTAGTGCTCTGACTTGGCAGGCTCAGTTAAGGTTCTTGATTTGAGCCTCATCGTGATGATAGCAAAAGAAAATAATAATTTTCATTTTAAAGTAAATGCCATTAATTTAAAAAAAAAAAAAAAAAGGCTCTTTAGCAATGAAAAGTTTTTTTACTCCTTTTTAAAAAAGTCATTTGTTCCAACAGTGATTTTAGTGAAGAGGTCTTATACTACACCTCAGGCTGTGCCCCCTCTGTGCCTGCAAGTCCTGTACTGATTAAGGCTGGAGTTACTTGGTTGTCCCTACAGTGGAGTAAGCCCTCAGGAACACCATCAGATGAAGGAATTTCTTACATTTTAGAGATGGAGGAGGAAACATCAGTAAGTATGAATATATAGTTTAAATAAGAGTTGAAATCATTTTGGTGCAGCTCTCATCCTAGTATAGTAAATGTCACCACAGGAGTTAGCTCCTTCCCCCAGCCCTTCCGGCCTTGCTTTGTTAATGCTTACCTGAGATTGAGAGGGAGGGTTCAGGTCTTTTGTTTCCCTGGTGTATATAAGAGATTGGGGGGAGTGCTGTGAATGGTGAGCTCTATATCTGGAAAACTCATAGACCACACATTCTATTTAAGAGCTAGATATATAACTCAGTGGTAGAACATTTACCTAGCAGCCAAGGCACCTTGCATCCCTCAGCCAGCCAGTCAGACATAGATTGAATGACTTAGGAAGAAACAAAAGGGAATATTACCACAGCCTGCAGCCTTCTGCACAGAACAATTTCAAAGTAAGTGCTGTGCCACCCTTCTCCAGTTACATCAGTACCACTGTGCACATACCTCAGAAGACTGAGACACATGGGAGACTGTAGTACATCCTGAATCAGTTATCTGCTGTACTCCCTGCTAACCCAAAACAGCTTCGTTTTTAAGTTAGGATTAGGCAGTAGCGCAGTTCTGTGAATATACTATAAATATTTACATTGTATACATGCAAATGGTGAATCATATCTCAATTATAGCTCCACTTTTTATATAATTTTCAACATGAAAACTGATTCAGTAATGAAATAATGTCACTGGGACTGTAAATAGCAATGCTGGACCTAAATGCTACTTCATTGTCCAGTGCAACCAAACATTTATTTCCTCACTTAAACACAGCTGTACTTTCAGGGCAAAGTTAACATGTTAATTACTTTTGCATGGTTAGTTCTTGTGATATCTCTGGGAAATTCGGTTCTTGAAATTGCTTTACTAATGGTAAAGTTGCCATTGGCTCTCAACTCCTCCCTCAACACAAAGACCTTCTCTTGGCTCTTACATTTACTGAGACTAAGTAACCAATTCTACAAAAGGTTCTATAGCATGTCTGTGTTCAGTCACTCAAGGTAGAAGGATCAAGATGAAAATTACATTCACACATAGTCAGAGCTGAAGAGTAACCCAGGCTTCACATATCTGTTATTTCTCATATCTCTGCAATTAGTTGTCTAATGAAAACTATTTTCCCTTTCCAGGGGTATGGTTTTAAGCCTAAATATGATGGAGAAGATCTTGCTTACACAGTGAAAAATCTGAGACGTAGTACAAAGTATAAATTTAAGGTAAATTTTGAAAGCCCATTAAGAGATGTATTTCTTTTTTTTCAGTTGTTCTTACTAAGTTAAAGCCAAGTCCATACTTCATAGTGTATTCCTTCCAAACCATTTCTTTGGTTTTAAATATTAAGTAATTCTATCTTTTCTAGTGGTCTTTTCTGTTTCACCTTTGTAGTATAATAATACTTCTCAAGCTTCATGTATTTACATTCAAAACCAGTTTTAACATGTTATGGGACTCTTATCTGTGCAATGTGAGTATACATATTAAAATATGCATGTTAAAACATACCAAATATATATTATTGTTTGCATCATGTGCCAGACAGATTCATTATATACTGGTTATCTACCAGTTTCTTAATTATAAAGTTATTCTCTGCCCTTTTGTTAGTAATAAGCATTTTGTGAATACTGAGTCAAATAAATTTTATTCCTTACCAGAGTTTTATACTAATCTTAACGCCCATTGATGACTCTTGTCTCAATCTAGTCTTGCTATGATTGATAGTGCTACTACCTGGTGATTTAGTTAATTCTTCCTTGCGTTACTTGCTTGCTTGTGACAGTGGCAGACTGAAAATTCCTCTATGGAAGCTTCTAGAAGTTCTCTTTCCTCCTCTGGTTTCTATTGCTGTGATGAAATACCATGACTGAAAAGCAAGTTGGGGAGGAAAGGGTTTATTGGGCTTACATTACACTTCCACATTGTAGTCCCATCACTGAAGGAAGCTGGGACAGGAACTCAAATGGCAGGAACCTGGAGGCAGGACCTGATGCAGGGGCTGTTGAGGGGTGCTGCTTACTGGCTTGTTCCCCGTGGCTTGCTCAGTCTGCTATCTTATAGAACCCAGGACCACCAGCCCAAGAGTGGCCACACCCACAATGGGCTTGGCCCTCCCACATCAATCACTAATTAAGAAAATGCTCAACAGGCTGGCCCACATCCCAATCTTAAGGAGGCATTTTCTCAATCAAGGATTCTCAGATGACTAAAGTTTGTGTCAAATTGACATACCCAACACATAAGGCATACTCTAGGCTCTTTAACTTGGCCAGTGCTTGAATTATTTAATATTCTAGTTAATAGTAACAAAACTAAAAAATTATAACAGGATGCTTATTAGTTGATAAATTGGGCATTGATATTTTCCTACTAGAGCTCAAAAATCAGGAATGATAAAAGGTGTTATAAATGGTTTTCATTATTAAAAAGCAAACAAATTTTAGTATTCCTTGAGAAGGTTAAAAAAATAAAACTTTAATTATAGGAAATCTGATTTATGTAGTTTATAATAACTTTGCCTTATTTTATAAAAGTTCGTTTAAAAACCTGATGACTCTGGGTCATTTCACTTTCCATATACAGTTTTCAAATTTATAAGATTTATAAAATACCAGGGAAGTATGCACTTTCAGTCCAGTTTTTATAGTTATGCTAGATTGCAGTTTGGGTCTTAGTAATGATTATACCAATAGGGTTTTTTTATTTTTATTTTATGTATGTGCATTTTGCCTGCATATATGTTTGTGTGAGGGTATCAAATCCCCTGGAACTGGAGTTACAGATAGTTGTGAGCTGCCATGTGGGTGCTTGGAATTGAACCAGTTTCTTTGGAAGATGAGGCAGTGCTGCTAACTGCCGAGCCATCTGTCCAGCCCCAGAGCTTTCCCATCAGTCCCAAAGGGTTTTCTAAGGAGGAAGTTATCAATACTTCTTATATTTTCTCAAGTTCATTAAAATTTTTAAACTTCCAACTATTCTGTAATTACCACTGAATTTATGGGCAGACATACACAGATGTGTGTTGAATTTTTTACTGGCTCAGTATGTAAATGAAATTTCGGTTTAAAACCCTTTTAACTATGCCATTTACTTTCAATTTGCAAGGGAGAGGAGCTACACAATCAAAATCTCTGAAACAGTTGGCTCAGAGTGACAGGCACAGGGTGGGAAACATGTCCCTAAGCCACCTCTTTCCACATACATTGGCACTGGGTCATAGGAGGTTACATGTGTGGGCTTACTAACAAGTAACAGGTTAAGTAGGGATGAACTATCAAAGCCCACCAAACCATTGTCTCAGTATCATCTGAGACTTTGCCTGTCCATTTACTATATCAGGAAGTCCAAGGGGTGAGGCCTGACGATCTGTGTTATTGCTGACTGCCCAGTAGTTCCCCATGCTGAAATGTGACGTCTACTAGAATCAAGGAAAAAACACTGGGAAATGCAAAATGACCCCTACAGCAAGTTCTAGTTACTTGATCATTTATTTTTAACCTGCCATGTGCTAGGGAAACTGTTATAAAGGGCTCATTAAATCTCCCCTTTTATCTGTCTTCCTTTTGTAGCTTTATACTACAGACTCTTCTTAAGAAATCCTATCAAAGTAAAATCTCCCGGAATACTAAGAATATATTACAGAATTTTTTTAAGTACACTCCTGCCAGGTGTAACATACTGTTGTTGATAGGAAGCAATAAGAATATGGTTAACATGAAATGCTAGAGCTTGGCCCTGAGGATAAAATGGGACATTTATAATAATATTAAAAAGTTAAGACTAAAAAAAATTTTTTTGCTGTGAACATGCATCTTTCAAAATAGAGAACTGAAACCAAAGGCTTCAGAGGCTTATAGACAGTCTTCCACAACCAGGCCTCTAAAAAGCTGGATTTTTTGGAAAATAGTTTCTCAAGTAATGAGTCTTCTAAAGGTCAACTGCTTTGAATTGGGAGCCGCAGACACTTTAGCAGCTGTCTGTGAAGTAGGTGGAGAGAAGTAGGACAGTTTTTGGCTCCATCAGCTTTCCACAGGCTCCAGGGTCACACTAAACATCAGGGTCAGTGGTGGCGCATAGTCACGTTCTCTTCGTGTTTTCATCTCGCCCAGGCTCTCTGTGGGCTCTGTCTTCCTCCCTCTTACGCCCTATTTGAAGGGGTTCTCTTAAGTTTTGCGCTCCTTTAGTCCAGCCCTTTTTCACCCCACGGGCTTCTCCCTGAGGAATTCTACAAGTAGCATTTCTGCATTTTGTTAGAAAAAACATTAAGTACAACTTTAAATCCAAGAGCCAAAGCACTCTGTGGTGTGCTGTGTCCTGTCCTCGCCTGTGATCACAGTCTTAGCTATGAGGAATACTAAATATCTTGAGCATTCCAGAACTGCCCTTTGCTACTACTTCACTTGCCTTCCGTCAGTTCCGTTCATTTCTGAAAGAAAAAAAAAAAAAAAAAAAAACTCTTCCCTATGAGAAATAGTGCTGTTAGTTTTATATAAAATCCTTCATATTTCCAGGTAGTTTTTATTTAAAATTTTTTCATATAACATATTTTGATCATGTTCTTCCTCCTCCCCTATTAGTTCCTCCCACCCCCATACCCACACAACTTCATGTTCCTCTCTCTCAAAATATAACTTCAGAAAACAAAAATTAAAACAAACACAAGTCGTAATAAAGTAAATACCCAAACAAAACAAAAAGCACTCACGCACACACTCACACATACTTTGTTTTGTGTTGGCCAATTTTACTCCTGGCCCAGGACCTGCCCAGGAGCATGGTTGATACACCCAGTGACACTAGGTGTAGCAACTGCAGTAGGCTAGTAGGTGTCGATTGCAAATAGTTCTTAGTCAGGGGTGGGACCTTGTATGTCAGTACTGAGATTTTTGTCTGATTTAAACCTATGAGGTCTTGTATGTGCTGTCTTAGTCTCTTTGAGTTCATATGTGCACATCATTCCTGTTGTGTCTGGAAGACACTGTTTCCTTGGAGTCATCCATCACCTCTGGCTCTTACAGTCTTTCTGCCCTCCTCCTCCACATAGATCTCTCAACCTTGAGGAGGGGAGGGATTTGATAAAGACATCCCATTAGGACTGAGAGCTCCACAGTGTCTCTCATTCATTGCTTAATTGTGGGTCTCTGTGTTAATCTCTATCTCTTGCAAGAAGCTTCTCTGATAAGTGAGGCACTGATCTAGGGGTATAGCAGTATGTCTTTAAGAGTCATTTTATTGCTATATTTCTTTAGCCAAATAATTGTAGTGGGTAGGCCCATGACCTATCTCGCCTTAGGTTCTTGGCTGCTTTAGCAGCATCAGGTATGAGTTCTATCTCATGGAGACGGCCTTAACTCCAACTAGAAAGTGGTTTATTACTCTTAAAATATTTGTGCCACTATTGCACTAATATCTTACAGACAGGTCACTGTTGTTGGTCCCAGGGTTTGTAGCTGAGTGCTATTGATGACTACCTTTCTCCTCTGGTAACATTCAAAGTACCTTCCAGCACCATGAACATTAGTCCATAGGAATGAAGCTTCTAGTTGGGTACCAGCTCTGTTTCTCCATGCTCAATACATAAGTGGTGTCTTTTGCATTAGAGCCTTGCCATCAGATTATGGAGAGTAACCAATAGCCTTGGACATAGCCTGTGATATTTGGGACACATCTCTAGGGTCCTTCTGGCCAACAACTGAGCAAGATGTAATAACCCATTCCTGACACCAGAGGTTTTAGTTGGTGGCATCTTTTCTTGGGGCATTGTCTCCCCCATTATATGGTGACTCCATTTAAATTCATTTCATACATGTAAATATTTTAGGCAGCTTCTACAGTGGTAGGTTTCCACATGACTTTTAGAAAGGCCTTTAGTGTTAGTTCTCCCTTGCCATGCTCCATCCTTTATCCTGCTTTCCCTTCTTTAATCCTCCTCTTATAGTTTCCCCTTTATCTCTTTATAATACTATTTCCCCTTTCTTGGAAGAGCCCCCATACACACCCCATTTGTCCAATACTAGGTGTTTTTTTGTTTTGTTTTTTGAGACAGGGTTTCTCTGTTGTAACTCTGGCTGTCCTGGAACTCACTCTGTAGACCAGGCTGGCCTCGAACTCACAGAGATCCACCTGCCTCTGCCTCCCGAGTTCTGGGATTAAAGGTGTACACCACCACCTCCCCACTAAGTACTAGTATTTTAAGCTTAAAAGCTAACATTCGCATATAAAGAAAACATGTAATGAGTGAGGTCTGGGTTACCTCACTCAGGATGATTGTTTCTAGCTCCATCCATTTACCTACATACTTCATTTCTCTTAATAGCTAAATAATATTCTGCTCTATAAATGTACCACATTTTTACTATTCATCAGTTGATGGATTTCTAGTCTGTTTCCAATCTCTGGCTATTTTGAATAGAGCAGCAATGAACTTGGATGAGCAAGTGTCTCTGTTGTAAGATGTAGAATCCATTGGGTATATGCCTAAGAGGAGAGTGATATAGCTAGATCTGGTAGGTTGATTTTTAGCTTTTTGGGGAACCTTCCACACTGATTTCTATAGTGGCGATATCAGTTTACACTCCTACCAGCAGTAAAAAAGTGTCTTTTCCTGCATCCATGCTAGTGTGTGCTGTCAATTATTTTATTGATCTTGTTCATTCTGACCAGGGTAAGATGGTGGTTGTTGCTCACTGTGGATCCCAGACAGGTGTGGTGACTGTAGCGTCCAGAATCCCAGTGAAGTGTGGTGGCTGTGGGGCCCCTGGTAAAGAGCAGTTCTGGGTCCCAGCTAAGAGTGGCAGTGGTAGGTCCCTAGTAGAGAGCTGTTTTGTATGTCATCAGGAGTCACAAAATTGGAGATGGGATAGAAAGGAAGATTGAAAGGGGCAACAACCGTGGGTCCACATCAAGAGGCTGAGTCCAGAGGGGGTTTACATTTTAACAAAATTTTATCTGCATGCATGTGTACCATGTGCTTGTGTGGAGCCAGAGGAGGCAAAAAGACATCAAGTTCCCTGGAACTGAAGGTACCGACAGCTATGAGCCAGATTGTAGGTGCTGGGAAACACCTGGGTCCTCTGCAAGAGCAGCAAGTGCTCATAGCCACTGAGCAGCTCATGTTTCCATTTAATTTTTAAAACATGCTGCTTTCACTCTGTCTTGAACTCACAACTCACCAGATTAACTCCTAACTGAGCACAGCTCACAGTGTACACTCCACTCTTGCTCTTACGCTGGGGGCTCTGTCTTCTCTCTTACTCAAGCTTTGTTTCACTGCCATTACTCAGGAACATCTCACATTACTTCTACCTTTTCAAAATCTTCCCTGAATAGTTTGTTGCCTTGGTGATCCTGACTGCCTCCCCATTTCTTTTTAATATGCATGTATATCTTGTCTTCCACATAAAGAATCTAAACTTTTTGGCTCAGTAATTTGCCTGACTTGTACAAGGTCCTAGGTTTGATCTCGGCACCAGGGAGAAATAAAGGACACACGTGTCCATCACAGCATTCCTTTTAATGGCCAGAAGAGCATTAGCAGAACCAATAACTCATGTCTATAGTTACAGATAGTCTGGGACCAGAGACTGCGGCAGGGTGACACCTGAGCCAGTCTAGACAACATAGTGAAAAAGATGTAGTTCTAGCATAATACTTTATATTGTGAGCACTGGGTAGTTGATTGCAAAGAGTCAGAAGGTTTTCTTTCTGGTTTTTTTGTTTTGTTTTTTTTACCTTTTACTTCCTTTATGGCTAACTGAAGAAGATGCTGTACAGGATGAGGAGGAGGCCATGCTGACATGACATGTGTATAGCTTTAAAAGTATGATTGAGTGAATCTGAATAGCTTTCAAGAAGTCTATTCTTACTTTAAAAGTTTCCCCTCATAATAGAGTTTTTAGTAGATGCTGCCCACAACCTTAAAGTCTTTTAACTGCCCTTGTAGTCTCCTTCGTAAAGAAGCTGAGTCAGAAGACACCACGAAAAGTTAACCTGGATGTGTGAAAGCAGGGAGGAGACTCAGCATATCTGAACTGTCAGACTAACTTTTACTAATTTGTAATAGACTACAGTTGTTATTTAGAATGTTAGATTTACTAAAATTCTCATCCATAATTACATAGTTCACAGCAATTTAAAGATATGGATATAATTTCTAAAATCAAAATGGCACCTAGATTGGATCATAGTTTTCCTGTTTCTGTGTTAAAAGTTGTCCCATTATTTTAGTGCTTTGAAATAAGTATTTGTTATCTCACAGTTTCTGTGGTCAGGAATCCAGGAATCACTAGTTCTGACTTAAAATCTTCTGAAATGGAATCATTCATAGGTATCTGCTTCCACGTTCACTCACACAGTTATTCCTACGGCCCACAGATCTCACTGCACACCCATCCATATTATGTATAGGGCATTTCTTCTACATTCTTTAAGTCAGGAAAACATTAAGTATAACTTAGGGCTCTAGAGCTCAAGCACACTCAGGATTCCTCATGCATCCGTATGTCTTCTCAGGAAGACAGGCAGTTAGTTCTCCAATGCAGATGACATCTCAGACTGTGTATGTTTAGTCATTTCACCTAGCTTGTGTTTTGCTCACTGCTTGGTTCGTAGTGTTATTAGGTAGCAAGCATTAAGTCTTTGTGTTCTCATCACAGGTCATTGCTTATAACTCAGAAGGTAAAAGCAACCCGAGTGAAGTAGTGGAATTCAGTACCTGCCCTGATAAGCCAGGAGTGCCTGTGAAGCCTTCAGTTAAAGGGAAGATACACTCACATGGTTTTAAAATTACTTGGGGTAAGATGTTCATGCCCTATTTTGTGTTTGATTAAAATAATTTAAATATGATTTCTTTCTCTTGTTTTAATATTTAAGAGCAATATAGACCACCCTTGTGAAGTATCAAGGTGCCTTTGGCTAGAGATTTTCTACATTCATCCTTAGAAGAAGAAAAGAAAAGACACAAGCAGCTAGTTCAAAATTCAAGTTCCTGTTTTATGGTGTAAACGTCTAGGTGGATAACTGCTGTTCTGTTCAGCCTTGCTCAAACAGTGGCTCCTTGCATGGTTGTTAGATGTTGTAGCAGCCTGTGGGGTAAAAGGCCAGAGTCACGGGAAGATTGATCAGAAGCAAGAGATACTGTTGATGTACACAATTCCCTGGATTTGTGTTTTCTCGTAAAAAGCCTAAGTTTGGTAATTTCAGTCCACCAAGTTAACATGAAAAATGAAGTTTGGTTTTCTGTAAAGTGTACAACAGTCTGTTTGTGCCAGGTTTTCAATAATGTTTTGACTGTGGTACTTGGGTAAATTTATTAACTCAGGATAATCTGATAAGAAATTGTCCTCCATTGGAAATCCAGCTGTAGAGAGCTGTATGCTCATAGATAATAACCAGGTTTCACATTGAAAGAACTGGAGAACCACGGAAAGAGGATGAACAGTGCTGGCATTGTGTGAAAAGAAAGATTGCTAAACTAGCAGCCGGTGGCACCTTAGCACTAAAAAGAAAAAAAAAAAAAAGAAGCCAGCAGTTATTACTCTCTTAAACATTTCTGAGCTCAGTGGAGCAGCGGAGAGTGTGTAAACTGGATCATGACCTAGAGACACAGTTGAAAAATTCACCATATTACAAATATCTACGAATTTCAAACTCCTTTAGAATCTAAAGCGAAGGAATATTGTGTAGCCACTGGTATGTGTGGGAAGATAGGTGTGTTAACTGAAAAGTGGTAAAAGCAGTATAGACAACGGGTGTGTAAATAGTGTGGCAGGTGATTCTTTTCCCCTTTCAACAGTCTTGCTTTGGTAATCTGTTTATTGGGGTTTTCTCTGTTCTCATAATACCACTTTTGTTTTTAATAGATCCACCAAAAGACAATGGAGGGGCACCCATCAATAAGTATGTGGTGGAGATGGCGGAAGGTTCTAACGGTAAGCATAGCTGGTAAAGGGGATAGATTTGTTCTAGTGAATGAACCTGTGCTCTTCCAGACTTTACAGTATGTTTTCCGTCATAAAAATGTTTTTGCTGCATTGTGGATTGTCGGTGGTTTGGTGGTGGTGGTGGTGGTGGTGTTTGTAGTAGCTATGGTTGTACCCAATATGAGGCACTTCTTATTGTGACCTCTGGAAATACAGTGGGTGAAATAGCCTGCTAGCTACCTTTCTTCGTAATTATATTTTCCTTTTCCTTTGTCTTCATTTGTTTATATTGTGCAATCCTAACATGCCCAGATTGATTCTGTACGTACTATAAATTTAGTGTTTTTATTAAAGAGTAGTTTATTAAATTAGGTTTATACCCACATGTACCAGAGGAAAATTACTCTCTAAAAGTTAGCTCCAGTTATGGTTTTCATGACAGAGGAACGTGAGCTTGAGTCACCTGTTTATCAGTTTTTATTTCTATAAAATGTCCTGTTTACTGTAAAGAAAGGTCTTATAATTATGATTAAACCTGTTGTAATAGTGATTCTGTATAGTCTTTGTTATAAAATTGTGACTGGATCAGTAAACATATTTAGTATGCTTAATTAAAAGCAAAATACCGGTCTAAGCCAAAGACTGTACAGAGATATTTCAGTTCAACAAAGCCATACAGATTTGTCTGGGAGGCCACGTGCATAAAGAAAATTAAATCATTTCCAGGAAACTCAAGTCAGGCTTCAGTTGTTTCTGACAAATTACATAAATACTTAGTGAAGTCTGAGATACCAAAATGCTAAACATTACCTCGTAGCTGATTGCACACAATTCTGCATCTTCCAGGAAACAAGTGGGATATGATCTACAGTGGCGCTACCAGGGAACATCTTTGTGACCGGCTGAATCCAGGCTGCTATTATCGCTTACGGGTTTACTGCATTAGTGACGGAGGGCAGAGTGCGGTAAAGCTTATGATTTTTAATTTGGACCAGATGGGACAAGATCAGCATTTCCTGTGCTCCTTGAAATTTGTGTACAAATGTGGAAAAGTACTTTCTGTAACCTGAGTGGCTAATATTATTGTTAACAGAATATTCTAATGTGCTGTTTTGCTCACAGTACATATTTAGATGAATTTTAGGATGATATTTAATATCCATATCCAGCTGAAATGGAAATAGATACTGTTTTATTCCTCTGTAAATTGTATGTTAGGAGAAGAAACTGTTTGAACACAGATACGATACTTGAATATTTCAGAAAAACTGGCCATTATTTTATGATTGTTAAGAGATTCAGTAGCCAGGTGTTTAATCCCGGCACTCAGGAGGTAGAGGCAGGTGGATCCCTGAGTTCAAAGCCAGTCTGATCTATAGAGCAAGTTCCAGGACAGCTAGTACTATACCATGAAACCCTTGTCTTGAAAATCAGAGAGGCTGGGGAGGGGGGTGGTTTTGGGGATTGGGAGAAGAGAGAGACTTAGTAACTAAAGTGGATTTAGATGTCCCTGTGAATATATGCAATACATTTATAACTTTCTAGAAAGACTTTTCTTTTTTTGAGTGGGGATTTTCCTTGCTTGCTTGATTCTTTAAAATGGGGGAGAAATTCAGTTTTGATTGCTACTGACAGTCTTCAAAGCTTCACACAAAAGCCCATCTGCTCACGTTTTAAGGCCCAGTTCTTAGGGTAGTGTCAGCCTGGTTCAAGTTGAATACATCCAGCATCTTCAGTAAACTTACTCAGTTCTATGAGTTTGTATGCATGGGTCAGTAATTCTTTCATCAGGTGCTCTTGATCGCCCATCTGGGCTGGCCTCAATGCTCCCACTGTTTGAGCACTTTTGAGGGTTTCTCCTTTGAATTTGCTTGCCAGCCAAAACAACAGCGTGAGAACAGTGGGCAGAGACTTTTCCTTTCCCACCTTTAAGTCATTTCAAACCACCGAATCATTTTATTCTCCCTGCTCCCTGCCAAGATGCTTGCTTTAGTTCCCCATCTCTGTGTGTCTCACTTTTTGGGTTTTGGGGGAGCATCCTAAAGCACACCATGGGCCCCAACCGAGGCACATACCACAAGGAACCCGAGTAGTTAAGCCAAGCACACTAGGATGAGGCGAATCCTCCTGAGCTGTGGATTTGGATAGTACATAGATCACCTTTGCTCACTCACGCTTTCCCATTCTTCACTCCTGGCCAGGGAACATGCTCCAGGCACCTGCTATAGTATTTTTAATAAATTTGCCAAGAATCACTTATTGTAACATTCATGATATTTTTCAAATGGAATTTTACATAATAAAAATAGTCTTGTAAGAAATGGCTTTTAAACCTCTTGTCAGACATGCAGGTATTGTGCATGAGTCCCTCCCGACAGGCTTGTGGAGCAGTCTTCCATTTTACCCATTGAGAGAGCTCCCTGATATTGAGGGATAGCTGGGTGCTAGAACGCTTTTTCTTTGTGGAAGAGGTCCTCCTGAGTCCCCAGAACCACCTGCATTCAAGAATAACAAACACAAGCTTCCAAAAATCTTTTAGTGTAGCATTGAAGCATTCATACTTAGAATGCCTATCTGAAAAGAATGATGAACAGGTTGTGTTTAAAAAGAATGTTAAGTGTGAACCGCAGTATGCAGCTTAGAAATATGGCTGTTACTCTTTAAAGTAAAATCAAGGCTGGGCTTGTAGTCTTCCATAGTAAGGTACTGCCTGGCATTTGTAAGGCCCAGGGTTCAAGCTCTGTCCCATAAGAAGATAAATAAAAAGACTTTTTAAAGTAGGAACCAAGAGTGTTACTGAATAGAAAGGTGCTCGAGATTACCTGGTTGTAGGATAGTTGTAGGAGGAATAAAAATAAGTTACATTCATGTTAAAAATACAGTTAAAAACAACAAAAACTAAGAGTCTTAACCTCCAGAAATAATAAGGTAGACAGCATTTATAGTGTCTAAACAACCTAAGGGATCTGTGGATCCCTTTGGACAGAATTTTTTAATTGCCTATTGTCTTGGATATTTTGTTTTCTTATTATAGAAATGATTTGCTCTTTTTCCAATTTCTTTTTTAAATAGTAATATAGTCTATGTCTTTAGGTCTATAAAAATGTTTGTTGTAATGATTTAATAAGACTTGATTCTATTCAGAATGTTATTTCTTTCAGTCGATAGTAAAGTACAATTTCATGTTATTGGTACAGTCATTATATTGATTACAATTGATTACAATCTGATTATTTAGGGCATTTTGTTTTGATTTTGCTTTTGTTTCTGCAGGTATCTGAATCTTTACTTGTACAGACTCCAGCTGTGCCTCCTGGTCCATGCTTCCCTCCCAGGTTGCAGGGTAGACCCAAAGCAAAGGAAATACAGTTACGATGGGGTAATTTCCATTTTATTAATGAATTATATAAATGAATTAAAACTAAAAGTATTCCACTTGTTAAAACACCTAAATCTGTCCACCCTTAGGACCTCCTCCGGTTGATGGTGGGTCACCCATTTCCTGTTACGCAGTAGAAATGACTCCTGCAGAAAAAGATGAGCCCAGAGATGTTTACCAAGGCTCTGAAGTAGAGTGTACCGTGAGCAGCCTTCTTCCTGGAAAGACGTACAGCTTCCGACTCCGTGCAGCTAACAGGATGGGGGTGAGGGAACTGCCAGCCGAGTTGACACTTGAGCATTATCATTATTGAGCCATTTTGTTTTAATATACGTCTAATGATTAACAAGAAACTGTGCCCTGTAGCTTGCCTTGCTGACTTTGTACTTCCAGGCCTCAAGTTGTGACACCTAAAAAGCGTTGTGGTTTTCCTTCAGGGACTGTTGAAAAGCCTTATTTATTTACATGGTCACTAATTTTCATTTATTCCCCGTTGCAGACCAGATGTGCTTCTTGCTGATATTTCAGCATTTTTGGTTATATGGGTTATTTAAACAGGACAATATGTATATATAGACAGTTCCATAAAATGAAGAAAAACAGTAAGAACCCCACACTGGGTGACACTAGGGCTCGGGGTGAGAAGGCTTCCACACAACTGCTGATGCCATCATCTTTCCACTGAGCCAGATTCCCTAAGACAGGCTGTTTGTGACAGGTCTCTTCACCACAGTATTGCAGTCATCAGTGAGCTGTGCTTTGTGTCATACACAGCACAGCTGTGTGTCTCCAGCTGAACTACATTTGTATCTGTGAGCATGCTTAAATATTAGGGATGAAAATGTGTAGCCTGCAGGCAGTCCTTATTTAAGCCACGAGTCTGTGTGTGCTCACTGGTCACGTTTTCAATACTAACATCTTCATTTGTATTGACAGGTTTTTGCTAGTTTGGGGACGTTAGATTCTTAATTCGTCTGTTTCCACTAAATACCACCCATTTTTGACTTTCTGCTACTCTAGTTTTTAAGATTGATGCTTGCCATCTCCCGTGTTCAGTCCTCACATAATTTCTTCTTACTCCACCCCCCTAATTGACTAGTGCCCTGTTCTTTTTACAGAAAGCAGTTCCTGAGGGGAACGGGATAGTCGGGGAGAGAAAGAACAGCAAACAAAACTTAAAATTCCGCTTCTATCTCCATATTTGTTAAATTTTTTACTCTCAGTGAATGCCTGTAGAATTATGACCAAATTAATTTTGAAGGACTTCATTGCTGGTGACTTTTAAAAAACAGAATTCTGTGCAGTGAACATTTAAGGATGTAAAAGGAAACTGTGTTCTGCTTGTTTTTCTAGTTTGGACCATTTTCAGAAAAATATGACATCACTACAGCTCCTGGGCCACCAGACCAGTGCAGACCCCCTCAAGTGACATGCAGATCCGCAACTTGTGCACAAGTGAATTGGGAGGTATTGCAATTTCCACTAACTTAAATAATTTTCCTAAGTGATTGGAGTAGTACATATAAAGATTAAAGGTTTTCGCCCCTCTTTGCTCCTTCAGTTACTATGTGAAAAGTAAGTCCTGGATAAATTCACGTGGTAAAAGTGAGTTAAGGTTTGAGTAAGGTATATTTGCCTTTAAGGTGTATTTAAGGTATAATATAAGGTATATGTAGACTCTTGCTCATGTTACACTTTGTGTGTTGATCAAAGGCTTTGATTCTTTACTGAAATATTTTAGCCACTGGTGAACTTACTACTTCTCTCAAGTTTATTATCACTAGTGTATTTATTGTGTATTGTAATTGGTCAGTAATAATATTTTCAGGTTTTTTAAAATTTAATGATGAAAATGTCTGTGTAATTAACGTTCTAGCTTCAAATTATTTTGAGGTTTGTTCACCTAACATACTCTTGACTTTTAGTCATATTTTTCCTTCTGATATGAGGCAGTTATATTTTTGACTAGTTTTAATGAATAAAAATGTAAAAATTGTACACTTGATTGTGTCTAGACATTTTAAATAAAATCAAAAGCAGTCTCGTTTTTAATATGTTAGAGAAAAGAACATTTTTACCCCAAAGCTTCTAATATCAAGACTAATAAAACTGTATCCTTTTCTTAAAGATTCCTTTGAGTAACGGAACTGACGTTACTGAGTACCGCCTGGAATGGGGAGGGGTTGAAGGAAGCATGCAGATGTGTTACTGTGGGCCTGGCCTCAGTTGTGAATTGAAAGGACTCTCACCAGCCACTACCTATTACTGCAGAGTCCAGGTAGGTGACCAGTGCCTTGGCAGACGCTCTGTCCATAGTCTTGTGTTCGGAAGCCACTGTCGTGGTTGTGTCTTTGTTAACTTAGACACTTTATTCACTTGTAGGCTATGAGTGCTGTGGGTGCCGGTCCTTTCAGTGAAGTCGTAGCCTGTGTGACTCCACCGTCAGTTCCTGCCATTGTGACTTGTCTTCAAGAAATAAGTGACGATGAGATAGAAAATCCCCAGTACTCTCCTTCTACCTGCCTTGCAATTAGCTGGGAAGAGCCTTATGACCATGGCTCAGAAATCCTTGCCTACAGCATAGACCTCGGAGACAAGCAGCCCTTGACTGTGGGGAAGATGACGAGCTACATCATAGACAGTCTGCAGCCAGATACAACATACAGGTACACCCCAAAATCTGTGTGTATGTTGTCTAAACCAGAAAAATGATTTAAATGAAATAACCATAAGCTAAGCTCATTTTTCATGTGTCATTTAGAATACGAATTCAAGCCTTGAATAGCCTTGGAGCTGGTCCTTTCAGCCATACGATTAAATTAAAAACTAAGCCCCTCCCTCCTGATCCACCTCGGCTGGAATGTGTTGCCTTTAACCACCAGAACCTTAAGCTCAAATGGGGCGAAGGAACTCCAAAGATACTATCAACAGATGCTATTCAGTACCACCTTCAGATGGAGGATAAGAATGGAAGGTACACATTTCATATGTATATTTGGGGGGGTTAATGTATATAAATGTTTATAGATAATCTGTCAGAGCAGAGTGGAGACTGCCATAAGGGCCAACGAGTTGGCTCAGTGGGTAAAGTCACCTGCTGCCAAGTCTCACAACCTGAGTTCTGTCCCCAAATCCCACACGATAGAAGGAGAGAACCAATTCCTGCAAGCAAGTTGTTTGTGTGTCACAGACTCACACAAAAAAATGTAATTAAAATTCTTTATCAAAATTATCATAAGTAACTTTAAGTGTATATTTTCAAAATCTCTGTGGCTTTCCTGTTGTAACTCCAGTGATGCTCAGGGAAATTAATAGCTTCTCTTGAACTCTGCTCTGTGAACTCTTATCTTGGTTGTAAAGTAACTCTACAGTGTTGATATCTAACTGGGCACAATGTGCAGAAAGCGATTGTGATTTGCTCAAGGCTTCTGAAGTCTTAGACAGCGTGATTATGACTCAGTGTTCCCCCTCCCTCCCCCCCCCGCCCGGCCCGAAACTCCTGGTCCAAGGCCTGCACACTGAACCAACAACAATCCCTTCAGTCCCTTCCTCCTTAGCAGGTCCTGGTCAGATTGTGTGATCTATCATCCAGAGTCAGTGCTGCCCTGCCTGTCATCCAGGGTCTTATCTGTGACTCTTTCAGTTTTCATGTACATACTATCCTGTGTCCTACACACTGCTCTTAAGAAATCCTGTATTTGAACTACAGCATGTTCAATTATTTTTAACATTATTTAAATACTAACATAGGACAATTTATTCACCCTGTATACCATACAAACATTGCCACATGCCTTCTATAGCATGTTAATCTTGTTAATATTTTAGAATTTTAAATTACTTTTGATGAGTTTAAAACACTAATGACAGTTTCCCCAAGGCTTATGTTGGTTTTAATCAGCATATTGTGCTTTTGAATGTCTGTGCCTTTATTGTGGCAGAATTCATGTATCCGTTTTTCTAGAAGATTCTTTGCCATGTCACAGATTTTTGGTATAACTATTAATCTTTACCATGAACTTGTGCTGGGTGAATTGTTTAAATTCTTTTCACTCTTGTTAGGTTATTTACACTCAGGTTATATTACTCTCAGGATGAAGTACAAGAAGACTTGCTAACAGTTCTAGCTTAGTGCTCAGCTAAAGCCATGTGTCTTGTTTTTAAGATTTATTTATTTTATTTATGAATGCTCTATATGTATGATACCTGCATACCAGAAGACGACATCTGTTCCCATTATAGATGGTTGTGAGCCACCATGTGATTGTTGAGAATTGAACTCAGGACATCTGGGAGAGCAGTCAGTGCTATTAACCACTGAGCCATCTCTCCAGCCCCCTAAAGCTGCGTGTTTTAAAGAACCAGTTATCCTTAACATACATTCATTACTAGCAATAGGTGAATTGATTTTTTAAATTTTGCTCCAGTTTATCATTTTCATTTGAGATAGTAAAGAAGGTTTAACAAATCATAGTACTGAATCTCTAAGAAAGGTCACTGAACTAGCTAAGATTATGGCTGTGAATTGAAAAGTCTCCTTTTTTTCTGGATTAAAAACAAGAGAAATGTGAATACAAAATGCCTCATAGCTCAAGTTCATGTTGTAGGTAACAAACTATGATTATGACTTGTCTAGAAATAACTCAACATAAAATCAATGCCTTCATGTTGTTCTGATGCCTTTAAAAATGTGAACATAAAAGGCAGCAGTCAGAGGCAAAGCTGTACTAGAGCCTGAGAAGAAACAATGTAGTTGAAAATTGGATTAGTGATAAATTTTTCCATAAGTCGAGTCAGATTGGGAGATCTGCGTCTGTGATTTTTATTATCTGATGGAAATCATAGTTGTCAATTACTCCTGAGGTTAAGGTTTTGGAGCCAATGTATTGTTTCTAAATAACATGCCCAATTATACACTTCTAGTGGGCTTAAAAAAGATTTTTAAAGGATGCTGTAAAGTTGGTTATTTCCATTTCAGGTTTGTCTCCCTGTACAGAGGGCCTTGTCATACATACAAAGTACAAAGGCTCAGTGAGTCCACATCCTATAAGTTCTGCATTCAAGCTTGTAATGAAGCTGGGGAAGGTCCTCTCTCCCAAGAGTATGTTTTCACCACTCCAAAATCTGTCCCGGCTGCCTTGAAAGGTAATTTGTACCCCCTGAAGTTATTTTCTTTAATAAAATATATTTGATTAAAATTTAGCGCCCAGTGTCTCCCCATCAGTTACATGAGAGTATAGACAAAGCATATGCTAAGATTTCCACTCAGTAATTCAAGCTGTTTGACATGTTGCACTAGTACTGAGACAAGACACTGTTCTTTTTAAATGATCTGACAGAAAATACTAAATTGAATAATTAAATTGTGTTTCCAATTAGGTCATTTGCTATTTCTGCTGTTGTTATTTAAAGAAGAAATATCACAAACTCTGCTCATTTAAATGTTTTGGGTTGGAGGAGCCAGGTCTCCTCGAAGAAAGACAAATGCTTCTTTAGCTTGGCTTCACACACAAACATGTACTCAGGTACATGTACATTAAATACATATTTCTAATTCTAAAGTAGCTCTTAAAGTGATTCTGGCAAGGATTTTACATTGTGTATTTATGCAGAGATGAAAATTCATTGCACTCTTGAGAACTAGTGGTAGACTTTGGGACAACGTCCTGCTTCAGGCACTGAGAACAGTTTGTTTAGCAGACCCCCTGCTAGCACGACTGTTCTGTCACTAGCCTGTCTGATGTCGTTGAGTTTCACTGCACCATTTGCTTGTTCCCTTACCCAAGTTAGTGCCATGGTTTCATAAAGATTGTTGTTTCTTTAAATGTCTTTACATGCCTGTTGCAAAAATTCACTATTTTAAGTTTATTAACTTTGTTTTAGAGATTTTTTGATTTTGCTTTAAACAAATGTCTGTGTAATGTGCCAAATTAAATCAAATGAAGTTGATCTTGTTTATGTTTTTCCATCTAGCTCCCAAAATAGAGAAAATAAATGATCACATTTGTGAAATTACATGGGAGTATTTACAGCCAATGAAAGGTGACCCAGTTATTTATAATCTTCAAGTTATGATGGGAAAAGATTCAGAATTCAAACAGGTATGTGTCAAGGTACCATTTTATATGTGCATAGTTTTAATGTTTTGTTTTTATTTTCAGTAAAAGATTTGACTGCTTAATCCCAGCCCTTGGGAGGCAGAGGCAGAACTCTGAGTTCAAGGCCAGTCTGGTCTACAGAGTGAGTTTCAGGACAGCCAGAGTTAAAACAGAAAAACCCTGTCTTGGAAAAAACAAAAAGAAAAGCGAAAAGAAAAGATTTGACTGTATTTACTTCCTAATTAAGAAGCATTTGTTCAGTGCATATTACATTCCAGTTATATTGGAATTCAAAATCTTTTGTGAATGCTCGGCCCTCGGATAGATCGTTCATTCATTCGGCAAGTAACCATTGAGCTTTTTGTCATCAACCAGGACACAGCAGTGAAAAGTTCCTACCTTCGTGGAAGTCACAGAGGAGTGAAAGACACCTCAGTATATATTCTATGTCAGATAGTTGCGAGTGCATTGGCGAAAAGAACACTGAGTCAGAGGACTGGGGAGTACTATAGTTTTCCTAAGGAAGTGCTGTGAGACGAATGTAACCAAGAAGAGGCCCCGTGGCAGCAGAGTGCTTGTTCAATTTGATCAGCAGTAGAGAGGCCAGAGTGAAAGAGGGATCCCTGAGACGAACTTGATGAAATTCAGTAGTTAACTTCTCAGCAGTTACTACTGTAAGAAAACGACGGCCCCACCCTACCCCAGGAGCTGACCTTCTCGGGGTTTCAATGACCCTTTCACATAACAGTTATTTACATTATGATTCATAACAGAAAAATTACAGTTATAAAGTAACAATGAAAATAAAATTTTTAAATTGGGGGTCACCACAGCATGAGGAACTGTATTAAAGGGTTGCAGCATTAAGAAGGTTGAGAACCTGGACTAGAGTCCTTCACCAACTTGGGCCTGGCCCACCTTTGAAACTTAAGAGTGGGGCTGCCTTCTCTTAGTGACTGGAGGGTTAGACATCCTGTCCAGAATCAAAGTACTCATAGCAATTACAGGTGTTCACATTAGTGAGGGGTCTGTGCAGAAGCAGAGCCAGTGGGATACACAGATAAAGTAGACATGTTTCTGGATGGGTTGATTTCCTTGGTGGAGGCTACTCAATTCCACAGTCTGTCATCCAAAGCTGGGGGCCCAGGAAGCCAGTGGTATTCTAACAGCACAAACCCTCAGGCCTGAGAACCAGGAGTCCTAGTGGAGTCCAGAAGCCCAAGAACCAGGGAGCACCATTGTCCCAAAGTCAAGAGAAGGATGTCCCAGCCAAGCAAACATGATGAACTTGCCTTTCTTTGTCATTTCATTGTGTTCAAACATTGGATGGTGCCCATCCATGTTGGTGAGGATTATGTACTTTATCAGCTCATAACATTCTCACAGATACACCCTGAAGTGGTGGTGTTCCTGTCATCTGAGTGCCACTCGGTCAAGCAAGTTGTCGTGCACACTGTGATGAGAGCAGGGCAGGAGTATTGAGACAGTGGCTGTTGGAAAATTCCAGAATTTCCTAAGAACAGTGCTCCTCAGAGTACACAAAACTATCACAAGTGTCCATAAATCAGAGAAGGATCACATCACGTGACCATACATAAGACACTATGACGATATACAGGTGTGATTTTTAAATGTAATCGAGTGCATAGTGATGTATCTTAAGGAAATAAGTCATTTTTTTTTGTACTGGAATCAAGTCCCTATTGTCTATAATCCATACAAAAGTAATCGGTTTCCAGAATCATTGTCATACACCGATAGAAATAACACTGTGTATTCATTGCAAAAAATATGGGAAATCACACAGAAAATAATAAAATCTATTCTTGTGTGATGACAGCTTCAAAGGCAAATGAATACATTTGTCCTCAAAAAATGAGAGCTGTTTTAAATCTTAGTGTGAGTCCTTGGTGGTAAGTTAAGCCTATGTGGCAAACCAATTGAGTTTTTAGAAGACAGAGATAGATGCAAAGAGGTAAGATACTGAGTTAATTCTCATTGGCCTCAGGCCCGCAGTTATGTTTTCTTTATGATCTAGTCATAATACCCAAGTAAGGACAAATGGCAATTTACATAACTCTTGTGTTCCCTCACAAGCTCCTCTTGTGTTGAAAGTTCTTTACCAGTTGGACTTTACAAAGTTCATACACTTAAATTTCAATGTATTTCTCTGTTAAGATGTAAAGTGGAAGTAGTGACATCTTCCTGCTGTCCCTAACTGTAAATCTTTATGGATGTCTGATTCATAGTGAGCATGAAGGAGTGTTTTTGTTATATGTAATCTAAATAGCAAAGGTCCCAAAACACTGAGTTTAGACATTTTTTTCCCTCAGTTATCAAACATGTAATGTAGAAACCGGCTATCATAATGTAACTTGCTTTAATTATTTGCAATCTAAGACCTAGCCGGTTCATCTCAAGCCTTCCGCACTTACTGTCAACTTCTCTTGGGTGCGAAAGCCTTGAGTTACTTCTCGAACATACCTGTTTTCTTCAGTACTGCAGCTCTGGTCCCTACGGGATGCCATCCTGTGTTCCCCCCAGCCTCCACCCAGAACTGCAGACATGATCTCATCACCTTCCTTCCCAGCTTCTTCAGCATCCAGAGCACTCAATGTATCTGTGTCCTTTTTTTTTTTCCTACCAACTCTTATTGTTCAGAACTGATACATAGGTCCAGGAGAACTGTATGGGGCCAGCTCCTTTCACAGTCCCTCACGTGGTTTCATGATGAGAGTTCCTTAAACCCTTTAATGCCACACTCCTAAAGTGGACTCTTAAGTTAAGAATACCTACATTTCTAACTAGTATAATTAATGTTTTCTTACTCTTGGCCACATCTTTATCACTTGTCCCCCTCAAGCCATTTGTTGAGAATTTTTATTCCCTAGCCGTAATATTATCACGCTCATTTGAAGACAAAGCAGGAAAGCTCAAAAGTTTAAAAAAAAAAAAAGTTTTGATTAATTAGATGCTGCACCAGAATTCTGATGTGTTCACAGCCAACAAAGCAAGACTCTACCTATCTCAGAAAGAATAGAAATAAAGAAGACATATATTAAAATGACTCCATTATGCCCATAAGACAAACACATATTTTAACTAAAATGTTCTTATATATGCATACAGTTTTACATTGACTTCTTCTATAATCTGTCTTATATAAGATATCTTATATTTCAGACATGGATCATGTCTGCATTCTCACTTGGAACACTCATTGGCTTTCTCAGAACCAGTAACACACTTACCATTTCCTTAGGATTCATCTTGTGACTCCTTGCAGTAAAGGTTACTTTTTCTTGTCAGCATCTACATTTTTAGTTGAAGTCAATAATTTCACTAATTTGTTAGGTAACAAGTATATACTGGATTGTGGAGACATTTAACAATGAGATCTTACACTGCCTCTTTGGGAGCAAACTCACTTGTTAAAAGTTAGATTTACAACACAAGTACAATTGGGACAGGCAGAAGGCTTGACAGGGTGCAAGCGCAGGTATAGGTAGATGTGACTTGTGACTCACCACCAGCTGAAGGAAGCTGCCTGGGAAGAGGCTTGACAACAGAGCCTTGGTTTTCTCATTGTTAAAATGAGGCTCCTTGGTGAGAATGTTAAGAATGATACCGTCTCCCAGCTCACATCCACTGTCAGCTGGGCATGCTGCTAGCACTTTGACAAGCATTAATCTCATAAATGTTGTATAATTAATTTCCCTATGCCTGCTGTACGAGATAAGTGATCACTGGACTATGAAGCCACAATGCAGGGTTTGGGCCAGAAGGTGACCAGTTCTGGCATATAACTTCCCCTTCTCTAGAACACACCATTGCAAATCCATGTAACTCCAGTATTATTGTTTGTTTCTCTTCTAAGGCATGGCCAGAGAGATAGGCTTGAAGATTCTAGTCTGTGATTCCAAGTGACCAATCTATTTCTAGTATTGACAAAGTGCTTTGCTGTGGACACCTATAGACAACTTCCTTTCTGCCGTTTGATTTGACAAATGTTTGGAAGTGTGTAGAAGTTCACTGCTTAGGCAGTCTTCACCCCCCACCCCCCACCCCCCACCCCCAATTACGAGGTCGTCAAGATTATCTGATCTCTCTCACACAGTGAGTTCACAAAGAACAAAATAGGTGACGTGACGACTTTTATTTGAGTGAAGTAGGAAAATCCTTGGGCGCTGCTTTCTGTGTTTGATGCTTTGTCCCTTTGGGGCATGTCTGTACTCTAAACTCGTGAGCTGTTGAGGACAGATCTCATCCTCACTTTTGCAGCACACCAGCAGGTACTTTCATGGGGGGGATATTTTTTTAAATGTCACTTAAAAGCTATAATTGAGGCTGGGAGATGGTTCAGTGGGTGAAGTACTTGCCATGCAAGCTTGAGGACTTGAGTTTCAGCCCTAGCAGCCCATAAAAGCCAGGCACCACAGCATGCGCATAAAATCCCAGTGCTTGGGCGGTAGACAGAGAATCATTACAGTAGCCACAGGCTCACTGAGAGACTTCTGAAACAGATACTAATAAATAAATTAGAGGTAGCGGGTGATCGAGGAAGGTAAAACACCCAGCATTCCCTGTGGCCTGCATGTGCAGTCTCCACACACCACACGTACACAAAGATAAACTCAGTGATACTCACATGCTTCCATGTCTAAAATAATTCCAGAACGTGAGTGTGCTGATACTTTCTGTCCAGGCTTCATACTCCATTCTCTTTTCAATTATTTCCTTAACAGATTTACAAGGGCCCCGATACTTCATTCCGGTATTCCAGCCTTCAGCTGAACTGTGAGTATCGATTTCGTGTGTGTGCCATTCGCCAATGCCAAGACTCTGTGGGGCACCAGGACCTGGTAGGTCCCTACAGCACCACAGTGCTCTTCATCTCCCAGAGGACAGAGCCACCGGCCAGCACCAACAGAGACACCGTGGACAGCGCGCGGACCCGGCGCACTCTTAGTGATGAGCAGTGCGCCGCCGTCATCCTGGTGTTGTTTGCTTTTTTTTCCATTCTGATTGCCTTTATCATTCAGTACTTTGTAATCAAGTGAAAATATAACTTTATTTTTAACACTGTATCACATTTTATTTTGTCATGTACTAAAATTATTTCTGTATTGCTTTTACAAAATGGTGGCATTTAGCACTGGCATTGAGACTATATATTGGAACATGGTTTTGACATTTTCAGTGCTTATGTTGTTAGGGAAGGGCTGGCACTTCATGAGAATTCAGCCACAGAAACATCAATTTGAGAGGGTTGTTTGTTTTGTTTTTTGGTTGGAACTTTTTTTTTTTCTGATTTTCCTTTTCTTCCCCCACCCCCCTTTTTGGATATGCCTTCTAGTAGGACAAACTTTCTAAGAGGCAACGTTTGCGATTGTTTTGACTAGTCAGCATGAGTGTAACAGTGATAACAACATCTGTTTGTATCGAAGAAGATTGCCCTGTGAACATTTCAGAATGACTAGAATTTACACTAACATGCTCTACGAAACTTGTTCGAGTCTGACGCTGTGAAAGCAATCTAGTGCTATATTTCTACCTCCTCGTTTGTCTTAATTGTTTGGTAAGTGGGATTTTGATGAATAACTGGAGGGCTTAGCAAACAAAAACTGGATGAAGGAATCAGAGAGAGAAAAAGAAGCTCCCTGTTTTGTGAGTGTGGAGTTCCTCCTTACACATACATGTGAACTCACAAGTGAAATGGAGATCTTAACTTGAACAGATCCTCTTCTTGGGATTTGAGAACAGAGGACTTTTAAATAGTAACTAAATTTGAAACCTATTCAGCTTCTGGTTTCTGGGTTTTTGAACTGTGTATGCGTATAAGCGCATACATGTACGTGGGGCTGTGTGCAGACTGCCAGGTAAGGAGACAGGTGTCCAGACTCATCACCTGGTCTAGGCTAGCTTTTGAAGGACTCCCAATAGTTTTGCAGCATCTCCTCTAACTACTGCCGTTGCCATCAGAATTTCTAATCAAACTCAACCTTTTTGTTTGGGGTACCAAATCTGAAGACAAAATTAATTTGCACCAATAAACTTCAAGCTGCTTTCTTTCTTGAGAAACTAATGTTTAATGTATAATGTCTGTTTGGATACTGTTCCAAATTGTTGATTGCATGTGGGTACCGTTGCATTAGAGCACTTTGCAAATTGCATAGTTCATTAATGTTTTGTGAGCTTGCATTTGTGAGTTGTTGGATGATCAGATTGAATTTTGTCGTATCACATTGTACATCTCGCCTCGATGTCAATGACTGCCAGTGATAATACAGTCTACAATGAATTTATATGAAATTTTTGTTTTATCACATCTGTTATCTGTAGACATCTGTAACTAGCTTCTTTAATTTATTATTTGGATTTTAGAATAGTGAATCACTAATTTTTAGTTGCTGAGGTTTGCATTTTAGTAATTACTAAGCACTTCTGTCTGTCAAAAAGAAATGTATGTTTTGTGCTTTGAAGATCTCTGAAGAACTTCCCTTATAATAGAATGGGCATGTATTGTAACTGTTTTATGTCAAATGATCTGTGCTGTAGAAAAAAACATTAACCTTTGTTCAAAAAAGAAACAGATAAAACTTGGCCTCTCCAAGTGGTAAGAAAACTCTGTCACTATAATATACTGTATGTTTACATTTTATTTAATCTCTTAAGAATAGGGTGATGACTTGTCCCCCAAAACAACAGCTATTACGATTGTTTTCTAGAAACTTCTTTAAAGTGCCACATTTGGCAGTACAAATGAGTCTGAGTGTAAGAGCCCAGAGATTTCTATATAGTTGAATGTCTAAAATGGTAAAATGTGCCACACGGTGGCTTATGTTTTTCATAGTAATTCAAATGAACTCCTATTTTTGATAGTAAATGTCATTTAATAGTGTACTCGCCATTTGAGCCTCACTGCAAAGTTAGTGCAGAGGAGAAAACAATTTTTATTGTAATCTTGATTTTACCTCATATACTGTACATTCCAAAAATTCAACTTTTTAAAGATTATAGATACACTACCAAACATATCACTTTAAAATTGTATAAGGGTGAGCTTCATACAAGTGAAAAAATAAAATCTCATAAACTATGTAGCAAAAGTATCTGTAAAATCCATGGAAAATAAAAGTTGTATCATTCTTTTTTTGAGATATGTTTTTTGTATTCATAAACAGTTCGTCATTTGGTGCTTACTTAAGAAAAGGAATTATCTCCTCCTTCCCAAAGGGCTTACAGCAGCTTTCTCAACAGTATTTGAACTTCAGCCTGAGGGAACACATACTCGTTATGCAAGTCAGAGTCCAACAAACTCTAGAATGAAAGTAGAAGCTTCACCCAGACCTACATAGTGAAACCTTGTCTCTTTTAGAAGCTTTGTCCTGATGAAGTGGTCTTGTACAGTTCATCAAATGTCTTGCTTTGCATAAAGAACAAGGTATTTGATGTGAACTTCCCATTGGAAAGAAGAGGAAAACTCTTCTAGCTCCATCCACTTGGGAAGCTGAGGCAGAAGGATCATTTCAGCCAAGAAGTTAAATGCCTGACCAGACATTTAACTTTTAACCAAGTCTGTCTCTAAAGCAGAGCTTCTCAACCTTCCTAAATGCTGCGACCCTTTAATACAGTTCATGTTGTGGTGATCCCCAACCATAAAACTATTTTCATTGCTACTTCATAACTGTAATTTTGCTACTGTTATGAATCGTAAATATCTAATATGCAGATAGTCTTAGGGACCTGTGAAAGAGTTGTTTGACCCCCCAAAGGGGTCATGACCCATAGGTTGAGAACCTCTCCTCTAAATAAATATATACTGAGCAAATACATATCTGCTCAAATTCCTCATCTGCTGGCATTTTCCTACCACCAGAACCTTCCTATTCCTGGTGCTTCTGGATCTGCTCCACTGAAAAATTCAACTTTCCCTAACTCCCCACTAACCTTCAGTCCCACAGGCCTCCTCTGTGGTTTGTTATTAAAATTTTACTGGGTCTCTAATTGCCACTGTGCCAAGTGAGTGGTACCACAGTGTAAGTGTAGGTTCCCTGGTGGTCTGGTGGCTCTCTTCTGGCCCATCGCCAGCTGGCCTTGGCTCTCCGTGGTGGCACCGCACGGAGGGCACAGACAGAAGGAAGAGGGGCAGGGAACGAAGGGAGAGGGGACGGGTTCTGGGACCGATGCAGACCTGATTCATAGCGCAGAGAACTGGAGGAGTAAAGAAAAACCTCAGACTCCTTTTCTGATGGAAATGGAGATCGCTTTATTCAGGACCGGCAAGGCAATTTACTGGTTGTGGGGAGAGGAGGAGGCAGCCTGCCTGCCAACCTTGGTACAGGGATCACACCCTTGATGCAGGCGACGGGAGGGGCCGGTCTCTCCTGTCCTGGGGGTGGGGATTCCTAGTGCCCTCGACTCCTGTCAAGTGTGGCACCACAGTAAAGCTTAAAATCTAGGCTGAGGAAGTGGAGGTCTTTTGGGATCAGAACCATCACTCCACTCTACAGGAGCAGCCAAGGGCAAGTCCATCCTTGGAAAGGCATCAAAGACCCACATGCACTGCACCTGTCATCTCCGTCTGGTTTTGTAGACTTCAGATGTGGGGATTTTATACATTAGCTTGAGTGTTCCAGGGCTTGGTTTCTAATGCACAGACCTTTTCGCCAATGTAAAGCAAATTGTCTTTCTGCAGAGAGACCTCACGTGCATGGTGGTCCAAGGAGGCAAGCACACAAATCTGATTTAAAACCAGAAGTGATCCTCTGCCTTCAATAGAAAGTGATGTCATGTTTTAATCATTTTGTTCAAGTCAGCATTTTCTCCCTTACATTCTTTTTTGTTTCTGTTTTTTGAGACAGATCAGCTGTCATGTAGCCCAGGTTGACCTTGAACTCCTATCCTTCCTCCATCTCATAAGTGCTGATATTGTATGATATGCACTAACATGCCCACTTTTCCCTGGTGATATTAGAAATAACTCAGAAAAAAATAGCCAAAAATATATAATTGTGGTTATCAAACCATCAGCATTTACAGTTGTACCTTCAAATGTGTAGATGCTGTAATGGCACCTTTTCATCTCACAGTAAACAGGATGAGCTTACTGTTGTTCTAGCCACACTGAGCCTATCTCTATTCCCCAGGGAGAGCTGAGATGGACTGAAAATTGCAAAAGAACCTGCTGCAGAGTGACAAGGATCTCTGCAGTCAGTGTGTCTGCCTGAACTTGTCCTGCCGCATCTCTGCTCTGCAGAGAAACCTGGGGACACCTGAGCCCAGATTCATGTGGTAGTTTGTTTGGGGAGAGGTTTGTTTGGGGAAAGGCTAGCTCAGGGTCTTTGCCAGATTCCCTTTCCAAGACCAGCTTTACTGTCGCTGCTTTTTGCTTAAAATACCTTTTCTGGAGCTGGTAAGATGGCCTCAGGGGTAAAGGGACATGCTAGCAAGTTGTCCTCTGACCATAAGCACACTGGTACATACACAGATTATCACTTCTTGGCACCTGGAGTCTAGAGGATAAAGAAGAGGCTGGGTGAGAAATGCCTGAGGGTAGGGAGAGCTGTGAGTATACACAGTGGACCCCAGTCTACAGGTGGCACCTCGGAGGGATAGGGCCCCAGACCTGCCACACCTTTTCTGCCTTACAAGACATGTTGAACATTTGGAACATTACATGAAATTTCCCAAAGCTGGGTTGGTTAAAAAGTTATAAAATGTGGGCTGGGGACATTGTAGACATTCCCCAAAGCCTTTCACCTGCCCACAGAATCTAGTTTCTGGAAGACACTTTCCAGAACATTCTAGGTCCTCCCTAGAGCTAATAATGTTACTGTATGCCCAGCGAGAGGCCACAGTGCTCAGTGGCTGTACCAGTGGACTGGGCAGCCCTGATCACCTGGAACACTTGTAATGCTTTGGTCTTGTTTTCAATATGCAGGTACCGAGAGGCTATTACAGCTGTTAAAGATTGAATCAAAAAAACACAAGGGCTCAAACAGCAGCGTGCACGCTAAACACTAGCTGTTCTTTTAATCATGATTGTAGCAGTTGCTACAATCTTTTACCCTCAACTTAGGGAATGAAAAGGGAAAGATAGAAATCTACCACTCTTATAGGCAATTTTAATACAGAAAGAGAAAAAGGTAGAAATCTTTACAGTCTCTTTTTAGGCTGTCCTAACCTCGAATCTCTCCAATCTTTGTTCTCACACTAACTAATGATAGCAACCCAACCAATGAATCACCAACCAGTACCCCACCTCAACTCTCGGGGCTTCAGACTTTTTATGCCCTAAGCCAAAAGTTCCCATAAACCCCTGCGGCACGCAATCCCAAAGACAAGCTACAGGTGCCAGAACGACTGCACCCAATCAAATTACAGCCGCCTGCATCAAGCATTCCAATTCCAACTTGTAAACAGCTATACCACAGCTAGGGTGGGAACAGGAACCTCTAGTGACTAGTTAGTTAAACCAAAAAGCTTTTCTTAACATAAAAATTCCAAGCGTTCCTCTACACCAGATGCTCCAGCCTACCAAAAGCCAACCTAGGCGGCGGCCTGACAAAGACATAAAGCCTTATTAGGGACTCTGCCCTCTTACTTTCAGAAACACAAGGCCTTAAAGACTGGGCCAGACTTGCATATATTCACTCTTGCCACCCACAAATACTAAGTGGAGAGAAACACAGGTGAGAAGAGAGATGTCTGCAGCCCTGATCCAGTCAGAAAGCCCCCTCACCAGATGACCTGCTGGCAGATGGCTTAGACCATGGAATGCCAAGCCATGATAATAAGGGCTCAGCTACACCTTCAGGACTGAGCCTCATTGGAATTTCACCCCAGTCATGTTGTCAACAACAAAAGAAAGCCACTGTGAATTTCTCTCTCGTGATTCACCCGACTAGTGTAAAGTAATTATGGAGGAAATCTTATATTTATTTATTTAAATATTTATTAAATTCTCGTTTTGTGAGATGCACCGATCCAGAGAACAGAGATGGTACTGTGAACCCAATAGATTAAAGCCCTGCTTTCTGTGCCTATGCTGCTGACATCATTAAATACATAGCTAAGTAAGCTGAATAGTGTGTGTGTAATAGACTAGCAAGAACATAAAATGGAGAAAGAGAATACCTGAACGGAATGTACAATACAGAAGAGAAAGGGCCATTGTACAGCTGGTGTGGTGTCCACTTGACACCCAGTCAGTCTGCCTAGTGTCACTCTTTGTGGATGGGCAAAGGAATTAGGGTACCTTCAGCAGAAGTAGGTATAGCCCACCAAGCTACAGAGTAGAATAGGAGAAATGAGAGACTCAGGGATTGGCAGCTCATGTAGGCCAGGTGTTCTGAATCAAGGAAAAAGCCACACACAGCTGATGATCAAAGAGAAGGGGACACGGAAGTACAGTGTAGCAAGTGCAAGCCCACGCCACCAAGAATAAGTACAGTTCCCAGCACATGGGAAACAGAGGCAGGCGGATCTCTATGAGTTCAAGGCAAGCTTGGTCTACAGAGTGAGTTCCAGGATGGCCAGAGTTACAACAGAGAAACCCTGTCTCAAAAAAAAAAAAGAAAAGTACAGTTAGATACCCTTGTCTTCTAGCTGCACAAAGACCTTTAAGCCACCTGACCTACCTCCAACACCTGGATCATTAGAGACCCAAAAGCAACCCAAGAAACAACACTACCCAGCTGCACCCTGCCGGTTCATTTATTTTTCTCTTGCTGCCCTGCAGCTGAAAGCTCAGGGAAAACAGATCAACTAAGGATAAGAATTTACATTGTTCTAAAAGGTTGGGAAGGAGGGAAAGTGGAGACTTGAAAACAAACTCTTGAACTTTACTGAGGATGTGGAAATGATCCAGAAAAGGGGGGTGGGGGGAGATGTATGAGAGAAAGGAAATTGGTAAAGTGATGATGGGGATGGTGGGATGCTTAGAGGGGTCAAGACGACTCAGGTACAGGATCACCAACTTATTCTTCTGTCTAGCGGAGGAAGGAGAGCAGGCAGTGTGGTATTGGGACAACATACTCAGACATTGCTGTTATTAGGCTGCTGTGGGGGCTCACCCAGAGACATGGAAAGCATTTTCACAGATGTAAACCCTGCCAGACCTCAGCAGAGGGAACCACTATCATCCTAGCCAGCACCAAACTGGACAGTGGGACCCCACAGAACTCCTCAGGTTTCTACTGATAGTGGGTACAGATCATGTGCATGTGCAGTCAGTCAAACATCCCCCACACAAGTCCAACACCTGCAGACAATACAAATCTTCAAGACCTAGGCAGCCCCTTGTCCAACAGTGCACAAAACAATATTTTAAACACAACTAAAAATAAACTTCTACAACATATTTCCTTCCAGTCGCTTTTATTTTTTTCAGAGAAACTGGATGACACACCCCCTAGTGTGAGGGGGTGGAGAGGAATTAAGGGTTAATGGAGAGAGGAAGATGAAGGGTTTGGAGGGTAAGGGGAGTGAGTGAGGTAGGGAAGGGTAAGGTAAGGATGGTGGGTGTTGGGGAGAAGCTACGTCACGCTGAAGCTGTGTGCATTTTCAATGAACAGCCACGAGGTGGAAGCATGCTTCAGAGTAAGCAGAGCACAGATGAAGGAAAGGAGAGGCCGTGCTCTGGGTGGAGCTGTGAGGACAGTGAGGGCGTCACTGCTCCTGTCACTGCTCGTGGAACTTAAGTTGGGAGAAGGAGGAAAGTGGGGACCTAACACGATTGAGGGGCAAGGAAAAGACAGGAGAATCAAATGAGCTTCATGAGGTAAAAGGTTACAGGAATAGCCATGAGGGAGAATGAGCTACAAATAGCCAGGCCACAGGTCAGAAGTAAGGACGAATGGAGGTAGAGGTGGGTTCCTACGTCCTCCGGTAAGGAATAAGTTCAATTCACTGGAGTGAAGATGGAGTAAAGGGCTCGCCTGATCACATACAGAAAGGTAAGTCAACAGTTCAAGAGGCCAGGATCACAGGGGAGGTGTATTTTGCCCTGGCATGGTGCTTACTGGAGTCGGTGAATCATTTGACCCTCAGGGGATGAAGGTGAGCAAGGAGAGCAATACACATGCTTCTTGCACATATGAGAGAATGGCAGAGAACATATGTTCCAAGTTTCAGGTCCAAAAGAGAAGAGACTTGAGAGGAAAGGTTGAATTGTTTATTATTTGTTATTTATTAATTTTTATTACATGTATTTATTGAGGAAAGGGTGACACATTTTTATTTTTTTAAGCTTTTTACATTTATTTTTGAATGTGTACACACATGTGTGCCACAACAATGCGTGTGGAGAAGACAACTTGGAGTCTGTTCTCGCCTTCCACCATGTGGCACCTGGGGAATCGAACTCAGATCTCCAGGCTTGGCAGCAAACACTGAGCATCTCACCAGCCCCGAGATTGAAATTTTAAGCCACTACAGAATGAATAAAAATTTGCTAGATCTGAGTTTGTTCACGAAGATAAAGGCTTTGGCAAGAGAGCTGTTAAGAAACAGGGTTAGCAGAGGATGATGGGAGGAGGAGGTGGGGAGCGGAGCTGAGCTGGCCATCAAATCCGAGTAGGCCTCTCTACCTTGTACATGAGCATGAGTATTAAACTGAAAACACACTTCTTTCAGGTGTTGTCATAGCTAGCTTTTCCGTTTAAAGGCAACATAGGGTGTGAAAGTTGTGTATACGTACCCAGGTTCTTAGTGATGAATTTGGTTTTTGTTTGTTTTTAAATGCTTGCCTTTATAGTTTTGGGGGATCCTTTACATGATTTGATTCATGCCCTCCACCCTCACGTAAATTTACAGAGGTGTAAAGGCTGTGCAGGGATCAGATGTGAGACCTGTCCACGATCAGGCAGCATCTGTCACAGAACCAGCACTAGACCTGGAAAGGGTTCTGATGCTTGTCTGCGCAGCTCTCTTGCTGTTTAGGACTGTGGCTTCCTGACAGGAGGAACACTCACTCCCCCGTCTTCAAGAGGCAGCCTCTGAGCTTGGCCCTGTAGAGGGTCCCTGAGAAGAGGGCTCCTGTGATGTGGTCAAGGCTGCGAGAGAAGTGCCGGACAATACCTAGGGACTGGGGGACTGTCCAGGCAGGCGCTGGGGCCCCGGTGCGGAGGCGGAGACTGCTTGCAGCCCACGGGGAACCTGCACTCCAGGCGACCCGGCTTGTGCGGTGCGGGCTGTGAATCCAAGATACCTCGGGGTGCATCTGCTGAATCCACGATTCCCACCCCCCCCACCCCCCCAGGAGCATCCTCTGCGGCGGTGCCCGGGCTCTCCTCTCCTCCAGCAGCCAGCGGGCATGCCCTGGAAAAGCAGCGATGCCCCGAGGGCACGTGGGAGGTGCTGTGGGGCGCTACTACACGTTCCCGCTGCGGGCTCTGGTGCTCGTGACAGCGGTGTGCCTCCTCCTCCTGTTCGCTGTGGGCGTGAGCGGCGACATCGTGACGGAGCTGTTGATGGGGAGCTCGCGGGACACGGGGACCAGCACCGACCTGTACCTGGGCAGCATGGCGGTGCCCGATCTGCTCGTCCTGCCCCGGCTCTGTTCCACCTGTACGGGCTGTGGCGCTCCAGTACGGTCTCCTGTCGCTCTAGCCGGCGGGGGCTGCACCTACGCCTCGCTGCTGCACGCTGCCGCGCTCAGCGTCCGGTGCTCCCTGGCAATCCGCCGCCCGCTGCGAGCGCGGGTCCCTCGTCCCGGCACCGCGTGTGCGCTCTCGTCCTGGAACTCTGGGCGGTGGCGATCCTATCAGCCCGGCCCTTCTTCCTGGTTGGAGTCCAGCAAGATGCCCTCCCCGGCATCTCCGCCGACCCGGACCTGAACCGCTCTCCGCAGGTCACCCCCTCGCTCCAGGTCCCGCCGCCGTCCCTCGGTCCTTGAGGACGCCAGGATGTGGTACCCGTCGTCGGGAACCGAGGCCGCGGAGGCTGCGGTGCTGTTCAGCCGGAGCCTGGAGCAGCTCCAGACGCTGAGGGTCATGCTGTGGGTCACCACCACCCACTTCTTCCTGCCCTTCCTGTGCCTCAGCACCCCATATGAGCTAGTTGGGAGTGAGATGTGGAAGGCCAGGGGTTCCCCACTAGGCCTGACCACCGCGCCAAGGGAAAGGGGCCACCGGAAGACAGTCTGGATCCTGAGTAAGGGATACTACCCCCTCTCCAAGCCCCCGGCTGGGGAACCACAACTCTGCTCACCTCCACTTGTAGATCTGATCCCCGGTTGTGGGGGACCACGGTGCACCCCTAGGGTGGGATGCCCAGAAAACAGCAAAGGGTCTCCAAAGTCGCTGAAATCCAGAGGAGTAACTTGTTCAGTCTCTGCTGGTTCGCAATTGGGCGTTACTCACATTTCTCTTAAGATGAGGTTGATGACTGCTGAAGATTCTACTTAATAATATTCTACTTTAATGTTAATTTGTTCGAAAGACTAATGCGAACCAAGTCAAAAAATCAAAACTTTGCAGACCTGTTGCGAATCATTTGCATCGAAAAACAGAACTAATTTCTGAAGCAGAAGACCGCCAAAAATACTTGTTAGGAGCGGGTGCCCTTTTTGGTGTTTATGAGCCTTAACGTAGACAAACAATGCAATTCACGACCTGATTTTTTTTTGAGGGGGGGGGGGAGTAACATGAGGGTCTGCTTGAGCAAAGATGCGAACTTATTTATTTTATTTATTTATTTATTTATTATTTATTTATTTATTTATTTATTTATTTATTTTGCAGCTGCGGGGGGGGGGGTCATTTTATTTGGATGCTTTTGCTAAGTCCGGCGCTTGTGTCTTGTTTCGCCATGGTGTTGGTTCTGGCGTTCACACTTTGCTGGTTGCTTTCCCGCGATGGCAGAGTCGTTTACATAAACACCGAAGTTTCCTAGATGATACATACCCTTCTCTCAATACTTTAACGTTGTCGCTCTGCAACTCTTCTATCTGAGCCTGACCGTCAAGCCCATCCTCCAAAATCTCATTCTCCGGAAGTACAGAGCAGTCGTCTGGAAACTGCTTCTGGCAAGACAGTACAGGCACCGGGGTTTCTGTAGGAGTGGAGACAGGTGGAGGAATCCCAAGGACACTGCTAGCTCCACAAACACGATGCCCTAACCAGGGTGCCAAAGCAGTTTTGGGCTTCATGGACTACAGGTCTATTGAGAAAACCGAAGGTGATGGAGCGGAGGCGGTGTTAAGAAGGATGCGATGAGTGCTTGTAAGTTTGCAAGTTGGTTAAGAAATGACCGGCATGTTTGTTTGTTTGTTTGTTTTAAATAAGGTACAAAAAGCAACTACCAGTCTTTCTAGTCTCACGGCGTTGGGCTGGGGTGGGATCTAGTCTCTCCTCCTCATTTGTTCTCTGTTCTCTGCGAACTTGGTTGCTCACTTTACAGTTGTGTCACAGAGAGATGCTGCATAAAATCACTACCTCTGAGATCGGGGCAGGGTCTTTTTATTATTATTATTTGGGATATAAATGTAGTGGTGTGATACAAGACAAGAAAAATGATGAGTTTGGATCCAAGAAATCATTTAATGCCCATATTCGAGAGCCAACATTTTTTAGAGCAACTGCGAATTCCAGCTAGGTGCCCATCTCCTGTGGTTTCACCTTTCTCCAGTTTGGAAGTAAATCGGAGCTCCCTCTTATCGCTGCTTGTGTGGATTCCATGTGATGTGACTGCAGCCATCTTAATTCTGAACTGACGTGATTTTGTCTGATGAACTCTGGTCAGTTTTTGCTGGGCAACTTCACTGCTACGATGGTATGTGGAACTTTACATCCAGACCCTCAAGGTAAGGATATGTCTGATTCTTTATCATCTTAAGATAAATGAGGTACATTCTGACTTAAATGTCATTTTTACTTAATTTACATACTTCTCCTTCTGGTCCTAACTGTAGACATCCAGCTAGTGTTGTATAACTCTCAGTAAACTGCACACTGTGTGCCCGGCATCTGCTCACTTCCTTTGATCTCATGACTTGTTAGGACCAGTCTTCAAATGCTAGGATTATTAGATTGTTCCAGAACACTGGTAGGAATGCAAATGAAGTTTGGCAGTTTCTTACAAAACTAAGCCCAGTCTAATCACACAATCCAGAAGCTGCTCCCCTTTGCATTTACCAAAGGGAGTAAAAAAAAAATGTATATATGTACAAGAACATGTACCTGGGTATTCACAACTTTATTCATAGTTGATAAGACTTAAAAGCAACCATGATATCCTTCAGGTTAATGGGTAAAAAAAAATGTGGTAAGCCTAGATGATGGACTGTTATTCAGCTCTGAAAAGAAATGAGTGACCAAGCTCAGAAAATATATAAAGGAAAGGTAAATGCATTGGGCCAAGTTAAAGAAACTATTTGGAAAAGGCTTCAAGCTGCATGATTTCAACTATATGGCAAGCAGTCAGAGGACCAGTCTTGCTAGGGTTAGTGAGAAGAAATATGTTTAGCATGTGTTAATAAAAGTCCATAGTTAATTTTTACAATGCTATTTATTAAATCATTGTTGATATATTAATCATAAGCCAAGACAAATCTCAGGGGTCCAATGCCCAGGCCACTTAGGTAGAGCTCACTCTATAGCCTCCTCACACTGGCAGAGCTCTTGCTCCCCTCATACTCCTCCCAGGTCCTTTATTCTTTCCCCCAAGCCCCCTCTTCCCACACAGGCCTTCATTACAAAACAATGGTAGTTAACACTTCTCATGGTCTGTCAGCAGACCCAAGGGGGGGGGGTGATTCAGACCTCTGATAGTGATCCATAACCTTCAACTGTAAACAAATGGCCTCTTCCTGTGGAGATCTGAGTGGCTAGCACAGAGGTGTAAATGGGTAGGAAGCAAGACCCTCAGGGCTGCAAGGTTTCAGGAAGCAACATTCCCCCAATAGCAGCACACACAGGAGTATGATCCCATAACTAAAATATTCCACAACAAGCAAGGGACGTAAGGCCAGGGAAATGCTTACGTGTGACACTGCAGTGGTAGATACATGCCATCACAGTAAGAGTCAGAACACATTCACCAACTTCCGTATACTTTGCTTTACCAAAGGCTGTGACAAGATGTCACATAGAGAATACATCTGAAAGCACCAATGCATATGTGCTTATAAAACATAAAGTACTGAGGCTAGATATAAGAGTAATCACCAGCCATATTCTCTCAAAGAGTACAAGAAGAAAATGTATCCAGTGGCCTCCGACCACCACCTTTACTCCATCTAGCACGCCTGTTTTCATCGACTATAGTGCGCCATTCATCAGGGTTTAGGAATCCATGCTCTGAAAATATGTTGATGCCAGCAGGAAGATTCACCACAATACCTTCTATCATTGATTTTGAGAAGAAAACACAGTCATTGGCTTGGAATCTCTCCCTTGGACTAGTGTAGTAGTACATCTCTGTGATGGATCACCGAGGATGACAGGGAGGCGCTTTCATTGATGAAAACCCTGCCAGACCACAGCAGAGGGAACCACCATCATGGCCAGCACCATACTCAACAGTGGGATGCCGAGCATCTGAGCGCAGGTGTTTTCACTGATGCTGAACTCCTCAAGTAGCCTATTGATAGCATATGCAGATCCTGAGCAATCAAACATTCCCCTACATAAATCCACACCTGAAGACAACACAAACTCCAAGACCTAGGGAGCCCCTCACCCAACAGTGCATAAAACAATTATTGTAAACACAACTAAAAATAAACTTCTACAGCAGACCAGGTCTGAGATAGGCATCTAGTCACCTAACGTGTTAAGTACGAAGCACTAACGAATATTGCTTCTTCTGAAGCACATTTTCCAAGAGCCCAAAGACAGCAAGGCTTCCTATGTTGTTTGGGACTTTCAGAAGTCACAAAGCATATCTTCTTCTATATTTCCATGTTCTGCACATCAGTATGACTAACTAACCTTGGTGAACAGGAAGGGCAATTTGAGTTCATATCTCATTCACAGTAGTAGTTAGAATTATAACAACCTTTAATAAGTCACAGTGTTCACTCTTGACAAACATTATTTATATTTCTCTGTAGTTCAAATATAAATGGCCGCTCTCATAATCATAAAGTTCCACCATGATTCTTTTCCAGTTGTGGCATTGGTCTGGACGTTCAGTCATTAGATGAAGTCCTAAGATCTGTTGTTTCCACAAACACATCATCGATACAGTGTGAAGAGCTTGGCATGAACATGGTGATCCCTGTGGTCAAGCAAAGGGGGCCGGTGTGGAGGGCATGCAGTAATCTGACCTGTATTCCCAGTAAGCAGCTGTGCCAGTGTCTGGATTATTACCCAGTCCTCGCCTACCATAGTGATGTTCCATGTGTCATCCTTCTGCTCCGTGGGCTTTTATTCTCTTTGTGCTTCTCCGTCAGGGCAGCCTCGCAGCAGCTGGGCATCATATCAGTTACTTCCCTGTTGCCGTGACAAAACACCACAACCAAGGGCAGCTTAGAAAGAGTTAATTTGGCTTATAGTTTCAGAGGGTAAGGGGTCATGATAGAGTGAGAGCATGGCGACCGCAGTTAGAGTCTGATGTGGCAGGCAATCTGGTTTGACTTCACAACAGCCATCTTTAGGTGGTGGTGTTTGTTTTTGGTTTTCTTTAACAAAGTCTTAAATTTTTTTGTAATTATGTCTTTTTTTTGATATGACTGTTGTGATACACACACACATACAGACATACATACACACACATACACATATATATATACATACACACATATTATATATGCATACATATTATATATACATACATATTATTTATATATATATACATATATTATATATGTATATATATTCAGCTACTGTGAGGCTGCCCTGATGGAGAAGCACAGAGGGAGCATGACTAGATGAACTTGCCAACAGTGACCAAGGCCTCTCCACCAGCATGAGTGTCATTGGACACCAGGCCCTTTGTGTTTTCAGATGACCCATCCCAGCTGTTATGTATTCCCCTCAGGGACTTATTTTGCTTGAGCATTTTGGGATTAGTTTGGCAAATACTCTCTTCAGTAGTTCTCTGCTCAGAGACATAATAGGGTTCTGTGGCACGACTGAGAAAGTCCTCATAAGGAAAACCAGAATTGGAAAACGTTCCTTCTATTGGAAGACATCGGAACTTGTCGATGTGCCCTGCAGCTTCATATTGCGTTCCTCCGAGTCTGAGAGCAGCAGGCCAGAAGGATATACGAACTATGTTGTAAATAACAAACTGGGCAACCCAGGAATTCCTGTATTTTGGAGACATTTTCTGTGAATTATTAGGTTTCTAGTTTTTTATAATAAATAGCCACCAACTCATCAGCTGATAATAACATGTATTTACTGTGTCAGTACCCAAGAGTGCGGAGTCTGGAATGGCTTGGCTGGTTCCTCTGCTGGAGATGGCAGAAAGCTGCACTTAAGGGTCAGCCTGGGCTATGTTCTCTTCAGAAATCTCAGTGGGGAACATAGCCATTAAAATCACTCAGTGTAGGTTTGTTTTTCCTCTTTCTCTACAGAATGCTTGACTGAGCTGGCAGGGGTTTTGCTTATTTATGTGTTTTTGGCTTCTGGTGGGCGGTTGCTCACAATTCCCTCTCTAGACAAGGTAGGTAGAACTGCTTCCTTCATCAGGATTGTAAGGAACTTCACCCCATTGTTCTAAGATCGCCCTAAACAATCATGTAATTGAGTCACATGATTGCACCTGTCCCATATTCTGCTAATCAAGGCCAATTCTCAGGTAGCAAAAACCGTCAGTTTTATAACATTGATGCACTTCAGAAATAGTGAATAGTGCACTCGCAGGTGACAGTCCTCATATCTTTCTGAAGGATGGCGACAAGTGAATGCAAGGGAACTGCGAACACTGGAGATGGTTATGCCGATGTTCAAAACCAGCGTGACAGTTTGCAGAGCGATGCTTTCCGCACACGTAGAACATTGTTTCTCAAACATAGCATCCTGTCCCATTTCCCTGGCATTTAAAGTGAGCATAGTTGAGATGTTCACCAATGTCTCTGTCTGGTGTCATTCAACTGTATTTGGTATGGCTTGAGTAGCTCCCTTTCATTCAGGGAACTTTCTTGTACTATATTTACCTTAAGCTCATTTTGTTCTTTTGCTCAGTCTTCCATAACAAAACAAATTCCATAACATATAAGGCCAGCTTACCAGTTCAGATGGTGCTGGATCAAGGGTGGCCTGAATAAACCGGAACGCACTGAATAAACGCACACACTGTAACTTGAGTTCACAGGGGCCGAACTGGCCAAATAATTTATTCTCAGATTTTTATACCCTTCCCCACCAGAGGCATGCGTGCAGTTCCCAAGGCAATGATCACAAGGGGCGAACCAGGTGTGCTTGCAAGCACGAGGTTGATGATCATGAGGTTGAAGGCACATGTGTAAGCGCTAGGTTACAATCAACAAGGTAAATCAAAATATATACAAAACATCATTGTTCTGTAGTTAACCAAAAAGCCATCCTCCTGCTTTGTGAGATTAAGAAGGAAGGTCTGTTTAAGTAATCTTTGACTTCTTTGAAACGAGCTGCCTCTGGGCTTGTCACTTTTTACAACTTAGCCTTGCTCAACAGCTGTCCCAAATGAGATTTAGCCGAAGGCACACAGCAGAACTTGAGCTCAAGGTCAGGGGGCTCTCCACAAACATAAAAACCATAGCTGTATAGTTTAGATGCTGTTTGAATGCACAATCTAATATTTGATGTATTGTGATACTGGATTGGGCCTTTGGAAAGCAATTAGTGTTAGATGATGGAATCCTGATGGCGTATTAGGAAGATAGATAATCTCACACACACACACACACACACACACACACACACACACACACTCCCTGTGTTGTGTAGCATGTCATCCTACCCTAGTCTGCCGGCAAGAAGGCCACTACTAGATGTACCTCCTGAACCTTGCAACCTCCAAACTCTGGGTCAAAATCAATTTCTCCTTATAACAAGACTAGTCTGTGGTGTTATATGATTAGCCAAAAACCACATGATGTAAACAATTTACATGACTTAGACCAACGTTAGTCAACATTGAGGTTCTTAGGTATCTGCCACCACACTAGGCTTTAATTGTTTTAAAGTGGTGGGACTTGAACCTAAGGACTTGCATACATCAGACCAGTGGTCTAACACTGAGCTGCACTCCCAGCCTGATGTGGAAAGTCCAAGGTAAAAACACCTGTTAAGTCTGGTTAAGTAAGGAGGACTCTCTGGGTTCAGACAGGCACTATTTAGCTGTGTCTTTATATGGTCTTGTCATTGTACTGATGAGCCAGGAAGCTCTTTTACAAAGTACACACTCCTGCAGGTTCAGGGCCTTGAACTATGATTTCATTTGCTCTTAATTTCCACTTTATTCCATGTTGGGTGGTGTCTCATTAAGGGTTTAGGACTTCCACCTGCAAATTTTGGAAAAGCAGATCCATTCTTTCAATAATGCCCACGATTTGAAATGCTGTCTCTACTGTGTTTTAAAGGATTATTTGCCGTGACTGTTATTTTTATCTACCCCAAATATTTCCCTCCTGAGAGTAATTTATTAACAGGCCACCGCTGTGGACACAATGATGGAACATGACCCAGATAAGACAGACCCAGGCTGCATATAAAGCCTAGTAAGTCATTTGGAGTGGTAGGTGAAAATAACTATCCATTGATGTTTAAAATCTCTGTAGTCACTGGTCAGTTTAGGTGGGAAGAGGCTGAACTTACAAACACCATCGACAGTCTGTGAACAGGCTGTCCTGGTGGTAACGTCCAGGACTTTGGACATGCCCGAGATCCACACCATGTGCCCTTTCCTGTAATTGATACTGGACGGTGGATTGTTGTTTGTTTTTCCGTATTGTGTTCCCTGTGGGTTGAGGTGAATTATCTCTCTGTATAATCAGGTTAAATATTCTCACTGCTTGTCTGAATTTCATCTTACTCAGCACTGTTGCCAGGTGTGGTGGTGAGCACTTTAATCGCAGAGTTCTGGAATCAGAGACAGATTGATCTCTGGGAGTTCAAAGCCAGCCTTTCCTATGAGCAAGTTCCAGGTCAGCCTGGGCTATCCTGTCTCAAAATTAAAACTGTAAGTCAAAATGATATTTTAACTTAATTATTATTTCTCTTCTTTGGCACACTTGAACTATTGTTCATTGTTTTCTGTTGGAAATTTGGTTACTTCTTTTGCTTTGTTTTTTGCTTTTTCGAGACAGGATTTCTCTGCTGTAACACTGGCTGTCCTGGAACTTACTCTGTAGACCAGACTGGCCTTGAACTCACAGAGATCCACCTATTTCTGCCTCCTGAGGGCTGGGATTAAAGGTGTGTACCATCACCACCCGGCTTGGTTATTTCTTAAAAAAACAAATAAATAAAACAGGGTGTCATTGTGTCAGTTTTGCCTCAAACTCCTGGGCAAACCCCAGTGATTCTCCTGCCTCAGCTTTCTAAGCAGCTAGGAAGAGATACATGCAAACCCTTGGTCAGGTTCTCTTTCGGTTTCTGCTACAGAGTTTGAAGATGTCTCCACTCCCCCGAGTTCCTGATCACAGCTCCCCTCAGGCCCCCTCCCTCCAGTGATGACTGCAGCTTTCCTCTTCCAAGTCCTTCTGTGACTTCCATTCCTATTTCTCTGCAGCTTGAACCTGAACCACAGCCCTTGGTCTATGGAGTCAATTCCCTGTCGAATGGCCCCCTCGTTGTTATTTAAAAGGTGCACCAAGGCCAGTGACTTTATCAGGAAATGTATACACATCTCCTCTTCTCTTTCATATGGTGTCTCTACCATTGTGTCAAAACAGGACTCTTTACTCTCTTTCTCTTCAGGCTTAATCATATCTAATACCAACTCCCATTACTTTTTTTTTTTAACTTTAGAGGCTCTGCTTGACCTTGATGTTGCTATATAACAAGGATGACCTCTAACTTCTGATCCTCCTGCCTCCACCTCCCCCAGGTGCTGGGGCTACAGGAGAGTACCACCACACCCAGTCTAAACAATGCTGGGAATTGAAGCCAAGGCTTCTCCCTGCATTTAGACAAGTGCTCTACCTTCTTAGCTACATGCCAGCCCTCCTGCTACCCTCCCTCCCATTCGTATGTTCTTCTCACTTTAATCTCTACATGTGATGCCAAGAAGATGAAGAAATCGCTGTTGGTCCCACACTGCTTACTTTCTATAGTGGAGTCGCCTCTTTTTACACTGAAACGGTCTTCGGTAGGCTTATATGACTTGTTTCACACACTGTAGAATCTTTCATCCCCCTCATAATAGAATCCACTCTTCTGGTCACGTGCTGATTCGCAGTCTCCAGGCTTCACTGAGCCCTGGCCTCTCTCTCTCTCTCACTCACTCAGAATTCCTAATTGATGTAGCAGACAGTCTTTAACTTCACCTTGCCAGATGATGGCAGTAGAGCACCACGCGCGTTCACAGGCGAACCAGGTTCAGGGAGCAGAATGGCTGGTTGTGTGAGTTTCAATCCGGAGAGCCTCATAACCAGACTATGCTTTAAAAGGAACAACTATTTAGAAAGGAATTGCTTGGCCCTGTAGACTTAAAAAGTATGATACTATCTGAGAATTCTCTGAAACGTTGATTTTTCAAAAGGGATTTTAGGATCTCTGCAATCAAAGACAAAATAGATTAGAACAAGCTCCAGGCGAGACATTCCGTGCTTCTAGAATAGAAGCAGGTAAAGGTCAAACCCAGCCACTGCCTTCAGACAGTTGATTTTTTATTAAGCTCATTGCATTTTCTTGTTTCTGATGATTCCTGCTTCCTTAATACATTTAGAATTCAGAAAACACAGAAGAATTTAGAAGTATTGAACTGAGGTCACGGCTATTCCAGGGATCAGCTGAGTCTTAAGGAATATGTGTGTGCCACCTGCGTGGCCTCAGCATGGCCATTCTGAAATCATTTCTCCTATGGCCCTTCCCTGTTACTTCCCCTGGTTACTTCCGCCTCCTAAAGTAAAGCCATGCTAGTGGTCTCCATTTAAGTTCACAGTGTACACTTATGGAGAGGTAGCTCGCTTCAGCGAAGGTCATGAACTCTGCACTGTTCACTTCCCAGCTGTGTGACTTCAGTGCCAGGACATGAGTCCTCAGCACGCTCCATATTTCTCTGAAATGTTGCTAGTATCTTGTGTTTCCGAGGCTAACTGAAAATATTAGAACATACAAACATACAAATAGGTTATGGCAATAAAATCGGCATTGTGGAATTTTCTTAAATCAATAATAAATTATATATATTTGTTAACTATCACACTGGAATTTAAAGTCTACAAAAATCTCATGATTTATTTTTCCCCGTGAATAAAATACAAATAAGATAGGAGCCAGGAGAGACAATCTGACAGATTATCTTAATTCACCCACTGATGACTGTGGATTTGGAGCAAGGACACAGGAGGAGTATTAGTGTTTAGAACAGGGTGGCACTTGCCATCGGTCTTCTGGATGGAATCGGGTGTGTTACTGCAGAGGAACTCTCCCAAGCCTCCACCATACAATTCACTGCCTGAGGTTTCACCATTGTAGCTTCTAATGCCCAAAGCTTTCAAATGGGGTCCTCAGTGAGAACAGGGAGGTGCTCAGAAGACTTTCTGGACGTGAACAGGGGGAAGCACCGCTTGAAGAAGCCCTTAGGAAATGCTTGCTCAAATTCTTCAAGTCCCCGCTGTTACCGCTGTTAACAGGCAGTCAGGGGCTGAGGCCACCACTAGTAGGTCCCAGATGGTTTCCTTTCCTCCTCCTCTTTCTTCCACACGCCTCTCCTTCTCTTCCTCCTGTGTCTACTATATCTACTGTGTCTAGTTAGATAGACAGATGGAAATATATAAGTTAATAATAAGATGACAAAATTGTCTTAAAATGCAACCATGGATACTCCAGTTGCTTCTTTACTACCATTTTGAAGAAGGGATGACATTTCTTTCCTGTTCTATGCTTTTTTCTGTCAATTTCTGACTGTGAGTAGCATTGGAATTGGGGGCAAGAGAGGACTGTTCTGATGTTTGCATCTGCCCTGCTTTGTGACCTGGGAGAGAAAATGCTTTCAGACTTTCTTTTTGAAGTTTATTATAATGATAGAATTCAGAGTTGAAAGGATTGTTGAGTGTATCCTTCAGGCAGTCAACACTTAGCCCAAAGTTAACCAGTTCATGCAGTCTGCTCTTTGGAAAAGCTCGCGCATACACACACATATCCAGATCATTATGAAACCTGGCAAAATGACAAAATTATCTATGTGTTTTCAGTGGCAGTTTTAATAAGGACACAGGGAAGTTTCAGAGCTTTCCCAACAATCTGAAACACTAACATGTTTTTCTGTTATTAATCCGTTCTCTGTTTCCAATTAATCCTGATTTTGCCTAAGGTTTTGCATCTGCAAGGTAAGGGTCAGTGAATTGGCTCTGCAGTTAAAGTATTTGCTGTTTAAGCTCCGAGACCTGAGCTTGAGCTTATGTGGGTTCAAGGATGGAAGAAGAAGAGTGGACCAACTCCACAAGGTTGAACTCTGACCTTCATGTACTGTGGCATGTACAACCGATGCCGGTCATTTGAGTGTGGGTGTCCACACATACATGCACACACATTCGAATGCACACACACACTAAAAAAAAAAAAAATTCAAAAATTCAAAACAGTGTCAGTGAATACTTCCTCTCCTGTTCTTTCCCCTACAGCTCTTCAATGTGCTAACACTCCGACCACTCGAGGCGAGGCTGGAGTTTGGGGTGATCTGCTTAGTGGGTTTGAAATAACAGGTCAGTCTAAAAGTTTAATGATTCCAAGTTTTAAAGAAAACAGTCCTGTAACATGTTTATAGTATTTCGATTTAGTGAGTGTAGTATGGTAAGAAGATCTTCAGTGGTTGTGAATTGTGATTATGTCTATTATGTGTTATGTCTAGCAACATAAACTATTATGCTGACATTGCGTTAATGAATAATTTGCAGAATTTTGAAACGAATGAATGACATTAAGTGTTCAAAGTATTTTGCGAGTATAAGCATTATGCAAAACAGTATGAATGTTTCTAAAAGGAAAAGACATGTGGTCTAGTAATCCTACATTTGAGTATTCGTGTGAAAGGAATGAAATCAGTATGTAAAAAAGGGTTTCTGAACTCTTCTGTTGCCTGTTCTCCTCAGCTAGTTTACAATGTTCTAAATGGTGGAAGGAATGAGACTCTGTCTGTTCAGGACCATGTAGAAAGCACCAGCTGAATAAAATAAATAAAATAAATTAAATAAATAAAATAACATAAAATAAAATAAAATAAAATAAAATAAAATAAAATAAAAACTATGGGTAGCTTAGTCACTGCTTCAAGGACTGAGAGACAATGCCTAGAGTTTCTAGGCAGCGGGATGGAGACGGGAAGATAAAGTCAAGATGCTGCCAAATATACCCCGGTCTTGGCCTCTATGTAGCCCCTCACCACCACCATTCTGAAGGACTAACAGTTCCTGGGACTCATGTTCCTGTCAGCACTCACATATAAACCTTTTGCAAAGGTTTGCAGAAACTGAATTAGAAAGACCATAGATGATCTTTCCTTTCCTCATACAACACTTAAGTGTGGAGAGCCCCCTGATCTTGAGCTTAAGTTCTGCTGTGTGTCTTCAGCTAATTCTCATTTGGGACAGCTGCTAAGTTGTAAAAAAAAAAAAAAAAAAAAAAAAAGACAAGCCCAGAGGCAGTTCGTTTCAGGGAAGCCAAAGATTACTTAAAGAGACCTTCCTCTTAATCTCACAAAATAAGAGATTGGCTTTATGGCCAGCTAAAGAACAATAATGGTTTGTATATATTTTGATTTACCTTGCTGATTGTAACCTAGTGATTACACATACGCCTTTTTCCCTTGTGATCTGTAACGTTGTGATCAAACCTATGCCTTCTACCTCGTGATTTTAACCCCGTGCTTGCAAGCACACCTGGTTTTGCCCCTTGTGATCGTTGCCCTGGCAACCTCACGGATGTCTCTGGTGGGAGAGGGTATAAGAATTGGACAATAAACTACTTGGGCAGTTCGGCCCCTGTGAACTCCAGATGCAGTGTGTGCGGGTTCCGGTTATTCAGGCTGCCCTTGAACCATCACCGTCCGAACTGGTAAGCTGGCCTTATCACTTAAGGAAACAAATTGCAACCATGGGATTCCAGGCACCAACCTAAAGAAGAAACATGACTTTGAGAGTACCTCTTGTGTATGCCTAACAGACACGTTGAGTGATACGGCCTTTTGGCTGTTTGGTTTCATGGAGTGTGTTTAAAGGGGAACCAAGCAAGTCCCCTAGCAATGACAGGGGCTTCAGAAGTGGTACATTGAAGGCCAGCCCTTCCTTCATGATCTCCATGATATTTGACTAGTTAAGTCACTTAATTATCCTGTGACTCACATTACTTACAAATGAAACAGGTAGCACCCACCTCTGATAGATGACAAGGTGTAAGAATTTTAAAAAAGATTCCTAAGCAAGCATTAAGTGTGACCAATAATCTTTACTCAATAGACAAGGTTGCCCCACAAAATAATTGCTTTGTGTTCTTGGGGAGTCACCTTTCTGTTGAAATTATATTGACATTCTATGTTAGACTAGAGACTAATAGCACGAGGAAAAAAGACAGCTTAGAGGTAGATGCTGGTGCCATTTAAACCAGTGTATAAACTAGTGTGTGTGTGTGTGTGTGTGTGTGTGTGTGTACAGAAGAATTCATCTGCAGCAAGTAGAGAGACAGAGCCAACTGCATTCTCCCCAAGCAGCAATGCCTGGGAGAAATTGCTTTCCTTAATCCTTTTCTGGAGGACATAGGATTTTTAAGAATTTATACTCTACCTTAGACTCATGCTTGGTTCCTGAAGACCATGCTGGCTTTGACAGTGGGAGTCAAAGTTAGAACTGTAACTGTCCTCCTCAATCTGGTACATAATAATAAAGCATATTTGATGGAAACACAGTTGGCTTTCATGTAATTATTTATATTTTTTAAAAATAAATGCAACAAGAACAAATAAATTTTGAGTATACAATGTTCCTCTAATCATCAGGAAAATCCATCTCTCCGGGGAGAGGTTTAAGATAATATACTTTAAACAAATTCTTCTGTTCCCTTTCCCTCCCTGCCTCATCAAGCCAATTGTATAGCTGTCTGAAGGGCAAACACAAACCAGGGCAAACTTGAGGGTTTCTGGGTAGCACCGCAACCTAAAAGCTGTCTTCAGCCCATGTGCTGTCATTGGGAGGATAAAATATTATTCCCTGTGTTTGCCCTGCAACCAATTATATCTGCTATAAATATTGAGATTGCTTTGTAAATGTCCTGGAAGACTGGGCTGACTTGTTAACATATCTGACAACCCAATTAGAATCAAAACCCTTTCCCACCACACAGACAATTTACAGCAAAACAAACTCTTTTGACTTACTGAATTATCACTATGACTAAAATGCACTTGAAAAGTGAACTGTGCCACATAAGAGAAATGAGCTGTCACACCTGGGATTTATTATTATCATTAACCTATTAAGTGTGGTAATAGGTTAATAATTAAGTATAGTAATAGGTTAATAATAATAAAAAATGTTCATTTATCTTTTCCTTCAAGAACTCTGTTAATGTCAAACAAAAAGAAACACACATTTTACTCATTTCACTCTAAAATATTGCTGTGGGTAGTGTTAAGTGGTAAACTGAGGAAACTGGCTTCCTGGAAACACCTTGTTCGCATCCACGTCCTGGTCAAGTGATGTCCTAACTATTCCTCCTTATGTATGAACCCATCTGCTTTTATGAGATAGTAATAGGTATTAAAACACATGGAGACGAAAATATTTTTATAAATGCTCTTCTGTTTTGTGTTCTGGGGCAACATATAATCACGTGGAATTCTGCGGGTGCAGTACTTTGTTATAAAGACTAAACTTTCATTTTCCTTCGAAAGCCAAGGGATTTTGCTCTATCCCAAGGACTCTGGAACCCGGTTCCACTTCAGGTAAGGGTGACAAAGGATGACATGGCATTTGTGTGCTTTGGGAAGGGCACCAAACTGTACTTTCCTTGGATCTTGGTGGACTTGCTCTGTGGGGACAGGAGCCTCAGCTTGATGAGGCACTACCTTCTGGAAAAGGCCATTCTAATCCCAGTGCCACCTTAGCAAGCCAGGCCGCTTCATCTCTGCTGTGCTTCTAATGAATGCCGATATTGTTATATCTCACCTGTATTTAAGGTGCCAGGGGAAAGAAGCAGTTTATAAATGTGACAGCTGTCATTTTGTATCTCAAACTTCTCCTGAAACGTTGGCAACTCTTAGAAAGGGGGCTGGCTTACTTTATGTTTTTCCTTTAATTTTACTTTATGTTTCTATGAATTAACTCCTCTCTCTCTCTCTCTCTCTCTCTCTGTTTGGAGACGGTTTCTCTGTAGTAACTCTGGCTGTCCTGATACTCACTCTGGAGATCAGGCTGGCCTCACACTCTCAGAGATCTGCTTGTAGCTCAGACTTGCCTTGAGCACCTGATCTTCCTACTTCTGCTTTCCAAGTGCTGGGATTACCGTCTGGTACCCTTATTGGTGAGGACTTTGCTGATCCAAGGCTTTCCCTGAGGCTATAATATGTGGAGAAGAAACATAGTTCCTTTTCTAGAACTAGGAATATGCTTGGCAGAGCAGGCACTGGCCTGAGTCAGGGCCTTGGGGAGTTGTGGCTTCTGATCCTGGGGACCCAAATCTTCCCACCATTTGAGACTATGGTTACGAGTTCAAGGCCACTGTGAGCTCAGTAGTGTTCTTGAGATGCCCCATGTTCCCTAGTGCAACATTACAAGATTAGTCTCCAGCTGACTTTGTCCCATTTTATGATACATTCCCCTGACTCTGTCCCATTTCTCCCCTGGAAGTACTACATTAAGATGCTGTCCTTAATAAGCTTGCTTGGCTAAGACATAGCTTGTGCAGGACCTCCTGACCCCCCAGCTTTTATCCTATCTTCTATCTGTTCTGTCTTCATCTCCTGGTCATCCCTGACCACTGAGGACCTTATTATTGAAGAATGACCGGCTGGTTCAGGTCATCCATGCCCTGCTCTCCTGCAACCTCTTATTCACAGTCTTACCGTAGAGCTTCAGATGGCTTCCAACGCTTAGCAGTCCTTCTGCCTCTGCTTCTTATGTGCTGGATTTATAGATTTATATACTCTGCCTTTAATTTCACAATTTCAAGCACCTGTAATAAGTTGAAGCATGTGGTTTTTGTTACTGTCGCATCTGCCTTTATTTCATTCAGTAGTTCCTCATTGAACATTTTTGTTCACCTTTAAAGTCAAGTAACATTCTGTTGTGCATATGGACTGTGATTTCGTTCATCTACTCATCCATCGAGGGACTCCCTGCGTCCACATTTTGGCTACTGAAAAATGTGTTAAACATGGGTGCACAAACATTTGTTGGAGTTATGTGTTTTGAATCTATTGCTAATGAAAAGTTGTTAATCATCATGCTATACTACATTTCCAGTTTTCACCAACAGAATACAATGATGGGGTTTGTCCCAGAAACCGCAGGTCGATCAGTGATTCTATGACGAAGAACCAGAAACTGTTCCTGTACTGTCAGAATAAAAACTACAGGAAGACATTAAAGTCCTTAAAACCTTCTAGAGTAACATTTCTTAACAAGAACTACGTGAGATATGGTAGTGAAGGTGTGTAATCACAGCACTCAGGGCATGTGGGACGGGACGTCAAAGCCGGACTTGGCCATGTGAGACTCAGCCTTAAAAACCAAACCAAACCAAACCAAAAATCCTTCAGGTCTACACAACCAGGATACAGTGCATATGTGCTGCTCCGAATTCCAGAAGAGAGGTGCTTCACCTGTCTTTGTTTTCTTTGGAATGAGTTAAATTCAGACCTGAACAGAAGTGAATTCCTTTTTTGGGGGGTGGGGGAGACGATTGCTAGTCCAAGTAGACCCAAACTATAAGAAGACAACGGAGGCTCCTCCATGGGGACTGCAAAATGACTTAAGACCCAATATTCTGCCATTATTTATTAACTATCCTCTGCCTTCTGGTCCCCTACTAGTGGTTCCGCGGGGTAACAATTCTGTGTCGTTTCAGGTCAGGCCAAGTCTCAAATGCAATAGAATAAAGTATTTGAAAAGAAACAAGAATCCTACTGCCAAGAGTAACAGAAAGGGCCGCTATTTGCTGTTAGCCTGCTGCCACTGGCAGTCCTCTCAGCAGCCCTGGGCTCTCTAGCAGGCCCCATGTCCAGGCGGGCCAGGCAGAGCCTGGATGGATTCCTGGCCGGAGCAGCGGACAGCAGGGCCAAGGTCCCCAAGTGGCCGAACAGGGACGCAGTCTTCAGCGGGCAGAGGAGAGACGGGGTCGGTGTGCTCTTGTCCGGCGGGACCCAGCTCCGGTTTGCAGGAGCTTCCGATTCGCGTCCCACAGCGCGGGCTGGAGCGGCTGCCGGAGCAGCAGCCAGTCTATACGCGCGCGATGCTGATCCGGATACAGGTACAGGTCAGCGTTTACAGGGGCGGGACGCATGCGCGAGGTGCAGTCTCCGGGAGCCAGAGCGCGAGGGCGTGGCCTATGCTAAGGAAGAGTGAGGGGCGTGGCCTATGCTAAGTGTGGGTGAGGGGCGTGGCGCAGCGTGGGAGCCGGAGGAGCAGCGCTCCGGTGGCCCAGCATGCTGTTCCGCAAAACTTGTTCCTTAGCTGCAAGGATGGAGCAGGGCCCCGCGTGGAGCGCCCTAGTGAAGGGACACCAGAGCCCGAGGCCTGGGTTTCGGAGCAGCCCGAACCCGGAGATTCGCTGGGTGCAACCCGCCACAGAGCTAGGTAAGGCAGATAAGGCACCTCAGGGGCCTGCGGAGTCGGGGCAGTGCCCAGGGCGGGCACGATGAGGCAGCGCCCTGGGATGCTCTCGCAACCGATTCGGAAACTTGTAGGGCGCCTCAAAGTTGGGGAGTGGACACTCGGGAAACTTTGGGAATAATCGGCCTTCCTTCTTGGCTCCTGAAGGTCTATCTGGCAGAGCACCTGTTCTCCTTAATGGATGGCCAAAACCGGGTGGAAGTGGTTTTACTGGAGATATTGTGCCTCAGAGCGGGGAAAGCAGGTCCTCCCTCCCCCACTACCGCCGCCGCCGCCGCCGCAGGGATCAAAGGTCAGCTTAGCAGGGGCCCCAACTCCAGGCAATAGCATCAGTGCCCTTGAAGGGGTCACATCTAAGTCGTGTTGGGATTGGCTAGAAGCGAGACGGGCTCACCTACTTTCTCTTAAGACTATTTTTTAAGTTATTTTTTATTAGTAAAGTTATGCTTTAGATATTAGTGCCATGACCTAACACCTTGATCTATATGTATGTGATGGTGCGCATGTGTAAAGAACATACGTATTCGGGAGAGTAGAAAAACACACCTGCATTCTACAGTGAACCTCTAAGAGATTTGTAGTGACAATAAATTGCAGTGGCTGGGCGCTGTTTGCTTTCTGTCTCCTTGCAGACGAACAGAATTCATCCTCCTGGGCAGAATTCTTGGTTCATCAATATTTGTGAACGGGACTTTAGCACTCCCAGTTTTCATTTTATCAAGAAGCCTCAGCATATGGCATTTAACAGCAGTTGTTTACAAACAGCCGGGAAGTCAATTCGGCCTGCTGTTCCCTAAAACTTCAAAAAACGGCTGCGTTTGAGAATCTGTGCGTTACTCCACTTACCCACCAATCGGTGGATCTGTGAAATATGTTGCAAAGCAAACACGGAAAAATTAAAGGAGAGTGGAAGGGGTGCTTCTTTTCCAAATATCACTGTGTGTTCGAAGTAAACACTAGCTAACTTGGCACAAGTCCCTGTCTCAGAGGTTTGGTTACGGCTGAGATAGGCGTCAAATGAAGAAAGCTGATGTACCTGTCCCAATGAATGTGACATTCATTCACCAAATGATCCTGTGGGAAACAGCCTTTTGCTAGCTCCTGGTCTCTTTAGGAGTGGCTGGCTGTTAGACCGCTGTTAGACCTTTAAGACACAAGCAATCAGCATAACCTAAGAAACAAAACAAAACAAAAAACCGACCAAGCCTTTTCCTACAGCCTACAGGCCCCTGCTGGGAAGATTTAGCTCCTTAAGGGAGCTGGGAAACAAACTGAAGACAAAAGAGACTTAGCAAGCTCCCAGCCCCCACTGCACGCAAACACACACACACACACACACACACACACACACCTTGTCCCTAAATCACTGGAGGAATTGACTGGAGAGAAAGTTTGTTTAAACCAATTCTCTTCAAGGCTTTTGAGCCCTGCACCCAGTAGGGAGGCTGTTAGGTTTCAAAGAAACCCCAGACAAGTCTGGCTCAGTACCTGTGGCTCCTCCTAACAGTTCTCACTCTGCCTCCTACCATAAACCTCTCCATCCCAGGGTCTTCCTTTCCCCCAGCTTCTCTTCCTTAAATAATCTCAGCCATTTTGGGTACATGCTCCCTTGGCCTCTTGGCTCTTGGCTGGCTCCTCTTGTAGATCTCTCTTGATCTGCTTGCTCCCCTCCCTCTCACCTAACCCCTCATCTCATGGCCCAGTTCAGTCTGGTGGCCATGTTCAGTCTGGACCCTTCCAGATGCCTCTGGCTGTTCTCTCCCTCATATTTAGGTGTTGTAAAAGTTCTTTCCTTTGTTCCTTTGCAGGCTCACCCTCACCCAGAGCCAGGAGCCTCCCCACAGAGGCTCACACAGGTGAATAAAAATCCTGTTCTTCCTCCTAGGGATTCTGCCTCAGCACATCAGCTCCCTGTCTAATCTGTAGCTCTTGCTGCAGCAGCTGCTGTATTTTTTTTTTTTCTGTTTAGAAATAGTATACCTTAAAAATAAGTCATGAAATTCATTCTTTACCAACAAGAAAAGAATTTTGACCAATTTTTTAAATGATATTTACATTTTACATTAATAACTAAATAATTAAGCTAATTGGTTAAATAACTAAAGTGATTTACATGATAAGCTTGAAGATTAAAATGTCACGTTTCTCATGGCTGTTGTAGATTGCATGGTGTTGTGTAGACTTGGAACTAACCTTCCAGATGATGTCATTACTTGGACACCCCCCTAATGAAAAGGAAGATAGGTGATCTGAGGATCTTTAGCATTTCACAGAGTTCTGAGATATGTCTGTGAACACACAGCATTTATAATATGCTGACATGGGGTTAGAATAATCCAGAAAACTGAAAGGTTTTCAGGAAAACTTCACGTATACAGAAAGCTGTTCTCTCAGATGTAGATATGAAAGAAACTCAGCCAAATGCAACTGGCAGCTTGACTTAACTGTGTCTGTCTGTTCTTCTGGGATTTCATGTCTATTCCCAGGATTCTGCAGTCAGGGTCTGTATTTTGATCAAATTTTCCCCTGTCTGCCTCTTCAACAGGCTCCAAAAGACTCTCTTGAAGTGAAGACCATATTCTTGTTATTTGGATATTCATAGTACATAGCTCAGTGCCACACACAAGAGGATTTTAATGTTCATTGAAGAGAAAAAAAATCCATCATTTGCATGTATAAAAACAGTCTGTTTGCAATTTCAGTGTAATGCTTTAAGATAATAAAAGATGTCTCATCTAAAGTTTCATTCTCATTACAGTGGAAAATTCATTTTCATGATAACTAGGTTAGTAGTCTAGGCCAGGTAGCCATGACAACTAATTGAGCAGAATAACTCAGAGGTGGTTAGATCTGTGGTAATCATGATGAAGCTATTGTCCCTGCCCACAAGTCATAGGACCCTCACTTGGAAGATAAGCCATTAATTTCTCCTGTCTTTCCTCCCTCCCCATTGCAGATGAACTTAGTAGATGTTAACTGTAGAGGAAGTAGGAAATTAACTGAATGTGTACTTGATGTAATTTCCATGATGTCATCATCCACAATGAGGTGAGACTTTGTGGTGATATGGCTGTCTTGGTATTATCCATGGTCATATAAGTATTACTTCACCCATGTTCTATAAGTAAAACCAATAAACTCATTGATTAAGTTAAGACTGCTGTAGATTCTTTACTTTGGTGTGTAGTTGATTCCTTAACTGAGATGAATAAACATTTGTTCTTAACTTCCCAAGAAAAATTAATGCAAGAACTATGGACAAAAGAAACAGCTTTTCACTTCAATGGAATAAAGAGATGGTTTATTCTGGAGCCAAATATGAGTGGTCATGGCCCAGGAACACAGACTTAGCTCACCCCAAATTCCATGTTCTAATGTGGAAGCAGTTTAGTGAAGCTTTTATAGTAACAGCAAGACAAGTCATAAATGACATTACAATACATTGGCTTAGACATTAGGTAGGTGGGTAAAACAAAGGGAGGGGATCTCTGATACAAGTCTCAGATGCTATCTAATTACACTCTTAGCCTTTTGATTGGTGAGGGCTAGGTGTTTGTACATTCCAGAGGATTAACAATGGTGTTAGCTCACACACAGAGGGGGCTATTAAAAGGTCTAGAGATGACCCAAGATCATTTGTTTCTGGACTTGTAACATTTCAAACTCCATACTCACTGGTGTGCTAGTCAGCTGATGAGCCTTGCAGAGGCTTCAATGGAAGGCACAGCTCCTTTCCAAGAAGTTTCATTCAGGCTCATTGAAAAATGATATTGTCAAACCATGGCCGCACCATCTTGTAAAGCTCCCATAGTTTGGCTAAACAATGACAACCGGTAAAAGTAATTTGGTTTCTAGAACTAAAGGAACATGTTTTTCTAGATTCTTGCCCTGCCTCACCCTCTCAACCCCCAATCAAGGACAATTACCGATCACCTGACATTCTTTAACCGAGCATTCATTGGTTACCCTTAACTACAACCACCTGTGGACTAAATAAAGAACCTTTTCTCTCTCCTTCCTCCAGTACACGTTCTGCCCTATAACTGCCCCAGGCACTAAGCAGATAACAGGCTCTTATTCTTACATCAGAAATCCCCTCTGCAGGTCCCCCAATAAAAGTCTGCAACAAGGCTTGGTCCCTTTCTTTCTTCCCTGCCAACCTTATAGGTATGGTGGGGTGGGGGAAGTAAAGAACAATTGTGAAGCCCTAGGGTCAACCTAAAACCAAATAAGATAAGTGAATAAATATATAAGCAAACAGAGAGAAACTAGTAGGTCCTTCAAGATGACTTAGCATCGGGCACCCCGGGGCCTCATGGTGGAAGGAGAGAACCAGTTTGCACTAGTCGCCCTCTGACTCCTACAGATGCACTGCTTCAGCTTACTTTAGGTCAGTTAGTTCTTTCTTCCTATTTTCAGCTCAACATATTTCCTTATCTTTCAAAATGCACTGTAGACCAGTAGCCTTTACACTTTTCTTTCAACCCTCTTGTTACTGAGTTAGAAAACACTGAGAGACCACCCTAACTACAACTTACTCTTGGGGACATGTGCAGGTGTGAGAGAACATCAGGAGTCTTTTGCATTCCTAAAATTCCTGGCATTGTCTTAACAGGGCTGTCCAAAGACCTAAGATGGAGTTTTTCTTTCAATGAATTTATCTAATGTCAGCGAAGTCAGTGGGTATCAATAATAAGCTGCACAAAGATCTAATAAAGCTATTAAAAGATAGCTTATGTTTATACATAGGTAATTGAAAACAATTTTTTCATACAGTATAATCTGATTATGGTTTCCCATCCTCCACCTTAACCCAGATCCTCCCTACCCCACCTACATCCTCCATCCAACTCTGTGATTCTTCTCTTAAGAAAACAAAAACATAGCTGAATATAAAAGGAATACGTATTCATCAGGGTTCTCTAGAGGAACAGAACTGATAGAATGAAAATGCTCACACACACAAACACACACAGACACTCTATTTGTTTATTAAATATTCCTATGGAAAATGGTGGAAATAGTTCAACAACAGCAGTCTCATACCTGAGAGGCCAAGAACCCTGTAGTTATCCAGTCCATGGTTTGGGTACTTCAGCATTTCCAATCTGTTGCCAAAGGCCTGGAGGGTTCCTGGAGAACTACTGATCCTTACTCTACATTGAAAGCCTGGAAAAGCTGGTTCAAGTGTCAGGGAGATAGTCAGCAGCTGTTAATCCCACAGATATGAAGAGAAAGACCACTGACTCAAATCATGGTCAAATTAATTAAAGCAAGCTTTATTCATGTACATGGGCTGTCTCTCCCTAAGGTGGGGTTCAAGAGATCAGCATTGGACATGGGAAAATAAGGGTTTTTATAGCTCTGGAGCAGGGGGTTTCCAAATAGGAGATCTGGAAGCAAATAGGCTAGGTTACAGAAGCAGAACGTAAGTATAGCAAGTTGCTTTTAACAACATCCTGAAACAAAGGCATGGTTACAAAATGGTCAAAACAAGGTAGTTATAACAAGGTGGTCATAACAACTTTTTGAAACAAAGACATGGTTGCTGTTTTCTGGAATGGGCAATACAGAACCATTTGTAGTTAAGGTTCCAGGTGGGGCATAGCCCAATCCTTGAGAAACAGAGATTTAATCAAAAATGTGGGACTGTTCTGGAGCTAAGGTGAGGTAGAGGACATGCCTAGAACCCTGGGACTATTCTGAGAGTGGCAGGAGTTTGGCCCCTCTCCTCCACACCTCTGATAGGCCACAAGCGATGCCCTCTACTCTTGCAGCAAGGCACTGCCCCTTTAAAGGTATGTGACCTGCCAAGATTGTTTTATCTGAAGTTGTAGCAATTCTCCTTATATAACCATATAAGGTCTCTCCTTCTGGTCCCTGAAAATTACCTATGTCTAGGCTGCGACCCCCAGTATGCAAGTGGGACTGTCTGTCTTAACCAATGAGCTTCCAATGATGCCCCTAGATAACAAGGACCTTCCCTTGGCTATATATGTAATCCCCATCTCCCACCCAATAAAGTTGAGTTAAAGCCCTCTGCTGTGGACTCCAGAGAATTCTGTACTTTCTAGAGAGCTTGCAAATTGCATGGGTCCACTGCACACCGCAGACCGGCTTCCTGGATCCCTCAGTTGGCCTGCAGAGCTGTCTCACTGGAATGGGAAGCTGTGGCAGGATTTTTTTTTTAACTACACATAAACAGAAATGAACCTAGTTTGTTTTTACTATAAGATGGCTTTCACCCTAAGATGAATACGGGAGAAGGAAGAGTATTGCTTTTTGTTTGTTTGGCTTTCCCTCTTGCTTCAGAATTGGTTTATACTGTTTAAGATGCCTGTGTATGAATTTTCAATATTCTGGGTCCTCTGTTCCTGTATTATTGGTAGTAAACTTGTCCTAAATGTCCTCATTCCCAACTCTTCTCTAGATTGCTTACTCTTGCCCAGCCTTGTGTTGCTGCTCTCCACATTTGTCCTGCTCTACCCAACCCATTCTATCCTCTACCTTTGCTGAGTCCATGCTTGTCTTTCTCCAGTTCTGTTATTAAAATACCCACCTACACAGTGAGGAATAAGGATGACAGCTGGACTTAAAATCAAGGCATGTGGATTTGAATATCACCTATGCCATTTCCTGTATCTAGAGATGTGACACTAATATCTTGGACATTTCTTGTGCTTTCTTGATCCTCTCTACAGGAAATAAAATGAACATTTATCTGGCAGAAAATATAAAAATAAAGAAAAGAAATGAGAAGGAGAACAGAAAAGTCAGTAAAGACAAAAGAAGATAATAGTCATGGAAAACTAAAAACAAAAAAAGTAGATAAAATGAGAGACTCCGTTGAATTATGCATGTGCAGTGGCTTGAAGGGAAAGCAAACTGAGAAACCAGTAAGAGAAATCAATTTAAAATATTGTCCACTTTGGTTAGTGTGTGGTGGCTCACAGCTTTAATCTCAGCACTTAAAAGGCAGAGGCAGGTGGTTCTCTGTGAGTTCCATGCCAACCTGGTCTACAAAGACAGCCAGGGCTATACAAAGAAATACTGCCACAGGGAAGAAAACAGAATTCTCTCAGTTGTTTGCATAAAATGAACATATAGAAAAAATAAGTTTCTGATAAATTGATATCTAAAAGTAAAAATGCTATGTACAATGACAATAATCCCAGCCTAATGCTCTGGACTGACAGAAAATACTATTATATTGTAAGCGGACACCAGCCAGGCAAGCAGTGTGGTATGTCTGGATTGTCTGCAGTAGCAAACATCCGCAGAGGGCATACTCATTTTTGATCTAACACAACAGTTTCTCTAAATATTCAATCAGAACTTTTAGTTTAGGATGAGACATGTTATCACGAGGAAGCTTATTGATCAACAGGGTATTCTGCAGCAGGGCAGAGCATGGAAACTGACGAGAGCCAGAGAAACCATTGTGCCGCCCACTATGACAAAATGGTAACAGGCTCCCTTAACAGCAGCTGTTTTCTTGTTCTTATTTCTTATCTGTGGCACAAACAAGGCTCAGATTCACCAGCCGTGGTTCCTGCGATGGGGAGGTGGGGAAGGCACTGACAGTTCACTCCCTTAAGAATTTATCCACTCTGGAGTGGATCTCTGAGTTTGTAGATCTCTGATCTACATAGTGAGTTCTAGACCAGCAAAGGCTACCCAGTGAGACCCTGTCTCACGAAATAATAGTTTTTCCGCTCTGAATGGTGCTAATAGAGAACAGCGCACAAGAAGCACAGGGAGGTAGTGGCACACCAGGTACAGCCTCCTGAAACCCTTGGAGTCTCTGTGGACTGGAGAGAACAGGGTTGTCCAATCAGAGTTGTTCTCAGGCCTTTTCATTCTGTGGCAAACTGCTATCAAAATTAAGCCTTTTTTTTTTTTCTTTCATGTGTATTCTTTGTGGTCATGCCGTAGGCTGATGAACAAAACGAAAAGGGAAGAAAAGCTGGAGGTGTGGTTAACAGATGGATCCTGAACTCACTCCCTAGTTCCAGTAAAATTATTAATTTTAACTTAAGAAGCTGGCAGAGTGGTGCATGCCTACAATTCTAGTGATTGCATGCCTACAATTCCAGTGGCATTCTGTCAGCATTTGTGGATGGAATGTAAGACTTGTTCTATATTTCTAACTGTTGGAATATAGATATACTAAATGGAACACTCCGCTAAGAGTTCACTTACTTAGTTGTCTGCTCTTCCTGAAGTAGAATACATGTGATATTTTATGAATTCATTGCTCTTACTATTCCATACAGCTACCAAAAGAGTTCATTAGCAGACTGTATCTAGTGATAGTGTCAGGTTGAAGTTTTGCCTGTACCAGCACCCCCTGGTGTGTATCCACATGTGACTTCACAGTCAGGTCTTGAAGGGATGGCATCCCAATTGCCCTGTCTTTGAAGGTGTCACACTCCAGTTCCCTCTCTGTCACAAACCCCATCCCTTATAGTGCAAGGCACCCAGCACAGTGAGTCAGACTCACTCTTCCACCAAGGTTGGTTCAGGAGGCAGCTACCTATTGAGCCAGTAGAGTGAGACATCTGTGGATCCTTAGCAACCACAGTGTGCAAGTTCCTGACCCCTGGAGCGCCTGTCTCAAGATGGCTACACACCCAGTGGGAGCTCAGGGTAATGATATGAACTCTCTTGGTAAAACCTACGTGCTCTGCAGAGCTCTGGCTAGTTAATTATGGAGACTGTAAATCTGTAAGAGCTGTGAGACTTCACGACAACCAGGATCACCAGGACTCACACCAATAGGCTCTACTGGGACTTTCCTTCTCCCCCAGGTGGGAGCTGGGATGTAGATGCTCTCTTACACTGTTGCTGCTGGCCCCTGACTCTTTGAGGGTTTCCCTTGTCTCATTGATTTCCAGTGTTCTGCCTTGGGCATTACCTCACAGTGTGGTATACATCTGTTGCTGCTTCTTGCTAGAAGAGATCAATATTGGGTGTCTCTACTCAGCCACTTTGAAACCTCCCCCTACCCCCCACCTTGCCTATTGCTTCAAATCATTTCTTCTTAGCCTTGCAATAAAAGCGACACCCCAGAAAGAAGGCATGCAAATAGTCCTCTCCTTTGCACTAACTCCCCCTTAGGAATAGGATTACACCTATCTGGGCAAGAGAAATACAGAGTGATATTGTGCTTGGAGGCAATCTGAAAGCCATCTAATGTACTTCACCTGGGCTCCTAAGAAGTCAAAGGAAGGTCAGGACCACAGTAGATGCTGGGCCTTGCCCATTGCCCGCCTGACTGCCTTCTGCCTTATCTTATGGCAGCACTTCATGTGGGAGCCCAACTGTGTTGACAGAGCACTTGGAAACTCTCAATGGTCCTCTGTCACTGGCTTCAATTCAATATTGTTTCTTTTAATTTTTTAAAAAAGTTTATTTTATTTTAAACTAAATATAATTGCATCATTTTATCCCCCAATCTCCCCCCATTCATGGCCTCTTTTAAATTACGATTGTTAAATATATATATCACAAAAATATATAAACATAACCTGCTGAGTGCATTTAATGTTGCTTATATGTACATGCTTTTAGGGTTGACCACTTGGTATTGGATAACCAATCAAGGGAATCATCCCTGGGGAAGACTAACTCTCCCTCTCTCGGTAGTTTTGAATTGCCTGTAGCTCTTCATCTAGGCATGATGAGGCTCATTAGACTTTCCATGAACATTAGCATATCAATTTATTTTTACTAATCCTCTGAGAATTTCACATGACATATTTTGATCATATCTACCCCACCCCCACCTCCTTCCAGGGTCACCCTCTTCTTCCCTAGCACTTCATGTCCTTTGTTTATTTCCTGATCCCAGAAGACACTGTCCTACAGTACGCATCCTGGCTGGCCCTTACGAATCCTTCCTCCTGCTCTTCCATGATGTTTCCCAGATCCTAGGTGTAGAGATTGTGTTGCAGATGTATCATTTGGGGGTGAACACACCACTGTCAGTTGTTCTCTGCATTTTGACCAGTTGTGGCTTTCTGTGATGCTCTCCATCTTCTGCAATTGTTTCTTTTTAACTTTTGAAGTTAGCATACAAAGGGACAAAGAACGTGGGATTCTCCTGAGGAGGCAGGTACCTGCTCTGTGGAAGCTCTCCTGCAGTCTATTGAGCTGGCTCTCTCCTTGCCTTCCTTCACATACAAGGAATTGATACAGAAAAGACAAAATCATCTCCAGAATCCCTTAGCCAACGTATCCCCCAGGGGATGGAGCCTGGATGCTCTTCTGCGAGGACAGATCAGCTCCTTGAGCTCTGGTGCTCTGTGGGAGGCCACATTTCCCTGGACCTGGGGGATAGACAGTCTGGTTCAGGTTTCACAGCATGTACTGTAAGCTTCTAATCGACAGGACAAGGATCTGGCACATTCTCTGGCTCAGCTGTTTTTTGAAGCTGCCCCAGGATGCCACAGCCTCGGTTCTGGGTACCCCTGGCCCTACTGCTTGTAACCATCAGCGCAGGTGAGTCAATGATATGGTCAGTGGAATTTCTCCCTCTGGATGTATGCGTTAGTGCAGGGGAGAACTTCAGCCTCGCCCGGTACCAGCTTTTGTCAGTTTCTGGTCAGCTCTGTGCATTCCTCTGTCTGAAAGCTGTAAATCTCACATTCAGAGGCATGTTGGCAGCAAGTGTAAAGGCTGGGTAAGAGCTAGCCATGACCTTCAGTGCTGCTGGGTGGTACTCCAAGCAAGGAAAGGGAAAGGGCAGACTGAACACCTCTTCTGGGTGTCTCTGATGTGCACAGTATTCATGGTCTGCAGGCATCCCTTGCCCCTCAGACATGGGCTTCCTCCTCCCTTTCCAGGTCCCTGGTACTCTCCTCCACTGCCATCCGTGTCCTGTCAAACACACACACACACACACACACACACACACACACACACCCCACCTTCCATTCCTCTGTTCTGCACTTTATCCAAAGCACTGAATCAAACAAAGGTTGATCTTTGAAGGTATTGTAGTCAATGAAGGCTAAGATGTTCCTTAGAATTGTCTAATGTAGGGAAATATTTTATACATGATAAAACCGAGATGGAAAGAGTCACTAATGTGCCCCAGGTTACCCCCAAAACACCAGGAGAGGGTACACATGGGTCAGGTCTGTTTGCCCCTAAAGCCTGCTGCCTCCCCCCGGGATCAGGAGCTTGGGGATTTGCTGAGAGCTTGAAGGTAAAGTCCAGTCACTCATTCTTGACTTCCAACCAAGAGGAGGCTATAAACTGCCTCAGTTGTAGCTAAAATTCTTTCTCAGGAATTCTTTCCCATAAGCAGTGTCTACCCCTTTTCCTAAGTTCCCAGTGACAAACTGAGACACAATTCTACCAAAGTCCACTCTGAGGGATAAATGTTACTGGGCTTCCTTCCAGAGCATAGATGAGAGATTACCTGCGGGGTGTGAGTATTCCTCCTCAACAGACCACACTTGGAAAACCTTTACCCAGCAGAGACAGCGCTTCCTGTAGCTACATAGATGGAGCCCTCCTCCACTCTTTCCTGGCCTATGTGCTCTAGCCCTTCTCTGAGACCACAAGCAATTAAGGCAGAGTTACAGATAATAGGAGGTACAAAGAGATCAGATACCCAGGTGAGGGCTGAATCCTCAGGTTAGGGTTGCAGGCCCTCACCACCCCTCTGTGAGTAAATGTAAACAGTCAATGGGTCATCTGGGGTAATTCTTTTGCAAGGGAGAGCAGCTGAAACCCCCAAGATGGTGGTTGCTTGGCTCAGAGGGTGGTCACTCATAGCAGGGGTTGAAACAGAACCAGGAACACTTCAGGTCTCCTGAACTACAGAGTGCATGGGCAGGAACCTGATGTACCTTCCAGCCTGCTGTGCAGCCCTCCCACTGGGGAGATCTGGGTGGCTTTGCCTGTCATTCTACCTCTCTGGCCTCAGCTCTGCCACATGTAAAATGAGAAGACAGATAAACCATGTGATGAGATACCAGCTTAGGTCTTCTTTGGTGCTGACTCAAATCTTTGAGCTCCTAGAAATTCTAGAAGTGGCAGGGGCAGTGGGGGGGGGGGGTGGGGGGTGGGGGGTGGGGAGGCATTGTGACTTTCTCAGTATCAGATTCCCAGGGTCCTAGGCCTCCCAGCTGACACTGGCCTTGATTACATGAACACTGAGCATTTCCCTTCCTCTATCTACTGGCACTGTGTCCAGAACAGCCATCTCCAGCATTGCTGCTATAGCCCGTGTCTTTACAGGAGGCTCTGTGACTCCAGGCTCCGATGCAGTAACCAGCATACAGGGAGTCTGCAGAGAAGGAAAGAACATTCACACTAACACTTTGCTTTCTGCAAAGCTGACCACCTTGTCCACTGCAGCGGGACAGACTGCCTCCACATCTCCTTTTTCTCTTCCCACCATGCCTAAACACTGTGACCATACTCTACCTACAGCCTGAAGGCTCGTAGTAAGGAGCAGACATCTGGACTGAGAAAAATAGAGGGGAATGCTTGGAGAACCTGGGGTGCTCTCATTCATAGTTCCAAGACTGATGGGATCCCAGGGAGCCCCAAATGCTAAGAGTCTGGTGGATGAGGCCCTAGTGCTCCAGGACACAGCTCCTGGAACACCAAGCTGGACAGAGGGCGGGATCAGGAAGTGAGCACTGTTCTGGCTTTACCCCTCACCTGCCCTGTGACCAAGATGAGTTCCCTATCTGGGAAGCAGGTTGGTCATCAGATATATTGCTCCCAAGGGATTCTCTTGCCATACTCACTAATATGGACTCCTGCTACTGGGATCCCTCATCAGATAAGAACACATCTTAGCCCAGGATACCCATAGCTCCAACCCCTTCTCCCTGGACCCCTAAGATGAGCTCCAAATAGACATCCCAATACAGGGACCCTTTATCAATACTCTAAAGTGGTGGCAGAGACGTGATTTCTATGAGTTCAAGTCCAGTCTGACAAACACCCCAAAGCAGGACCTCCCCATAGCCTAAGTGAGACTTATCCTGTCTTCAGGCCTCTTTACAATGACCATTATCTCTGAGTTGTCTACTCACACCAGTGGGGACAGCAGGGAGTGGGCCACGTGTAGGCATCACATTCACTACTCCAATCAAGGTACAGCCAGGCCCAGCTAGCAGCCTCGATGGTTTAATCTGTTGGTTTCCTTTGTCCTTGCAGTTGCCTAAGTAGCCGAACAGCTCCATAGCTATCCCCAAATCACAACTGCAGGGTGTGCCCAGGACAGCACATAGAGACAGCAGAGAGACTTGGTATAGTCAGAATATGCAGCTCTTTCTCCTGTTGTTCCCAGGGGAGAGGGATATTGGGAAGAACCCAGAAGAGATAAAACTCCAAGGATCAGGTCTAAGCCATGTCTTCTCTGATTCACATATACCTAAAGTGCTGGTATCTTCTTATTTAACAGTCCCCAAACCATTCTTCAATATGAACGCTGTCCCCCATAACCATGAAGTGGTCCATCATAATGACTCCGCAGTCAGGGGTCATTATCTCATCTGGAGGGATACTATGGAATCAATGGGGTGATGTCCATGTAGGTGTTGAGCAGTTCAGAGCCTCTATTCCCATATGACATGGTGAATGGAAAAGCCACCAAGTCTGGGGGACCAGAGATGTCCACATTTAAGGAGACGCCCCATGTTGGAGCTGTGCTGTCAACTTGCCCGTGTTGTTGTAGAGTGTTACATACACAGCAGGGTTAGGCAGACCTATGACCCCTGGGTCTGGCCCCCTCTTAATGCTGGAATCTGGCAAGGCCTACAAACGCTGGACCCTGTAGATCCCTACAGCAACTGAGAATGAAGAGAAAACTTCCCTTAGCTCCAGTGGATCACAGGAATGAATTCCACCTTCCTTTGATGCAGCAAGGTTGAGTTCAATGAATGAGGGAACTAAACACAAAGTCTAGGGACTGTCAAAGATGTTCAGCACAGTGAACAGCTGAGCAGAGGTTGCAGATTGTAGCAGCATCAGGATGACCTTGAGAGGCGTGATCCAGCTGCCCCTTTCATCCTGGGCTTTCTTAACCCCTAGAAGTGTTTGTCTGGACAGGAGCCAAGAGCAAAGCAGCCCGGCTGTGCCGCCTGCCCTCTGGGCTACTTCTCAATGGACAGAAGCTACAGCTGCAAGCTCAGCCTCACAGGTAGGTGAGACCACATCTCCTGCTGCTTCTTATCTTCCCTGCTTGTGGCCTTGGCAGAGCATTGCTGCTCTCAATACTCAGCGTGGGACCTTGACATTTGTTTTGTTAAATTCTACCTACAAGCCTTGCATGAGTTTTCATGCCAACCGAGCTGTGTATTCTATTTCAACTCCCAGTGGTTCATTACTAGTATTGATTTATGGGTATCATCCCTGCCTCCTTTATTGATTTTTTTAAAAAATAATAATTCTTGTGCAGATTTCATTGCACATGGTCACATTACCTGTGAATAAATACGGTACAAGCTCACCAATTCCATCACATATTTCTCATTACCTTTTCTGACTCTCTACACTGTTACCACCTCTAGCAATACTCTCAACAGCAGGCAACCCTGTTTGATTCTAGATCTTCTAGGAGAATATTCTGTCAGTTGTCACAATTTGTGATGCTCATTGCACTTTGTTGCCAAAAGTCTAGTCAAGTGGAAGAAGTTCCCTTCTATTTCTGTCTTGCTGAGAGCTCTTATCATGGATGAGAATTTATCTTGGATCTTTGGTACTATCGAGAGGAGCGTACAGATATAATTGTTCTCATCCTGAGAAGACACTGCTTACCGTGTTTCAAATGTTAATCCAATTTTGTGGCTCTGGACAGTCACATTTTGTCCTTTCACACATTGAATTTGATTTGCTAATATTTTTTTAGTTTTTATTTATTTATTGCCAATTTGTAAGAATATTTGCATTTGCTTTCATGAGAAATAATTGTTGGTGATTTTCTTCTCTAGTTTTGGTACCAAAGTAATGCTAGACTTATGAACCCGATTACACAGTGCTGTCCGTGCCTCCGTTTGCAGCAGAGCTCACAGTGATCTCTTGTGCACTCTCTCTAGTAGTGCATAGACAGCAGTAGGGCCTCAGGGTTATGATGGGAAGCTCCTTAGTTAAAAATTCAGCTTCCGAGCTGGTCAGTGGTGGCACATGCCTTTAATCCCAGCACTCAGGAGGCAGAGGCAAGTGGATCTCTGTGAGTTTGAGGCCAGCCTGGTCTACAGAGTGAGTTCCAGGACAGTCGGAGTTACAACAGAGAAACCCTGACGTGCTACTGTCTGTGCCTTGAGGGGTCTGTCTGTCTCATCTCAGGTGTGAAACAGGTGGCCACAGAGCTGCTCATCTTGTAGCCTTGATGCTTTCAGTGGGCTTATTCTCTTGCTCTCTCCCTCTCTCTATCCCTCCTTCCTCCCACCTATTCTGCATTTCCCTGCTTTGCGTTCTCTTTCTTTCTTGTCCAGTCTATATGGAGTGTTGTCAGTGGTGCTTGTGTTTTCAAAGAACAGCTTTTGGTTTCATGGATTCTCAGTCATTTTCTACTTCTTTGACTGCTTCTGTTCTTCCTTTGAGCTATTTTAGTTTTAATTTGCTCTTCTTTAGCAGAGAGAGCAGAGAGGGAAACAAAATATTTGCTCCATCCTTCCCTCTGCCTCTGCAAGACATTATTGTTCCTGCTTCAGGACACTCAGCTCCTCATTTTCCACCTACCCTTTGGGGTGTGTACCTTGAGCTAAGGTAAATACAGTCCTTGAACCTCAGACCAAGATGTCACTGAATACTTCCTCAGCCAGGGACCCAGACTTCTTGGGGGAGTGGATGTGGGGTGACATCGATTCTCACAAGGCTGAAGGAATCCCTGTCAGAAGAAGCAGCTTTTGCAGATGCTGAGAACAGAGATTTGCCCCTCTGTAGTAATTCCATTTCTGGCCTTGAGTGGTCCCTGTCACACCCTGGGTGGTGCATACCATCCCAGAGGCCCCTCCCTAATCCCAGAATCACTGCCCATGCTCTCTCAGCCTTCAGGCTCCTCCTAGGATGAGGACTCTAAGCCCTGGGTGTTCTCCTTCACAGACCACTTCTGATTGCCCAGCTATTTCCCCTGGGTTGTGCCTGTCCAGGAACTCTTAGGGCAACAGGGAGAAGCATCAGGTCCTGCTCAGAGAGGCTGTGCTAAGTTCTGCCTTCTACTTGCCCAGAAGGAAGCACCACCAGTGCAGAGACTGACATTACGGTACCAGCCACAGGCCAGCAGCATGTTCAGGTAACCCCGAGGAGTAAAGGAAAAAGGCCACATCCAGATGTGCAGCTAGGCCCCTTCAAGCTCAGTTCCGGGAAGTTGTCCTTTGGCCTCAGCTGGAAGAGTCAGGGGCTGCACATGAAAGGCTGAGTCAGCCCGGCTTACATCACCCAGAGCATTGGCAAAGACAGAAGGGTGATGTGGCTTGGAGCCATCAGTGCTGAGGGTGGGATAAATAGAAGCCAACAGTTTATAGTAAAGGGGAGTGTTGCCAGGTGCACAGGAAGCATCCCCTGAAGGGGCAGCCACATAAGATAGCAGGCTGCAGACATTCTAGATTTGTTATCTGAGAACCCAGAGCAGCTCCTGGAGGCCAGGGCCAGTGTGGGCTCTCAGAGAGGATAGTGCTGAGTTGGCAGGAGTAGGGGGACAGTGAAGAATAAGGACCCACAGGCTTGGTGGCCTCTCTGGATTTCTGATAGCAGTTCCCCATGCTGGACTGAGGGCTCTTGATGGAGTCTAGGGATGGCAGCCCATTTCCTGTTCCCTTGAACATGGCACTAGTGCCTCATTGCTTGTGGTATCATGGTTACAGATGAACTGGCAAGTGCAGACCTGTGGGGCCAGAAACATGGGTCTGATATTAGCCAAGTAGCCCCAGATTGCTGCTCTCCTAAGGTATGCTAGTGGTAAAAGAGACACTCAGTGAAGCATCAGTGTGCCCAGTGCTGTGCAGAGCCATGACAACTAGAGCATAACACATTTAGTAGCAGGTGTCATCAGGACAGTTATTCTGAAGGGAGGAAGACCTGAGGAGGGGCTAGAAGTTGTGGAGGGATTTCTAGTCATAGCTTCTTGGTGTATACGCTGAGGAAGATCACAGGAGCTAGCTCAAAGATCATGGATACCAACCACAGAGTAGGAAGACCAGATAGCACGGTTGGTAGTTTTGCATCATGAGGATAAACTCTTTTCAGTGCCCCAGGCCCCTTCCTAGTAGATGGTGAAAATGCATCTCCCCCGGTCCCAGGTCCAAGAGAGCATCATGAAGGGCTGGGGCCTGGAGCCTCTGGAGCTTTCTGATGCTGTTTTTCTTCAGATACATAACTGCTCTCTCCCCAGTGCTCTGCCTGTGTCTGTGGTGCCCTGCCAGACTCTTCCACCTGCACAAAGCCACCCACCCCATCTCGCACCAGTCAGGCATGTCTGGCCCCTGCTCAGACCCAGACGAAGCCAAAGGCTGTGCTCCATTTCTGGCAGGCAGGACCAGAACCCAGGCTTGGCTGATGTGGCCAGATGCAGAGATCATATCCGGGTGAGTGCTACCATTTCTCAAGGGCTGAAAACTCATGGGAGCCAAAGGCCCAGGTCAAAGTGAGACTTCTTGGAGCCTCATCCTTTTTCTAAGCCTGTGAAGGGCCTAACTCTAGATGAAGGTTTGGCTTCTATAGCCTGGGGCTCTAGGACCTGTCCTCAGATCTCCCCACACTCAGGAGATGGCCAGAAAGTTCCACACTGGCTTTGAACATGGACAAATGGAGACCTTGTTTGTCTGAAAACTCACACAGCAGGGCTAGGGCAGGGAGCTATCTCACTGTGATATTCAGAAGACTGGGCTCTCACCAGTGAGTACCAAGCCCCTACTCCCTGGCTGTCTTCGGCACGTGTATCCTGTGGACTCCTCGAGTGCCTACAGTTCCTGCTAAGTCTGGCCTTCTGGCGCCTTCGGCAGTGTCAAATACCTGCTTGATCCTTGCCTAGAAAGAGCCTTTTCTGGGAGTGAGAAAAAAGGGGTGGAGCCGGTAGAACTCTGCCTTGGGGTGGAGACCCCCACTTAGGGCAGCAGGACACCAATTCAGCAGTGAGTAAATAAGACATTCTGGTGAAAGGAAAGGAAGGGAGAGCAGGCTTCAATGTGCCCAAATGTCTGAGGAGAAATTCACCTATGTCTAAGCATGCCATACAGTGAGGACTCGGTGGCAGACATCTTCACCCTGTACCCAGGAGCAGGGCTGGCCTTACCACAGCCTGGATTCCACATCCAGCCCCAGCCATGCTGAGTCCAGGGACTGGGAGGAGGGTGTGGATGGGCTCAGGGCTCTCCCTGTGGCGATTGCCCTGCTCACGCACAGCTCCTGTGCACCAGTGTTATTAGCAGATAGGTGGAGATGGGATTGTGTAGGCAGCTTAAAACAATTTGACAATAAATATTTTGTACTGTAATGGGACATTTTCCTGAAAGTTAAGATCCATGCATGGCTCCTAGAGGCACACTTGGGCACAGATGAGTAGGGGTAGCCAGGATGGGTGGGCAGGACAGGGAGCACTCACTTTGAGAAGGGTGTAAGGGAGGCCCAGGAGGGATATGATGAGGCTAAGCCCTCTACTCTCAGATTTTAAAAGCCATGAACTTTTGTCTTCTTCCAGGAGGGAGTCCGTTTTGGTGACCTCTGTTACCCAGGTCATTTCTGCTCTGCTGAAACCTGGAATGTGGAGAAGAGGTATTGGGAGCAAAGCTGGTACCTGTCCTGCCCACCTGGAATGTTCTGTTCTGTAGTGGGCCAAGCCACCCCCAGAGGCCCATGTGCAGGTGAGGGCACTTACAAAAATACCTAGCAGCCTGGGGGACCCAGGGCCTAAGGGACAGGCATGTTAGACAGAGCTAGATCCAGTATGACCAGATCAGCTTGGCTAGCCTTGGCCTAATGTGAGAGGATGGGGAGGGAGGCTAGAGAATGTTTAGGGTGCGGATGGAGTCTCAAACTGCAGCAACTTCTCAATTCATTTGTATAGCCTAGCCTCCAGGCCACATGGAGTAACAAGAAAAGGGAAAGGAGATACCAGGTAGGCTGAGGCAGGGGGTCCTAATCTGTTTTAGGATTACACGTGGACCAGAGACTGATGAAGATCCCAAGAGCCTCCAGGGTAGAAGCCCTGATCACTGTAGTTGGCAATAAGCTCAGTAAAACCTCAATTGTCCTCATACCCACACTTCTGCCTCCTGTGGCCATGCATGGATCAGAAGATGTGTGAATACCATACAGCCTGAGCTGAGAGGAAGATGGGATTCCAGACCCCAAACTTCCAGCCTGCAGCTTCTTCTGCCTTTAGGATTTTACCAGCCAGGAGAGACATTTACTTCCTTTGGAGGACCCCTTAGTGGCTACATCCAGGCTGGACCTGGGAAATAGCAATCCTTTTCCCTTAAGGCTCCTCCAGCCGGAACACTCAAATCCCCTAGGTTCAAGTCAGTACATACTGAGGCCTCCAGTGGAACCATACCTACAGGACAGCTGAGAAGTCCTGCTAAGTTTCTGTGACACTTTTGTGATGGCCTGGCCTTTGGCTCTGGAAGGGTCCCAGAATGGGTGTCCAGGTCCAGCTGATGGCAGGACCTCTGTACCATCTGAAACTGATCTGGGTAGACAGAGCCTCCACAAGTCCATATGGGAACTTTGAGGACTGTGGGGCAGTTGATGTCCCATAGTCCCTGCCATCTAGTGCTTCTGTCTTAGAAAGCGATAACTGGATCAGAGTCTATGAAAACCCTAGGAAGAAGATTGCCATCTCCCACCCCTGAGCTCAGTCTATCCATTCCTGGCCCAGGAGAGATCATGAAGCAGGGCTGCTTCCTGTACGTTGCAGGGTCCAGCATTTATAGTGAACCATATAGTGGTTCACTATATACACTGTGCATTTCAGCCTACCACGCTGAAGTGTGACTTGTACTTGTACAAACTAATTTGCACGCACACACACACACACATACACACACCCACATGCACACTCACTCTTTCTGCCTTGGGAACAGTCAGAAAAATGGGATCATATGACTCCATTTTTTTCCCATAAAAACGCAAAGACCTCTCTCTTCCCCTTACAGAGTTTGCTTTTTGAAAATAATCAGAAGAATTATGTGGATTCTCCTCTTTCCAAAAGGGTCTGAGCAAACCTTCAGGGCATGAGCTAATGATACAGATTATCACTAAGATGAGAGCAGGTTTCAAACATGCTCAGAAGCCACACTGTTAGGACTGTCTATAGCTAGGTTTAGGGCCTTTCAATTGCCATCTGCCCTGAGATAGCCAAAAGCACCGAAAATGCCCTTTCCAAGAAATTCAGATTCAGGAATCTTCTTGATATCTACCAAATTTTTATGGCACGTAAGCAGGGTACTAAGAAGGGACACATCTCAGGTCCTATCCGCTATTCCCAAGGGTTAGGATCCCTGGTGTGAGGTCTACCCCTGCCTTGAAGACTTCAGTAGCTCCAGCCTTCACACCCCATTCTCTTCTGAGATGCACAGATATGGAGCTGTGGGAGGCACAGGCAGCAGGAGGGGATGTTGGTGAAGACTGCTTCCTGTTCTCATCAATTCTTCACTCTCTGGGCAGGAGCTGAGACTGCCCATCCAGATGTAGGCATCCATGTGACAGCAGGGGCCCCCTGCCCTGTAGGTCACTTTTGTCCAGTGGGCCTGGAGATGCCCCTACCCTGCCCTGTGGGCACCTTCTCAGATCGGTGAGTACCAGTGCCTGACCCTGGACTCGGCCCTGCTTCCCACAGACAACCTAGCCAGCTTGATCTCCCAGTAACCAAGAATATTGGCTTCTTCCCTGGTCTAGGAGATCAGAAATGCCCTGGGTAGGCTGTGCGATTGGACTAGTCAGACCAGAGTGGATCCCATGGGTTCTTGAGGGCTTGAGATATACCATACCCAAGAGAGAAAAGTCATAAAGAGTCTTGTACCTTGCCAGTGCCTTATTTAAAAGTATACTCCCATCTAGGACACTTTAGCACCCAAGAGCAGGCACTCCTAAATGAAGGGACGGTTGGGAGCCCATGGCTGGGCTGATATTGTAGATGCTAGTGGATTCTGAGACCACTGATCACATGAGTTTGAATTGAGAAGTAAGAGGAAAAAAGACAACTAGGTGCCTGTCAGAGACAGAAGGAGGAAGAGGAAGAAGAAGAAGAAGAAGAAGAGGAGGAAGAGGAGGACGAGGAGGGGGGAAGAAGGGGAGGAGGGGAAGGAGGGGGAGGAGGGGGATGAGAGATATAATGAACTTTCTCCCCTAGGCATCTTCCTGATACTACTTCTATCCACCACTGCGAAAAGGAGACAGAATCACAGGGGGTCTAATGAAGTGGGGGTAACCAGACAGCCAATCCTGTCAGGATGGTACCCACTCACCCTCAGAGCTACCCATTGCCCACCTTCCCATACCCAGTGACTCCCAGACCCTGTGTTTTTGCCTGTATCCTAGGATGTTTCTCTCCATGTCCTCTGAGTGTCTGCTATGTCCCCCTGGCTATTTCTGTGCTGCCTCTGGCCTCTCGGCACCCTCAGGACCCTGTGCCCCTGGGTACTTCTGTCTAGCTGGAGTCTCCTCCCCAACACCAACAGGTATGAAATCCCTTGGGGCTAAAGTGGCTCTAACCCCAGCAGACACCTTATGGTGGGAGAACCCTGGGGGAGGCTTAAGATTGGGGTAACTGTTAGATAATTTGAGGAAAGAAGGTATATGAATGGCGATTGGATATGGCATTTCCTAGCCTCCGGCAGCAACATGGCTCATGTCTTTCTGCAGCCATCACTAACATCCTCTGACTACCTTCCTCCCATCCTGCCCAGACCTACCAACTCAGTCATAGACTTGCTGCAAGATAGGCAGAGAGAAGGGGGGCTTCTGATCAATGAGCACCATGGTGATGTGCTGTGGAGCACTTAGAGGCTGAGCTGAGAACTCCTCCCCTCCTACACTGGGGTCACAGGGGCAACCTTGTGAGCAGGTGGAGTCCAAAGCATAGCTTCAGAAATAATCCATCCACAAGTCCCTGAGAAGTATAGTGTCTTGATTAGGGTTTTATTGCTGTGAAGAGACGCCACGACCATGGCAACTCTTACAAAGGAAAGCATTGCATTGGGGCTGGCTTACAGTGCAGTGGTTTAGTTCATTGTCATCTTCGTGGAAGCATGGAGGCACGCGGGCTCACATGGTGCTGGAGAGGGAGCTAAGAGTTCTACATCTAGATCAGCAGGCAGCAGGAAAGAGAGAGCAACACTGGGCCTGGCTTGAGCTTCTGAAACCCACCCCCAGTGACACACCTGCTCCTACAATGCCATACCTCCTAATAGTGCCACTCCTTATGGGAAACATTTCATTCAAACTATCACATACAGGGTAGGGCTATGTCCAGTTATCTGGTTTCTCCATAGCAAAGGTTAATCCACTCCAGAAGAAGGTCCCCTTTTCCTATCTCATTTCATTACAGACATATATTAAAATATAATTATACTCATGCCCTATTTCCCCTTCAACTTCTCTCATATGCCTTTATCCCTCCAACATAGGCCCTCCCAAATTCATGTCTTTTTATTTTTTTGATGACTTCCTAAATCTAGTTAGTGATGCCCACATGTACGAGAATGGGTGTAGGGCCATTCACTATAGCATGGGAAACCTACCACTGGCTGCATCCTTAAAAAAATGATGCTTCTTCCTCCAGCATCTACCCACTGCCAGTAGCTCCCAGCAAGCTCCTGGGGATCATCTAGCCCATTACACTGGGAATTTGACTGGCTTCATCTTGTGCAATAACCACAGTTGCTGTGAGTCAGGATTGCTTTAGCCACCTCAGCACGCCACAGCATCCTTTCCTATCTTCTAGCTCTTACTTTGTGATATTCCCTGAATCTTGGTGGTAGGGATGAAGATAGGCTCCTTTTGAGGTGTCTCCCTTGGGTAGGTCTCCATTGGAGGAGTCTCAGGATATGGCAGAGCACACAGAATTGAGCTTAAGCTTTGGGAGTGCAACTGAACCTGGGTCAAGCCTTCCTATCTGACTTTGACTTGTCCATTGTTCAGGAAACATTCAAGACACAAGTCCAGCTCCAGATAGAAAATACAGTTCTGCGAGTCATGGGTAGGGAGCTGGAGGGCAATGCTAGTCCCCAGTGAGGCTGCGGAACCAGGAAAAAAGTCAAAACAGAACCTGCCTCCCAGTTCAGCACAACTGAATGTGAAAGTGGTGTCCTATTGGTTTGTATCTAGAAGCAAAGAGTGCCAAAGTGGCCTCAAGAAAACTCAGGATGGCGTAGTGACTCTGAGCCAGGGATGGGCTCAGAGGATGCTAGCCCCGCACTGGCATCGTCCATCCTAAGAACAGCCGTCACTGTCCTGTGTACCTGCCATGTTCTGAGGCTCTCACACACGAGGTGTTAGAGAACATGTACTATTTGATCTGTGAGGAAGTGTAAAGATACTGGTTGTTACTATTATCATGCTTAAAAACACCCTTAGGCCCTTTAACCTGAACTCAAGTCTACACTGGGTCCTGGTGCCACACAGTCGTCCCAGGTTCTGTTGTGAGCAAGGCTTGTACCCCTCATATATATTCTTTCCCCAGCAGGCCTCTCTGGGCATGGGGGGCTCTGTCCCCAAGGGCACTTCTGCCCCCGTGGGACCAGCCTCCCACAGCCCTGCCGTGCAGGCTCCTACAATTCCCTGCCTGGCCAGGCTTCCTGCTTCCCCTGCCCTGCTGGCTACTACTGTCCTGAGAACATCACCAGCTACAGTGGATACCCATGTCCTGCTGGCTTCTACTGCCCTCGAGGTAAGGGCAAGAGACACAGATCCCCCAGCCAGGTTGCCAGCAAGAAGCAGCAAAGGGACTCTAGGCTCAGTCTACAGTGCTGTGGTTTCTGCCCCTGTGCCTTCTGGGCAGGATGCCCCTGGGAACCAGGAGACACTCCCTGTCTTAGTTAGGGCTTCTATTGCTGTGAATAGACACCATGACCACAGCAGTCCTTATAGAGGAAAGCATTTTATTGGGGCTGGCTTACAGTTCAGCGATTTAGTCCATAGTCATCATGGCAGGGAGCACGGTGACACACAGGCCGACATAGTGCTGGAGAGATAGCTGAGAGTTCTACATCCGGATTGGCAGGCAGCAGGAAGAGAGAGGGACACTGGGCCTGGCTGGAACTTCTGAAACCTAAAAGCTCATACCCAGTGACACACTTCCTCTAACAAAGCCACACTTTCTAATAGTGGCACTCCCTATGAGCCTATGGGGGCTATTTGCATTCAAATCACCACACTCCCTATCTCCCAACTCTGCTTCTCAGGTACCAAGCATGCCACCCAGTTCCCCTGCCCCCGGGGCTACTACAACCCAGACCCACTGACACAAAGCCTGGACAGCTGCCTGCCCTGCCCACCAGGCCACTACTGCGGTCAAGAGAATCTGACGAAGCCGTCGGGGCCCTGCGATGCAGGTGCGTTCCCCATGTGGGTCCTGATAAACTCCTACTCATCTCTGTACTTCCCACCTCGGCCCCAGGCCTGGGATCACCAGAACTCATTCCCAGAGCAGCTATTGGGATGGTGTTGCCTGCAGCTTGGTAAGATTGGCCCTTCCCTTCAAAACAGTGCCTGTCCCACCCTTCCATTTCCGCCTAGGCTGGTACTGTGTGTCGGCAGCATGGACTGCTCGCCCCTTTGACTTGGACAACTACACCAGCACAAACTGCCTATGCCCAGCCACTGCCACAGGAGGAAAGTGTCCAGCTGGCTCCTACTGCCCCGAGGGCAGTCCAGAGCCTGTGCCTTGTCCACCAGGCACCTTCTGTGCCACCTCAGGTAAGAACCAATCATGCTGGGCCCAGACTGTCTGTGAGTGAAGAGGACAGTCCCCTTTCCCAGCTCTGAACTCATGACATGACTGGATGGAGACTGCCAGTCAGCACGACTCAGGTGGGTGTTACCTTGTTCTAACCTGGGAGAGTCTCAGCTCATCTGAGGGGCCACAGGGCATAGTGAGGGCGAGACTCCATCCTCAGGCTACTGAACTACTAAATGCCCAATTTCAGCCCTGTGACTAACTGGACATGAACCTTAGGCCCTGTGTGACTGGGAAGAGTAGCCATGTCACAAGGTCTGAGAAGAAAAGGATCTGGAACACAGCTTGGGTTCAGCCTGGGTTTCAGGGCAGGGCTGAAGTCATGTGTCACTATGGTGACTGAACATCTGAGAAGAAAACAACGTAGAATCCGCATGGGAGGAAATCCTTTAAGTGCAGTAACTGGAGAGCCTTCTGGTAAGGTTCTCATGTTTGTGTATACTGTAGAGTTCACACAGGAGCATATCGGAAGAACTTCCTAGAATTCTCCAGAGCAAGTGTACACACACGAAGAACAGCAGGGAAGTGAGCAGGCTGAAGTTCACTGCAAGGAAAACTCATAAGAAAACCAATGAAATACAGTGTGAGCTCCATGATTCACAGGGTCACACCTATAGGACGTGAGGCGATTCACAGCGCCTGGGACTCTCTGGGGATAACTGTGGTCCGAAAGTGAAATGTACTCCCTAGGCTTATATGTTAAATATTTGGTTCCTGCCTGTGATGTGCTGCTTGGGAAGGTCTGGGGACCTTTAGGAGATGGAGCCTTTTGAGGAAATGGGTCCTTAGAGTCAGGCCTTGGGGTTTTATCCTGTTCACTCTCTGATTCCTGATTATAGATGCAATGTGACCATCCGCTCCTCCCCGTCCCCAGCTACCATGTCTTCCCTGCCGCGGTAGACTGTATCCCTTCCAACTGTAAGCCAGAAGAAGACCTTCCTTCTGTAAATTGCTGTCACGTATTTTGTCACAACAATGAGGAAAGTAACTAATACAGTAAAGGCAGGAGTCTTCATAGGGACCACAGAAGTCCTCACTCCGAGGAGATGCCGATCCCAAAGTCACAGTGTGCTTTGGAACATGTTAGTAAATCCTGGGAAATTCCTCTATGTGGGAATTCTTAACATACATTTGAGATGATAACTCAGGAAGCATAAAGATGCAGGGCGGTGGTTGGAGGAAATGTCTTAGGGTTTCTATTGCTGTGATGAAACACCATGACAAAAAACAACTTGGGGAGGAAAGGGTTTATTTGGCTTGCATTTCCATGTCACTGTTCATTGCTGAATGAAGTCAGGACAGGAACCCGAGCAGGGCAGGAAACCTGAGGCAGGAGCTATTGCCGTGGCCATGGAGGGGTGCTGCTTATTGGCTTGCTCTACATGGCTTGCTCAGTCTGCATGCACTCTTACAGAACTCAGGACCACCAACCCAGGAATGGAACCACCCTTAATGGGGTGGGCAGGTGGGCCCTCCCCCATCAATCACTAGTTAAGCAAATGCCTTACAGCTAGATCTTATGGAGATTTTGATTGTGGAGAATCAAAATAACAAGAAGTGAAGAGAAACCACTTCAACACATGGATCCTTGCAACTATGGAGGCAGTATTCATCACTTAGGAAAATCTGTGTTGTGGGATTTTGCCTCTCATGAATATAAAAACAGCCTGGATACGGCCGGCTATCTGTAATGCTAGCACTCAGGAAGTAGAGGCAGGAGGATTCCAAGCTATGGACCAGCCTAAGTTGCATAGTGAGAACCCTGACCCCCACCTCTAAACCAATTGCTAAGAATGAGCCAGTTTTCTTTTGGGGCTTGTTACCATAGTTGTTACTGTTGCTCAGCTAGCCATTCTGTTTTTGTGAAGTTCAGATGAAATATAAACACTAGAATCAGTCAGAAAATAATTCTGAAATCTGGGAAATGAGGAACACACTATGCTGTGTCTATCCTAATGGTTACAGTGCTGGTTTCATGTGGATGCTAATATGAAATACGAATTTAAATTAAATAAACAGGTGCACGATTTTTTTTTTAAAGAAGTGGCTCAAGGGAAGACTTACTTGGCGCACTGAAGCTACCATCCCTCATAGCAGCAGAACAGCTCACAGCTATGGTAGTAGAAGCAGAGACAGCTGGTTACATGACATCAGCAATCAGGAAACAGAAGGAGACTGGAGCCATAGGGCTGGGCTTTGGTCTTCAAGGCCTGATCTCCTCCAACCACTTCCTTCAGTTCTAGAACCTCTCAAGTTGGTGCCACCAGCTAGGAACCAAGTATTCAAGCACAGGAACCTATGGAGGACAACTTAAATCCAAACCATAATACCATAATGCCTGATCAGTTCAGATTCATCATAGACTGTATCCTGGGGTGTGGGGTGATGGTCAACTCCAGTTGGGAATTCCAGACTGAAGTCTTCAAGGACTGAATCCCAAAGGACTCTAGTATGTCTCCCTAGAACAACCTCATTTTGTTTGCTTTTATTGTTTTGTTTGTTTGTTTGTTGTTTGAGATGTGATCCAACTGTGTAACCATGGTTAGCCTCAAACTTGCAATCCTCAAGCCCCTGAGAGCTAGGATTAAGACATGCACCACTAGCTAGTGGTGGCATGCAACTTTAATACCAGCACTCAGGAGGCAGAGACAGAGGCAGGCAGATCTCTGTAAGTTTGAGGCCAGCCTGCTCTACAGAGTGAGCTCCAGGACAGCCAGAGTTACAATAGAGAAACCCTGTCTCGACAACACCAAAAAAACCAAAACACCAAAGAGAGAGGGAGAGGAGGGGGGAAGGCATGCATCACTATGCCTAGTTCACAACTTCAACACTTTTAAGAAGCCTAACCAGTACCAACCAGCCTTCCTCTCACCTTCAGGCCTCTCCACACCTACTGGGTCCTGCCAGGCTGGCTACTTCTGCATAGGAGGCTCTGAGTCCTCAGCTCCAGAGGATGAAGCGACAGGGGGCCCGTGCCCCCCAGGGTTCTTTTGCCGTGAGTATCCTCTTGGGCCCCTTTCTCATCCCTAGCTATGCCCATATCCCTGGTCTGCTGATAAAACTGATTATTGGGTTTGTCTGTATATGAGGAGGAAGCCAGAGAGAGAGAGAGAGACAAGCTTATCAGTGGTTGGGCTGGAATGGAGAAGCCTGGGGGAAGGTATGGGTAAAGGACCCACGAGCCTGTGCTGTGATTTGAATGCTTTGGTGTGAAGCACTAAAAGCAATGGCAGTGGTCTGCTTGCACTTGGACCCCGCCTGGTCAGCTCTCAGTGGTGTGAGTACTGACGAGTCTTCTGTAGCCCATGGAGGGATGCTCTGGGTGTCTCTCCATGTGCTACTGTGGGGAGCTGGGCCCAGAAGATGGGCAGTGGCAGATCCTGCAGCTCTGTGGGTCACAAGTCATGCCAGGCTCTGAGGTCTTGCCAGGACTCTTTGCTCCTGAATCCATATCTTCCCTGTGCTCTCAGCTGCAGCATCACACAAGCCTATTCCCTGTCCTGCGGGCACCTTCTCCAGCCTCCCGGAGCAGGCTGCGTCCTCCACGTGTCGGACCTGTCCATCAGGCTTCTACTGCAAGGAGGCAGGTCTCCAGGCCCCCAGTGGGTGGTGCCCAGCAGGTAAGAGGAGAGGAGAAAGGAAAAGTGGGAAAAGAAAAGGCCAGTGAGAGCCCAGGGGCAACTTTCGTTACAGAACTTCAGGGGCTTCCGATAGCAGAAGGTACTGCCAGGGCCAAGAGTCTCAGACAGGGCAAGGGCTAGTTCTTCCTCAGCAGCTCTCACTTCTTCCAGGCTATTACTGCGACTCCAGCACTGGGCCTGTTCAGGACTTCAGCTTGTACCCATGTCCTCAAGGGTATTACTGCCCCGTGGGCACAGCCAAGGCCAGGCAGCACAGCTGCCCTGTGGGGACATATGGTCCTCAGAAAGGTCTAACAAGCATCACGGAGTGCCAGCCGTGCCCTGCTGGGAAATTCTGCTCACAGGCTGGGATCACAGCTCCCACAGGTACAGACCAGTGTCTTTGGGGATGTGGGAAGTCATGGAATTGAGTCGGGACAGGTTGCAAGGGTGTGTCCCTTAGGTAAACTACTTGGTCCACACTACTGAGTCAGAGCAGCCAGGGTGTGGGTGCTGGAAAAGAGTCTGTACACCCACTGCTTCCAGAGATACTGGGAATGATTGGTACCAGCCCAATGATCCATTCCCATCCCTGTCCCAGGGATCAGGCTTCTGTCTGGTTCTGGAAAGGTTCTCAGGGGCTCTGACATTAGCCAGACTTGGGAATTCTCATCACAGCACCCTTTCCTGAGGCAGAGAGCCTCCAGCTGCCTACTCACAGAGAAACCTCCAATTCCTACTCCTTCTCCCTGAGGATCTTAGAATCTCAGTCCCATCTACCTGGTGTACTGATTTGGGCAGGTGGCTTCTTTATGAAAGGATCCATTAGAGAAACATAGACCTGGTCATTGATTGTGTCTGAGGAAGTCATCTCTCAAATTGGGAACTGATTCCAAAAAGCTTTGATAGGACTTCTGTGCTAACTTATTGAGGAAGGTCTTTGAAGGCCTGGATCCACAAAGTCCCTTGGTCACACTGGTCTTGGGTCAGAGACCCTGTATCCCATGGCTGCCCTATGTCCCAACATGGTCTCCAAGCAACGGGCTTGATGACCATGCTGACCAGGCACCTTCTCTCCCAGGAGTCTGTGCTGCAGGGCACTGGTGCAAAGAAGGAGCTTCCAGCAAGGATCCCATGGATGGGGTCAGGGGTCTCCGCTGCCCCCCAGGGCACTACTGTCTTGAAGGTACCTCCTACCCCAAGGGCACCATACATACTCTGGGAGGGTGGGAAGGTCCCCTTCTTCCCAGCCCCTTGCTTCTTTCAGATGCTGTTCCCTTCTCCTCACACCATATTATCCCTGCTTTGTAGCCATGGCTGAGCTACATGGTTGAGGATAGAATTTTGCCACAACCTCCATCTCTTACTAAACCCACCCTACCATCCTCAAATCCTTCCAGATGTAATTATAAAACCTGCCTAAGGACTGATGTCTGCATGACACACTATTCCTCTGCTGCCTCCTCATGCCTCAGCTGCTTCCCACCCACGAGGCCTATCCAGGCCCGTGGATCCCTTCTCTCCCAGGCTGTGCAGCAAATGACATATAGTCTTTTATTTCCCGGTATCAACTCCACAGAATAGAATTCTATTTTATGCTCTCTCATCTCCCACTTTGCTTCAGTAAAGGTGACCAGAAACTCCACAGCTAAAGTGCTCATTTCTGGCCACTGAGGAAGAATTCTTGTCTTGGTTTATGGAAAGGGTAGATCACAGGGTACAGGAGCCTGAGGGGAGCGTGGCTACTTCTCTGACTCCCTGATCCTACAGGGGCCCCAGTTCCAGTCCCATGCCCACCTGGAACTTGGTCTTCAGAAGGAACCAGAACCCCAAGAGGATGCCAGCAGTGCTCTGGAGGACAACTCTGCCCTGGGGGCCTCCTGCCAACCTGGCCAGCTCCCTGTTACCTAGGGTAGGCACACTGTCCATCTCCTCCCGAGGTCCAGGTCTTAAAAAAAGGGGTTATCTATCTGCACATATGCAGGGATTTGCTCAACCTAATGTCGAGTCAGCCAGAGAGCATGAAGAAACTCCTGCAGAGTAGCTGAGGAAGGGCCACCCATTGCCCTTCAGGGTCTGTAGGTCACATGCAGAACTGCAGAGCTCAAGCCATATTAGGACCCAAAGCCTTGCCAGCAAAGTCACTGAGGGCTTCAGAGAGCAGACTCCAGCCCCAGGGCACATCCTTGCCTCATTCCAGACTCAATAGGGCCAGTCTGAGGCCAGAGGCCATGGTGAGGAGATGGACAAAGAGAAGAAGCAAGGAAGGTTCTAGTCACTGACCTGGGTCCTTAATCTCTGCTCAAAGTCAACCCCATGCCCTAGGCTGTGCGTTGCTCAGATACTGTCCTTAACTGAAGCCTTTCATTTTCTCACATTTGTCCAGTGTCCCCTGCACTGGAGGAACTGCCCCTTCTATCCTCATGGAGAGTCTTTCTGGAAGATCTTGCCTTCCTGGCCACTTCTGCCCTTGGGGAATGGTAGACGTCACTCCATGTCCTCCTGGCTCCTACATCTCTCACACTGCCACAACAGAATGTCTCATCTGTCCCAGTGGCCACTACTGTGTTCCAGGGATGAGGCCACAGCTGTGTCCCAGAGGTTAGTGGGCATCCAGCAGCCCTGCTGACTGGTCCAGGTGTCCTTTGGCTGGAGGGTGGGGACATGGGCTGTGGGCAATTAATTTACCCCTTAAGCCACTCACTTCTATCAGGCCTTACTTGAGTTTCAGGGTACCCCCAGGCTTGGCTGTATGCTCCCATCACAACATATGTTCCCTGAATTTGAGTTGTTCCCATGCCTTGGGCAAAAACTCCTAAGAGGCCACGCCTCCCTGCTGCCCAAGCTTCCCTTCCCCCACCAGGGAATCCTTTATCTTTCACCCCTCCCCAACTTTCTGGGCCTACCCTTCAGTTTTGCTCTGTCCTCAGGCTTCTACTGTTCTGAAGGCACTGGCTTGGATTGGCAGCCCTGTCCCCCAGGCACCTATGGTTACGAACCAGGGCTGAGCAGCCTGCCAGAGTGCCGAGTTTGTGATGGGGGCAGGTTTTGTCCCAGGACCAATGCAACAGAGGCTGCAGGGCAGTGCTGGAAGGGCTTCTTCTGCACCAGAGGCTCAACACGACCCAACCCAGAGGCTGGCACTGAAGGTATCGCATTCCTACTTCGTGGACCCCAATTAGTAAGTTGGGGTGTTCAGATTCTTCTATTCTCTCCTTAGTCAACTCAGAGAGACCAACCCTTTTCTTGTCTTAGATGATGTTCCTAGATTCCCACTGAATGACTGTATGAAACTGTGGCTCAGGGATGTACAGGGATCTGGCTTGTAGTCATGCCATCTGCTCCCTAATCCTGGGCAGAGCCCACAAAGATTCCCTGTGTTTTGGACTAAGGGTGGCCAAATCAAGCTTACCTTAGGAGTTGTTTAGAGGTTCTAACCTGACTGTGCCATCAATTTAGGAACTCTGAATCACATTCTCAGAACAGGGCAGGGCATCAGATTGGAGTGCCAGTCACTGTGGACAGCCTTTATGCTGTTCTCACAAATAATCAAGGGATCACTGTGGTGGTTAGAATCTCCTGGGGTCATCTCCTTTGACATCTGTGTGACATACTTAGAAAACACAGTTAGACTCAGTTTCCCATGTATTCTGTAAAGGGAGGATAAACTCCCTGTCCCATCAAAAAACTCTCTTTGCAGACAAGGAAGCTGAGGTTCAGAAAAAAAGAGTTCCATGCCTGGTGGCACACAAGCAGACATCAGGCTGGACAAGACAACCAGGCCAACTGGTGCAGCTTTCTGCCACACTGAAGCCCATTTACCCCTGACCCCACCACCAAGGGACACACCAAGCCTCTGATAGGTAGAGCCAGGGAATTCCCTCCAAGCATACCTCACCTCACAACTCTGAAGGTAAGGTCTGCTAGGACCTCTCCTAAGCTCAGTCCCACTGACCTCTTGGCACATTGCTTCTGGCAAGGTGAGGAAAGGGAAGGGAGGAACTGCAGCTAGGCAGTGCAGAAACTGTCTCACTCTTTAAGAGTTGCTGGGAAATGCAGAATACAAACTCACACAGGAAACCTACACAGACCCTACAGCAGGAACAGGAATGGACAGTTACCTCTGAGCTCCTACTGCAGTACCAGACATGGGGAAGCCCTCAGACTCTGAGAGTTAAAACTTCTGGGAAAAGCCCTGCCCCACCCACAATGTCCCTTCCAGAAAACATGGCCATCATTAAGAAAGCTCTGACCTCCTCCCAGGTGTCCAGCAGTGTGAGTGGTGCATGAGGCAGAGGGTGGAGCTTAGGGAAGGTGTGCTTCAGTGTTCTCAGAAACAGCAGCTCGATCCCTGCAGGCTGGAGTTCCCACCAGCTACTGGGAGTGGTTGCCTTGTTATAATCTTCCCAATGACTAGACTGACCCAAATCTTGATTTCAGAGAATGCTGGCCCTTGTCCTCTTGGCCACTACTGCCCTAGAGGTTCAGCTATACCCCAGCCCTGCCCACCTGGCACCTTCGGACCTCGGATTAAGCTTGGCTCAGAGGTAGGGGAACCATAACCTGGGCAAGAGGGCAGGTGTTGGGCAGGCTCCCTTTGACTAAACCACACTGACCCCTAAACCAAAGGTCACCACTGGCACTGGAGATTGGGGTCATGTGTCGAAATGCCTTCCTTCCTCAGGTCATTACCAAGGTTATTTTCCAAGCAATCTTGTCTGGGTTCCATAAGCATATAGCAGCCCCACTTTCTGCTTTACCTACTTGCCCTGTTTCCTTCCTATGATATAAGCTCCACAGATCCTGGGAGCCCAACTTGCTCCGTGCTGTGGCCGCAGAGTGGCTCCTAGCATGTATGTGCCCGACACGGCTGTTGGCACAACTGTTGGCTATAGACTGAAACCTACAAGGGAATTTGAGAGAGTGGGGAGCCCTGGAGGTCATCAGAGGTGCAGGAGGAGCTGGGCACATCCTGATGCTTATTAGTCAGAGTACAAAGGAGCATGGAAGTAAAGAGGAACAGGGATTAGGGGTGGAGAAAGGATGACATGCTGTCAGTAGTTTGGAGGGTAAGTGAGTATATTCTTGGCCACCAAGGAGCCTGTTAGGCAGATAGTTGAAGTCTCACAGAGAGGGGCAACCTATAGGAAGTGGACATCTGTCCCGAGAGTGTGCCAGCAGAGAGCCGTGAATGTCTGTTGAGAGGGAGGTTGACTGTGATACCCAGGAAGCCGGGGGAAGGGAGTGTGTGTCTCAGATCTCTCACCAAGCAATCCTAAGACCCTTTCTGAAGTTGCCCCCACTCCCCTGTCTTGGCAGGAATTGAGTCATGAGTGTCTCCTCCAGCCTGAGGTTTCTGTGTCCAAAAGAGGTCACAGAAGAATGTCCAGTACTCCCGTGAACCAGCTGTCTGTGTCGTTTGATAGCTTTGTTGGCTATCAGCGGTCATTTCTAACTTCTCCTGCAGGCTGCTTGTTCTCCATGTCTGCCTGGCCACTACTGTCCCTCTGCTGGCCTTGCCCACCCTTCTGGGCCCTGCAATGAAGGCTTCTTCTGCCTCCAGGGAGCTATCGTCCCCAACAACTCTCTGGAGGATGGGACCAGTGGCCCATGTCCTGCAGGTGCTCTTTAGGGGTAAAGACAAAACCTGGGAAGGTGGGAATGAGAACTCTCCAAAGTCAAGTGTGAATTCACCCCCCTGTGTCTCACTCAGCAGAGGGAACTAACTTAGGGAACCAACGCCTGTATCTGGGCACCAAAAGCCCTGAGTTATGACTGACCAGGGCAGCAGGCTGTCCCAAGCTTTAACCTGTGCTGTCTGCTTCCCTTTCAGGACACTTTTGCCCATCAGGTACTGTCTCGCCAAAGCCATGCCCAGCTGGTACCCACAATGCTCTGGTTGCTCAGGGTCACTGCGAGCCCTGTCCCCAGGGGTGAGTTTTGAGAAACTTCCCTGAGGACCTTCCAGTCTCTGGATATACCATTTACATTCTTGCTTCAGGAGGTGGCCAAGCCAGGAGCTGGTGCTGATCCCTTTGACCCGAGGCTTCTGTAACTGGAAGAAGTCACAGAAGAAATCCTAATACTGTCTCTGTCTTTTGATAGCTTTGTTGAGTATCATTGAGTTGTTCCACATTTCAAATCTAAGTCTGTTATTTGCCAATTATTTATGACATTTGCCTCCCTTAACCCCAAACCTTTAGTAGTAGGCTATGCAGAGCTGAGTCCCACACCAAGCCATGACTTAAGAAGCCAGTAGTGGGCGGCTTAGGTGATATCTTCTAGATCCTGTAAGGATGCATGGCCATTTAGCCTTCTGAACCCTCCCCCCTTCTCTCTGCAGTTTCTTCTGCCCAGCTAATACCTCTTCTGTGGCAGGGAAAGAGTGTCCTGCTGGTCATTACTGCCCAGCCTCTGCCACCTTTGCTTCTCAGTTCCCTTGCCCACGGGGCACGTACAAGCCACAGAGAGGAGGGATCCATCGGTCAGACTGCAGCCCCTGTGAACCAGGTAATGGTCAGGGACTCGAAGATCTCCCTTTGCTATGCTGACCACATTAGGCCATGCTTCCCTTAGCCAGTGAGTCTGTCTCAGGCCTGGTTCCAGTGAGGCTGAAGAGTATCTTAGGAAACTGGCCCTGAGGAGAGGTCCCCAAACACTCCACCTCCATCTCAGGAACACCCTGTTATTCTTTCTAGGGTCCTACTGCCTTCTGCCTGGGTTGGTTACCCCATCAGGGCTCTGTAGCGCCGGGTTCTACTGCAATCATGGAGCATCTGTCCCAAATCCTACTGATGGGATTACAGGAGACCTCTGTCCTGCAGGCCACTTCTGTCCCCAGGGAAGCCCCCATCCAGTTCCATGTGCCCCTGGTAGGTCTTCTGTAGGTGAGGTCTGCTCTAGGCTTTTGAAACAAGAGGAGCTAGGGCCCAGCCCTTGAGCTATCTCCTGGGGAAGGACAAGGAAGAGACTCTTTATGAAGTAGGATCTAGTTAATACAGGAGTAGTGCAGCATGTGTGGTTCGTAGAGACGCCTCAAATGATATCCACCATGGTCCAGCATCTGAAGGGAGGTGGCAAAGAGGGGTGAGATACAGAAGCACCACAGAGAATGAGGGAGACTATCATCAGAGCCTGAGCCCCAACTCCCGAGGTCATAAGCCCTCTCTGTAAGATGGAATATATGAAGCAGAGCAGAGGCCATCTTGAGACAGACCATCATGGATCGCTATCTGGGAAACTACCTGTCCCAACTCCCAGTGTGTGTACCTGCAGGCTCCCTCCTGACCATGCCAGGTGCCGCATCTGTGAAGGACTGCCAACCATGCCCAGCTGGTTGGTTCTGCTCCCAGGCTGGCCTGAACTCCCCAGAAGCCCTGTGTGAAGGAGGCTGGTACTGCCCTATGGCCTCTGTCTCTGGACACAGCCCAGGTAAGGGCAGACCCTCCTTACTATTCTCAGAAGCGGGAAGAATAGAGGCTCTGGAGGGAGATGTGGGATGGGTATCCCCGAGTTCAGCTCCCCTGGTTCCTGGACTGTGGAAGACGATACATGAGCCAGGCTCCTTCCCTCAGCGCTCAGTGTCCCTGTTTGGAAAGGAAAGGAACTTAAAGGAAAGTCAGTTAAAGATGGAGAATTCTGTGCTTCAGGGAAGGAGTAAAAGTTCTCTAGGATCACACAAAACACCTCTACCGACTCATGAGTTGAACAGAGAATGGAAAAAGATATGATCCCAAGGTCTGCACAGTTCTGTCTCCCGGGGACAGTTCAAAGAAAAGCTTTGACAAATTAAGTTTAAAGAGATTATTTGACGATATTTTATTCATAAATTGGGCAGTCAGCAGAACCAAACATTCTAAGAGGATCATGGCCTGGTAGGCCTCAGTCTCATTCACTCAGATTGGCTGTTATCAGTTCCTATGCTTATGACGGAATTATTTAGCATTCCTTTTCTTTTCTAATCAGAACGAGTTGAACATTGGCCCCATCTCTGTTATCCAGTCTCTTTCTGACATGTTCTTCTGCAACAAAGGAAAAAGGAGTGACGTCACAGAGGGTTCCCGGGACCTGTGTTGTGTAGCCTGAGAACTGTCAGGGGTACATCATCCAGATAAAGTCAATACAAAGTGAGAAGTCTGACAAAGGTCAGGGCATACGCATCAGTGCAAGATGTGAGCTCTGAAATTCAAGCAGTAGTTCTCAGTGTACCAACTCTACAAATTTGAGGGAACTCAAGGGAGCCTCCCTTCCAAAAGAGGCATTCATATGCCTACACAGTCCAGACAGATGCAAAATGTACCAGTAGGTTGGGCTGGAACAAATGATGGCCATCGAGACACAAGGAAGCAACAGGTCCAGGGAACCAAGTATAAAAAATGAAATCACTGTACAAGGCAAGCCAGCCTGGGATGGCCTCTCTGTGCCCTCCATGTTACGTTGCTAGGCACTGTTAAAGTGAGAGGAGAGTGAGCCTAAACAGAGAGGAGAGTGAGTCCTGTGTTTCACTGAGTTCCCATCTCACAGCACCAAAGGATGCAGTCCCACAGAACAGTGTCCTGGCCTTAGACCACTTCTGAGGGCTGACCTCAAATAGATAGAAGTTTGCTGGAGTCCTGGAATCCCCGGCTCACACAGCCCAAGCGCAGGGCACAATCCTAGCATCTAGCATGCCAGCATCTCCAGACAGAGTGTCATTACATGCTCTGGAAAGAAATAGAGGAGATGTGCAAGAATGAGAGCATTCTAGACTTAGCTCTTTGTCACCAAGGCTAAAATGTGTCAGGTGGTTCCAAAGCTGGAGCTGACTTCAGACTGGAACTAAACCCTTCTTGAGAAGCCACAAGACTGAGACACAAAAGGAGGGCACACTCACCCACAGAGGTGCAACAGGAGGGCCTGAGGTGTCCTAGATCATAGGAATGCCATCCACACAGCCACAGTGCTGTGGAGGGAGCAAGAACAGCAGTGGCTAGGATGAGGTGCAAGCCCCCAAGAGGAACATCCCTCTCCCTTTGCTTTGCTAGATACCATCTGTCCCCCAGGGCATTCTTGCCCTCCTGGCAGCCCAGAGCCTCGGGTCTGTCCTCCTGGGCAGTATCAAGATGAACCTGGACAGAGCTTCTGCAAGATGTGCCCTGCTGGGAAGTAAGAGCTGGCACTCAGGACTTCTCCTTTCTGTTTGTTGACATGTGGCTTACCCTACACTCCCCGAGGATAGAGGGGCTAATGCATTTCATTGAATGAGCACTAACCACAGGACCCCAAACCCACCACCGAACACCCCAAAGTCACGCATGCCTTGGAAAGCTGCAGGTTCATGTAAAAGACTTAAGAAACAAGCCCGCTGTCTAGCTGGTGTTCATTTTCCCTGTCTTCACATGGGCCTACGGTGATTTTTTGCCTTCCCAAGTCCCTTGTGTCCCAGAAGCGTCTTTCCTGGGAGAACCTCAGCTCCTAGAAAACCTGGTGATGTAGATGACACAAACTCTTCAATACCGACATCAAGCCACTCTGTCCCACAGGTTCTGTCCCTTCGGGATGTTAGAGCCAGGAACCAGAACAGTGAGGCCAGTGGACTGTCCTGCTGGCTACTACTGTCCTTTGGGTACCCAGAACCCTACACAGTACCCATGTCCTGGAGGGACCTTCCGAGAGAGGCCTGGAGCACACAGCCCCAAAGAATGCAGACCCTGTCCAGCAGGACAATTCTGCGCTGACTCAGGTGATCAGAGCTAGCTCTTGGACCTTGCCATGTCATTATCTAACCCACTTGTTTCAGATCCCCCGGTCCTGCCTGCAGGGAACAGCCCAGGTCATCCATCCCCCATAGCAAGCACTTTTTGAGACCTGGATAAACTCTCAGTAGGTAGGAAGGCAAGGAGATCTTATACTGGGAAAAACTGAAAGGAAAAAGAGGCCACACCAAGACCAGGGTGAGGCATGTACTGAGCCCAGTCCAACACTTTCCTGGGGGTCTGGACAAGGCGAGGATGCTCCAGTGGTCTGAGAAAGGTGACTTGGACCTCATGACATCGGGGAAGGGTTGGTGGAAGACTTGCTCTGGACTCAAAGGTGACGTAGGGCGATTGCAAGTGGGGCTGAGAAGAGCAAAACACCAATGTGCAGGGAGCAGAGGTGTGGCCTGTGTAGGAAGCAGGGATCAGGATTGAGCCTGAAGCTGGGGGTGGGATGGGAATGCACAGTAATGACCACGTGGAAGGGAAAGTGATGTTTGAGAGGGACGTTTGTGACTTAGTTGTCTGTCTCATCTATATAATAAACCTCATGGAACAAGGTACTGTCAAGAGGGAAGTGAGCAGGTGGGTGCTCCAAAAAGAAGGGGCCTCCAAAGATCATTGGTGTGTGACACCAGAATCAGGCTGGGGACATGGACTGTCGATCTACCACCTACACCTAGACAGCCCTCTGATCGCTGTGAGCCCCTAGCCTAGCCCGTACACCGGGTTCCTATAGCAGTACCCCTTCCCTCTGTAGGCACAGTCCCACGGAGGAGATGAGACACAGGCATCAAGCTACAGAGCTGGGAGAGGTCGAAGAGCCAAGGGGAGGAGGGGTGGAGAGTTGAGATCAGGAGAGGTTTCAGAACCCAAGAGGTTCAGAGCCAGAAGGAGACATGGAGCCAGAATATGTCACAGAGCCCAGAAGAGAGACATAAGAATTGGGCTGCCAAGCAAGCCTTATGTCTTTTACTCCATGACGCTGTTCCTTCAAGCATAACCAGGTACCTGTCCTTATCTGAAACCAGTCCACTGTCTCCACTCCTTTCTACAGGGACTGGGAAACGCTTCCCTGATGGACCATGCTTAGCAGGTTATTACTGTCCTCCGGGCCAGACTTCAGCCACCCCCAAGTCTTTCCGTTGCCCTCAGGGCTTCCACTGTCCTGAGGGATCATCCCAGCCAAAGGCCTGTGGAAATGGAACCTTCCAGCCCCAGGAGGCTCAGGGCTCTTGTGAACTCTGCCCCATGGGGTTCTACTGTGAAGTCTCCAGCACAGGTAGGTCCCAGGAGCTAACAGGTGATGCTGATTACCAGAGATTTGATTTGATTGATCCACTTTTATAGGCATAGAACATTTTGTGACCCACAACTGTTGCGAGTTGCTTTAACAACTGAAGTTGATAGTGAAGGGCTGTAACTGGGAAGGTGCAGTAGAAGAATATTAGGAACTTAAACTAAGATGGAACTTCTGTCACTCAGACCTTTGCAGTTACCCCCTGCCTATGCTAGGTCTGAACACAGAGCAGACACAGGTACAGAACAGGAAAGGACAGCCTGAGGCCCAGGGCCTAGCAGGCCAAGTCTCACACAGTTCTCCAAGATGGATGTGGCACACAGACCGAGTCTGTGCCAAGGGGGAATAGCCTGGTGTGGAAAAGAGGGGTTAGGCTCGATGGCCAGGGCCTCTCGAAGAGGACAGATTTCTTGGACCATGTGCTTCTACTCCAGATGATCAGCCATGTGGGACCCTCCCTTGTCAGCATCTGGATCCTTGGTCTCTGACTGAGTAGATCCAGGATAGGAGTTTCACCTTCAGTCAAGCTGACCCCGCCATTGCCCACTAGACTCTGTAACCACAGCCTCAGTCTATGCTTCCAAGACTTTCTTTCCCCCAGGTTCTCACTCAACCACTGCCCACCCGTGCCCTCAGGGGACATTTGGGCCCAGGCTAGGAGCTACTACAGAGCTACACTGTGAGCCTTGTCCAGCAGGTTTGTGGACTCTATATTAACCGTGGACACTCAGGTGGCCTGGGAGGAAGTATGGAAAGAGAAGGAGAGAGGGGGCTGGAGGAATGTGGGCCCTCCTACAGCCCTCACTGTCCTGGGTATGCAGAGCCTCTTCAGTCCCTACACCCTGACTGCCCCAGCTTTACCTTAAAGGCTTAGGATAAGAACAACCCTGAGTGCCCACCTGGGATCAGGAACTCCTAGAATGAGACTAGTCAGTCTCTAGGCTCCAGCTCCTTCTGATTACACTTCTGTGCTTGCATCTCATCTTGTGTTTGTATGGGACTAGAAAACATGGGGGAAGGGCTGAAGAGTGGGGGCAATGCAGATAGAGGACAAGGTACAGATGGGACCAACCAAAAGGGACGGGATGTCTGTGGAATATGTAGGAGGTGAAGAAAAGTCCCTCTGTCACATGCTTTTTTTTTCTGCTCCTTCCAGGGATGTTCTGTGTGTCACAAGGGCTGACTCAGCCATCCGGACTCTGTCACCCTGGCTACTACTGCACAGGGGGTGCTGTGTCCCCCACTCCCATACAGCACAAGGTAGGTTACACTGGACCTCAGCAGTCCAGGTGTATGGGCTGGGGACCACAAACTGCCCAGGAACCTTTCCTTCCTCACATAGCAGCATCTCCCTGAAAGCCAGATCCCCTGACTTTCTTGTCCCCAGGGTACAGAGCCCACAACAGCTCCTCACATTGATTCTAAGATGCATGTCTCTTTCACTTTTAGCATCACTAAAAACAGCAAGATCATAGAAGCTACAGCATCTGACAGCCATGCCAGGCAGTGATCATAGCTAGTCTTCCACTAGATGATATCTTAGGTTGATGACACGTGACAACAGGAGCAGACACGTGCACACAGGGGATCCTTAGACCTGTGTAAGAAGAGTTGCCTAGAATGAGGGATACAGACTAGGGATGCGTGGGCATATAGACAGAGGCGGAGATCAACTCCTGACTTACTTATCACTGACCTGCTGTAGAACTTGACATGTATAGTCTTGCCTTCTCTTGGCCAGATCTTCCATTTAGAATGGAGATGCTAGGTCTTCTGGGACTTGCACATGTAAGCACTGGGAAGGAAACGGTATAGGACATAAGTGAGGAAGGGAGAGACAGAAGGAGCAAGGAGGGAGGCAGGGAGCAGACACTGGGGTTTGAGAATTCAGAGCCGTCATGTGGGTTCTGGTGATTCCTCTCCAGAGGCCTCATAGGTTCAGTAAAACAGGAAACAGAGAAAAATACGTGCCAACAATAGGATGTGGAGCATCCTGCAGTGGCCCTGGCCCTAGTCTTGTCCCTCAGTTCCAGCTGTGGTGTGTGTAGCAGAGGCCCAAGTCCTAACAGGACATCTTCTCTTTCTTTTCCCCCTCTACACAGGTGGAGGGGCCAGGGCTTTCTGGGAATGACATCTGCCCTCCTGGCTTCTATTGCCCCATGGGAACGGGCTTTCCACTTCCATGTCCTCCTGGGTTCTACTCCCCAGCTCGTGGCCTGAACAGCAAAGACCAATGCCAGCCATGCCTCTCAGGACACCACTGTAGTCAGCCTGGGCTATCCCAAGTCCGGGAGGCTGACCTCTGCCGTGCAGGGTAAGGGGACCCTTGAGAGGAGGAAGAGCCCAAGTCCCAATCTGAGCCTGTGAAGGACTCCAAATGCAGACTAATCCTAAATCCTCACCACCTCTCCTCAGCTCTACTGAAAAGCACAGGCCAAGGGCTATCTCCCCAAGCATGTGAGCTGGGGATATCCCATTCTTTAGATAGCATTCTGTATACCCTTATGGCCTCCAGTGCTAACCCTCTGAGGTTCAAGGTACTCTCTAGCATCCAGGAAAACTGCTGCTACCTCTGAGGCCCCTGAAGGCCTGAGTCTTTCCTGGCCAGTTGCCAATGGCAACAAGCATCAGAGATGCTTGTAGTGTATTTGCTAACTGTTCAACAGGCTACATGTGACACATTAGCCTCCAGGAGCTTCAGTCAGGTGTCAAATGAAGGATGAGCTGCCCTGTCTTCTCAGGGGTGCTGAGGACCAAGAATATTTGTAGGCAGAAGAGCTCACCTGAAAGATGCTGACCCTTCTCAGAACCATCTCCCTGAGATCCTCCTCTGGCTTCCATCATAGGGCCAGAACATGTTTTAAGTTGTTCTTCCTATGTATGTGACCTATATTTGGTCTCAGGAAGCCGTAGGTCATGGTAGTCACACTGGTCTGGCTCCAGAACAATCCTGAGACACAGGGCTCCCAAGGTTACCTGGGAATTCCAAAATCAGTAGGATAGAGGAGGTCCAGCCATGGCTCTCTGTATCCTCAGATACATCTGCCTTGGAGGAAGCACTGTTCCCTCACCTACCGATGGGACGCAAGGATACAGATGTCCTCTGGGCTTCTACTGTCCTCCAGGGGCCCACCATGAGCTACCCTGTAAGCCTGGTACCTTCAGCCCATTGCCTGGGGCTGAGACCTGCCTACCCTGCCCACAGGGTACCTACTGTCCCCAGGTAGCCACCGTGGAGCCCATCACCTGCCCAAAAGGTAACCCTAATGCCAGTCCTGCCTTCCTCCTCCAAAGGAGGGCAACTGAGTGCTCAGAGAACCAACTCTGTCAGCTCGGCTATGTCCAAGGACTCCACAGACAGTGTCCAATGAGACCTCAGCTTCCCTGACCAGACCCATACAATGGGGCTGGTTGTACTACAGAGGGGTGAAGGGAACCTAGACAACTACAGCCCTCCATTGCAGGTGTGAGGGGGTAGGCTAAAGCTACCCTCATCAAATAGAAAGAAGATATTATGGTGGTGGGTAGTCTCCTGTGCTACTCTGCTCTGTAGCAGACCTCTCCCGTGGGAGCCAGGGGTGAGCTGACAGAGAGCTCAAGTCTGACACATGGGACATTTGCTTTGTCTCAAGCTGTCCTGGGGGCCCTTGGGAGACCCCAAGGACCCTGTGTTGACTCCTCATAGAAAACTCCCCAGAGAAGATACTGCTGTATAGTTGGCTTAAGATACTACCTTCTCCCCAACCCCCAACAAGAGCCAGGCTGCCTGCTGTGGCACTTGTGAATTCTAGGGGAAATCCTGGGTTGATGAAACCAGGGCCACTGTCTTTACATCAGCAATTCTTTTTCAGTCTTGACAAGCCAGGACCATCTACATCAGGCATCCCTGTCGCTAAGATAACCCTATCCTGTGATGGTCCTGTGTAGGCATGCACACTTTCAGCCCCTTTTTGCATGTGCGCACACACACATACACATTCATGCATACACTCACCCCCTCCCCCACCAAGTTCATGCATATACTCACACCTCTTTCACACACTACTGTTCACACACTCTCAAGCACATACTCACGTCTCCCTGCCCTGACACATGGGTCTATGTCTAAACCCTGACTCCACAAGCTTCATTTCTTGTCTAGTATCCCCTCATGCTCTCTGGCTGACCTCTGACCCTCAAGACTGTTCAAACATCTCTGTCAATTATAATGGGAGGCCATAAGTTGGAGGATAGCCAGGTGCCTGGACAGACCCTGAACATTCTGGCTTTGCCTGTAGGTCACTACTGTCCAGCAGGGACATCCTCAGCTTACCCCTGCCCAGAAGGAACCCTGAACCCACAGGAAAGTGCTGCATCTCTCAGGGCCTGCCAGCTCTGCCCTGCAGGGAGTTATTGCCCTGGGGAGGGCAATGCGTGGCCTGAAGGTAGGTGATGACGTGCCAGCAGAGATGGACAGCCTAAAGGCAGCCCTGTACAGTAGACAGACTGGAGACAGCTCCTGTGGCACCTGGTCTGGCCCTCAGAGACAGTAAGAGAGAGAGAGGAGAGAGAGAGGGGCCAGTGGACTTAGAACAGTCTTCCAAAGCCAAAATCGAGGCTGATGTATGCTCCAGGGTCTCAGGTCCTAAGGTTCGCTCCTCAGCAGGCACGAGTGAGATCACTGACCAATTGAACTTCGTCTTCTCCCTGTGACATAGGAATACAGCAGGACGTGTCCCATGACTGCTATAGAGAATGTGATTCTTCCCAGGGAGAGTTAGCCTAGCACTTCTGACACCCACACTATTTTTTCCTGTGTGGCTGGGATCCTCTCTAACACCAATGAGAGAGCCCATTGGAAGCCACCCCCAAGGACATGTCTGCTGCTCAGAGATGTATAGTATCCTTAGCATTTTTCTTCTGCTCACTTTACTTTCCATGGTGCTTTGGGGTTAGAGAGCAGCTGGTGTCAGGACCAGGTAGGAGCATGGTAGCAGCCTTTCTTAGTACAGGCAGGGCTCATTCAAGCTTTGAAATTTCTGTGGCTGTGCTAAAATTCCACATATTTCTCTACCCAAGGACCCTGCTCTGCTGGTTACTACTGCAAGGGAGGTGCTGCCAGCCCCACACCGCAGGGAAGCACCATCTTTCCTCTCAATGGACCTTGTCCCCGCGGCCACTACTGCCCACAGGGCTCTCTCTTCCCTGTACCCTGCCCCTCAGGGACAACCAGGAGCCATGTGGGTGAGCATCTGCCCTGTGCCATTTCCTCTGCTCCTAGGAGACCCAAACAGGGCCTCTTCTTAATGTTGGTCAGAGCTGTGCATAAGCCTCCCTGTGAACAGTGATGCGGTGGCAAGAAACCTTACTGGCTAGGTGTGTTGAATGATGTTGGTCGCAGGTGCTGCAGAAGAGAGAGAAACTCACCAAGATGCTCTGCCTTGAAATCAAGGAGCAGAAGGGACAGCCTTTTGCAGACTGACCCTGTCTTGCTTGCTCCAATTATTTTTATCCAGTAATTCCATAGGGTCAGCTTGGGCTGGGGAAAGTTCCAACTACTATAGGTCATGTTGTACTTGCAGCTCGAAAGAGTAAACAATCCACACAGATCTCAGTCCCTTTTGACTGTGGCCACCCATACTCAAAAGTAAGAACTCCAAGTTTGTCAGGAGTATCTTAGGGCCAAGGTCTGAGAAGCTGTAAACTCTCACGTAGCACCAAGTGCAAGCATTACAGAGAATCAACAATTCTTCAAGGTTCAAGCAGTCTCAAAACAATTCTCAGCTTCTCCTGAATTAACCAGATATAGCAAAGGCTTTGCTGAAACATTTCACTACAAAGCCTGACACAAAGGCCTTACTTACACTACATTTCACTGTAAAGTCAAATACAAAGTCTTTAATATATATATCTTTAATATACATATCACTACATAGGTGTCTGGGTGCCAAGTCCTGACCAGGTGTGGCTAAAACGTCCCAACTCTTCTACCCTGTTGCTATGCCCTTGAAATGAAGTCAAGACCTCTGGCAAACCTGGGAAAAGTTGCCCTAGGGGACCCATGCAGTGATAGGGCAGTTCCATTAAACAGCTGGAGCCAGTCTCCACTGTACCCCTAGGGAATGGCTGAGCCTACAACTTAGAAAGCCCTGCTCTGTGACCCTCCCTGTGCAGGTGGCACCTCTAGGGGGAGCTGCAGGCCCTGCCCAAGTGGATACTTCTGTCCTAGCCTAGACCTCGGCTCAGCTAATGGATCCTGCACAGCTGACTCTGATTGCTCTTTGGACACCGGGGTCACCACCTCGACACCTGTTCTGTGCCCTCAGGTATCTCCCCAGCTCCCATGGGAAGGAGCTCTATTTCCTGGCCCGGGAGGCAGAAGGTACAGCCTTGGCTTGGGGTAAAGCTTAGTTCATAGACTGTGGTCATCAAGATGGCCCAGGGGATCACAGGGGATGAACGCCAACATGTCCGTCTCCCAAACCTAAATTTTCCCAACTTCCCATAGCCGCTTCTCCCGTGCAGTTCACTGTGGCCTAAACCTGAGAAAAGAAAGACACCATGCTGACCCACAGAGCCACGAAACACCAACACACCTGGCCTAGACTCAGAGATGTCTGTTTGTATCTACTTTCCAGGGTCACTTCTGCCAGCCAGGAGCTGCATGGCCTGCCCTGTGCCTCCGTGGACACTACCAGCCATCCCTGGGCTCAGACAGCTGCTTCTCATGCCCACCAGGTTCCTACTGCCCACATCCTGGCACCAGGACACCCAGGCCTTGCCCAGCCCATGCCTACTGTCAAGCTGGTATGTGTAGGAGCCTCAGCTCCGCACCCTTGAAGGCCTTATCCTCCCACAATCTACCTGCTGTCATTCATTCATTCATTCGTTCATTCCCACCCCCAGCATGCCAGCCTGTACCAGGATCCCATGTGAGCATCCAGCCTCCTGCCTTCTCACCCTGGCCAGCTATCTCTCTGCTTTCCCATTCCACTGCTGGCTTCTCTTCATCTGCTGATCCCAAGTCCTCGTCCCTAAGGGACTGGTGATCACCTGGGACAAGATGCAATGCCGTCAACCTGGGTCTACAGGGAATTCAGAGTACCCTAACTGAGTCTAACACACATTAAAGCACAGCACCTGTGCACCAAGATGACCAAGCCAGGGTCAGCACTCTGAGGGCTAGAGCCATGGCTGTGACCAGAAGGTGGCAAGCTTCAGAGCTAGTGAATCACCAGCCCAGTGACCTCCTGTTCCTGACAGAGGAGGAGAAAGGGCAGGAGGGAGCTCTCCCCACCCCCACCCAGATGTGGAAAATGTTCAGACTTAGTTCCAGGGGACTTCAAGGGGTCTAACACTTGCTAGAAGCATGGCCCTGCATCCTAACATTTCAGTGCTGTTCAAAGAACCTCCAACAGTGTTGTTCTTTTTTTTTTATTACGTGTGTGTGTGTGTGTGTGTGTGTGTTGTGTGCTGTGTACTTGTCCTAAATCAGAGGTCAAATTGGAAGAAATAGGTTCTCTCTATGTGGGTCCTAGGGATAGAAATCAAGTCACCAGTCTTGGCAGCAAGCTTCTCCATTGAGCCATCTTGCAGGAATCAGGATTATTCCCTTGTGGCGGTCACTTGCCTTGTCCTCTTAGGGGAGACTAAAGTCAGCCCCATGTCATCAGTTATTGGTCCAAGAAAGCAACAGAAAAATTTTAGGGGTGGGGCTGGATGTTGAGGGTGGGAAGAACAGACGTACTCATGCCGTGAATTAGTTTAGGAGAAGGGCCATGGCTCCCCGTTCACTGATGTGGCCCTGATCCTGTAGGGTACCTCCTTCACTCCCTCCCTGTCTCTCCTTTTTCACAGGGACTTGGTCCCCAAGTCTGTGTCCCCCAGGGACCTTCACTCCTCAGAATGTATCAGGTCTCCAGGAAGAGAGTGGCTGTTCCAGCTGTCCTCCTGGTCACTACTGCAGGTCAGCCAAACAACGGTGACCCATGACTCTGCCTTCTCTGTCCAGAGGCCAGCCTCCATGGGTGAGACCCGCTGTCTCCAGGTAGTCCTGGGCCCAGTCTCTCCATGAATGCAGACAAAATGAAGGCAGTCGGGGTCTCTGCAGCCTCAACACTGCTTTGAACCAAATCTTTTCCCTCTTAAACTGCAACAACTCTGGTTCTTCAGGCTCTTTGTTCCCCTCTCTCTGGTTGAGAAAGTTTTCCTTATGCTGAGCCTGCCTTACCCTATGGCAGAACTAGAGATCAGATGGATGCCTCAGAATCCAGGCCCAAGTCCTCAGGGAGCTAGCAGGCATCCCAGTTAGTACAGGAAGCAGGTAGGGATACTTGCATGCTCTGTCTCCATTTCTAGAGACAACTGCTTCAGGGTGACTGAGCTGTCTGGAGGACTTGTGCTGATGGCTGCCCAAGTCCTGCTCCTGAACCACTGTGCTCTGCAATTCAGTGGGAAAGCATCGTGCCAGCCTGTCACTTGCTGGCCATGCAGGAGAAGCTGCCAGCCTGCGATTGGCATGTACCTGTCTTCCCTTTCTATATTTTGCTGTACCCTGTTGGTATTGCCTGTGGCACAGTGATTCAATCTGCCGGGGCTCCTAACTAGGACCCCCGTACTGTGATTGGCAGAGAAAGCTTTTTGCTAAGGTTATCTCTCTGCTGCCTCAGATCAGACCCTCCATCACTGGCTTCTTAGCCTTGTATCTTCTCTTTGACCATCAGACATGGACAGGTGTGGGGAAGATGCCCTGCTGGTTTCTTCTGTCCACCTGGAACCTCTGAAATAACATCAGACCCCAGCAAGCCTCAGGCCCTGTGTACCCAGAAACAGCTCTATGCAGAACAGTGCCCACCAGGTAACAGACCTCGCCTCCAACCTACGGGTATAAAAGGCTTAGGACCCACCCAGTTGTCTATATAACATATATGTGCACACACATGTATATAATCTGAAGTGTGTCCTGTGCAATGCTCTTGGTTCCTGGTATGGCAAATGCACTGCTGTGGGGAAGAGGACTAATGTCCACACCTCTCCATATTGATCAGCACAATCACTCAGACCCCCTGGGCTCACTCCACCCTGACTCCCAACCTGCACTGTCTCTGTATTCTCTCCCTGTGCTCTATTGGCCACCACGAATATTCTGCTTTAGGGTTTTACTGTCCTGAGGGCAGTGGAGAACCCATCCCATGCCCTGCTCACACCCTGGTGGCAACCCCTGGAGCCCAGAAAAAAGAAGACTGTGGGCCTTGTCTCCCGGGACAGTGGTGCAAAGCAGGTGAGGTCCTAGGGTGAGGTGACATGGGTCACAGCCTAGAAGATGTTTGTACCTAAGGAGGGCCTAGGAGGCCATGCTTGGGCAGAAAGGTGAGTGTAGCACTCACCCTGCAGAAGCTCAAGCCTGGAAACCCTGCCCTGCTGGCCACTACTGCTCTGGCATGAGTGAGTCCCACCCAGGAGCCCCCCAGGCCTGCCCTGAGAATACCTACCTGGCCACAGAAGGAGGCAAGATCCCAGCTGAATGTCTCCCTTGTCCCACTGGGTACCACTGCCCATGGCCAGGTAAGAGTCCTTCCTCAGGCTGACATGAATGTCGAGTGAGGACAGGCCACGGGGTGTGAGGGGTGGATTAGGGGGACCCCATGTTTCACGGTGTTTTCCCTCTAGGTCTCTCCTCCTTTGAAGACCACCCATGTCCCCCTGGCCATTGGTGTCCAGGTGCACAGGGTGCCTTCCTCTGCCCACCTGGCACCTTTCGTTCAGAGCCAGGGGCATCCTCACCAGAAGACTGTGAGCTCTGTCCCTCCGGCTTCTACTGCCCCGACACACGGGTAACTGGTCACGCCAATGTGTTTGCTATCCCATGCCATGCTGGGGCAGAGTGCCCAGAAGGTGAGCACATAGGACCTCCTGGCCCTGGCCCACTCTTTCCTTCGTTGTCACCTACCCATCATGCTCTCACCTCTAGGGCTTGGGCTGGAGCTTCAGAGTTCTTTACTGAGATCAGGCTGCAGGAGTGCATGGCTACCCACTCAGGACCTTCCCCTAACCCCCAGACCCACCCAAACTCTACCAGCATCTCCCCAAGGCCAAGATGATTCAGATGTTTTCAACTAGGTCAGGGAGAGTCTCACTAGCAGTTTAATAGACTCCACAAGCCCAGTGCTGGGTGTTCTGTGCCCTGCACTCAAGATCCCATGAGATCCCTGCTGCTTGCGGAGACAGGAAGGAGTCAGCATGGATATGGGCCTGGGGTGCAGGGAAGGCGTCCTTCAGTGTCTCTGGTAGAACATCTGGGTCATCCCTGCCCTTTTTCACCATGCTAGGTACCATCCTCAGAGAGAGGGACAACAGGAGCAGAGATGTACAGCTCAGCCTGGGGCATCCCTAGGCTGGGTCCCTGCTGTTTCCTCTGTTGATACCCCACCACACCCCATGCAAGGCACACACCCCAACCGGCTCCAAAAACATAGTGGGGCCCACTTCTGCTTTGACTTCTCTGTTCCTGGATTCCAAGCCCATGAGTCTTCTTCTCTGACCACATAGTGATGGTTGTCAGAGGTTTCTCCCCTCTCCCTGGTCTCCATGCTGTCCCCCCTCCCCTCACACCTCAGTGTCCCATCCTATAACTGCCCTCACACCTAGACATCTACTAGGAACCCTGGGGACTTCCTGGCTCTCCTCACAGCCTAGCGCCTTCCCAGGTTCCCATGACTTCTGACAGAAACTTGGTATGTCTCTAAATCAGGCCCATCCAGGGCAACACTAGCATGCGTTCCAGCCTTGTCTCCTTCAGGTGCTGTGGACATGGTCCCTTGCAGGGCCGGTTCTTACTGTGGGCCCCGGACAGGAGTACCCCCACTCTGTCCCGGGGGCTTTGCCTGCCCTGCGGGTTCCACTACCTACGCCGGTCCTGGCCAGCGGTAAGTTCTTCCCCATCCCTTTGAACCCGAACCCCCACAGAGGTCTCCACCGTCCTGTGAAGCAGAACCTCCCAGGTTTGCCTCTTCCATCTCATGAGTCAGAGCACTCTTCAGTGACCATATTGTACACCCAGCCTTCAGTTTCTCAATGATTGCAGCCAAATGGCAAGGCCCACGAACAAGTACTTTGAAGCCCTTGTATTGGGCTTCCAGCTAGGGCTCAGCCCTGCTGAGAAGACAGCAGTGAGCAAGGGGTGTCATCTGGGCACTCTTCTCCAGCAACATCCTGTGAGGGGCAGTTCCTTTTAGCAAATAAAAATATGGGACACTCAGTTGCATTTTGATTTTAGATCAGCGGTTCACAGCCTTCCTACTGCTGCAACCCTTTAATACGGTTCCTCGTGTTATGGTGACCCCAACCATAAAGTTCTTTTCATCGCTACTTCATAACTGTAATTCTGCTACTGTTATGAATCATAATGTAAATATCTGATATGCAGGATGGCCTTAGGTGACCCATAGGTTGAGAACCGCTATTTTAGATACATCACCCCCCCCCCACCCTTTATAAACATGGCCTGCAAGATATCTGGTATACATTTACAACAAAAATCTTCTTAGTCTTTGTCAGAAATTCTGACGACTAGCATTGAAAGTCATGGCTCTCATCACAAGGGGAATAATAAGAAGGATGGATTATTTTGGGGCCTGGAAATGTGGATTCAGCTTACACAGATATGACATCTGAAATCAAATGATTTCATAAAGTTTTTAGAATTCCAGAAAGAAGGAAGTCATAAACCAAGGCCGTCTGTGAGTATATTGGTACAAACACCAGGCAGGCAGGTTATAGCAACGCAGGATCTGCCACAGGCTGCAGATGCCACCTGATGGCATTCTCAGCTATGGGGCTGGCGGAAGCCAGTGGTCTGTTATGTTAACTTGTACAAGAGGTTTCATTTGATAATCACGAGTACATTAGGTGAGACACAGAGGTGGCCAATGAATGACAAGGGAACCAAAGATAGCCCCAAATAATTTGCTTCTGGCTCTGCAACATTCCAACTTGCCCTAATCACAGAGTCAATCAACCTTTAACATAATCAACAGAATCTTTAACATAGCTGTGGCTTTTCTTTTCCTGGGAACTTCAGTCAATATGTATTCGATCTTCCCAACCCACTGTCAAGGGGTGATGTCCTAGCTATCGGGTCAGCTCCAGTCTCCCCCCAACTAGGTGTAGGGAGACTGGGTTAGGCTTAGCCTTCTCCTCAAATGTAGTTCAGCCTCAAGAGGCCCAGCAGACCCAGAGCATCTCAGCCCCTGTGGAGGGTGATCTAGAACTGGGACTGAGCTGCCAAGATGGCCTGAGCCTGGGGCCTGTTCTTCCTGCAGATGCCTGTTCCCCTATTATTGCCCTCAAGGCAGCACCCATCCTCTCGGGTGCCCTGGGGGCTCCGAAGCCCTGAACAAGAGTGGCCTCAGGGTCTCTGCAGAGACTTCTTGCCACCTGTGTGGGGCAGGTACCTACCGCAGCCTCGCCCTGGATACTCTGACTTGCCAGCCCTGCCCACCTGGATTCATCTGCCCCCAAGGTAAGTGTCAGGAGAGACTAGGCAAAGACAAGTAGAGGGACCCCGCTCTTGGTGAGACAAGAACAGGCCTGGGAGTCACCATCCTTCCCATTAAGGTGACAAATTATAAAGTTCAGTATGCAAAGCACGGATGCCCCAATACTCTCAGGAGGTAATAACCACACCCCCAGTGGGCCAGCATCACAGATACCTGAGGCCATGTCTGGCTGTGAGAAAGATTGAAATGTGTGTACCTTGTACCCAGAAGATCCATGGGTAGGAGACTAGAGATGGCAGGGTTCATCTATGTCCCCTACCATCAGACATTCCTCATCTGGCTTCAGACCTGTCCCCTTCCCCCAACAAGTTCCTCATTCCCCTGGGCTGTGCCTGCCTTACTCAGTCCTGCTCCTACAGCTGGAGTCAGTGGCTCAGAATAGCCTTTCTTTCCCCTGTAGGCTCAGAGAGCTATCACAACCAGCCATGCCCAGTGGGCTACTACTGTCCAGAGGGAACATCCAGGCCCAGGCCCTGTCCAGCAGGAACCTTTGGAGGGAATAGCCAAGCAGCATCGGCTGAAGAGTGTCAGCCTTGTCCCCCGGGAACATTCAGTGCCCTGCCAGGAAGGGCAGCCTGCCTTCCTTGCGGGAGTGCTGCCCTCTCTCCTCCGGGTGAGCCCCAGGCCCATGCTTGCCTCCCGTGGCTGTGTCATCCTCATTTGCCTGTATAGTCTGAGGGTCCACAGGGTGAGGTCTCAGGAAACCATCCTCCTGGCTGAGTGGTGGTGGGTCAGCCAGCAAGCATTTGGGCAAGCAGAAGCTGGCTCATCTCACAGAGCCTGGCTCTGCTCAGAGACTATCCATGGGGCCTGCTACTGTCTGATGTCAGGCCTGCTTCTCTCTCTCTCCCAGCATGCCCTGGAAGCAGCCTATGTTCTAGGACTAGGATCATACTATGTGCATGGTAATGAACCCTGAGCCAGGTGTCCCATGCTTACCACTGCTCAGCAGGCCTCAGCCCAAGCTGCACAGGAAGGTCATAGGGGACTATAAAAGGTAGATGCTCTGGCTTGACCTCAGGGAGATCTATTTAAATGGTTGGAAGGACACCTGGACACCAGTGTTGTCTGACAAATGCTCAGATGAGTCAATGCAAAGTCGGGGTTCAAATTGACCCACTGAGACTTCATGTGTCTTATGACTGCAGGTCTGGGCTGTGGTAATGTTGGTGTATGAGTTCTATAACTGGGCCCTGAACTCCCAGATGACCAAATAGGGCAGTCTCCAGCTGAGTGTCTGGGAGGTCAGTGGGCTTCTCTGTCCATAGGTGCTTCTACCTGTACCTGCCGAGGTCTGAACAGGGTTTTCCAGAAGTCAGATGGTTCCTGCATCTGCCAGGCAGGATATGTCTCCTATGACCACAGGGGTCTGGAAAGTGACCAGGAGAGCAATAGCCACAGTGATGAGGACTGCCAACCCCAGGTAAAGCAGACAGGCTGGGGACAGGCAGGGGAGGGAGGATGAGCACCCCAGAGGCCACCACACAGGGCCCCCGTCACAGGTGTTGGCACATGTCAGACCCTAGGCAGAGGGGTACTGCCTCCTCAGTAAGACCTTCCTCAGTATGGAGAAGGACTTTAGAGAGGTTACGCCTCTTTGCCACCCTCATTTGCAAAGAGCATGGATCTCCCCAGGTGGCTCTGAGAGCTGGCTTCTTGGGAATGGCAGGCAGCAGTGGCCATGCAAGGCTGGATCTGCCTTGTGCACATCTCCGAGACATTGTAAACCAGAGAGCTACGGCCAGAAGGAGGGTCATGGCCTCCTGGGCTGACTGACAGGCCGACAGAAGAGCACCGTATCGCCCCTCCCCCTGCCCTGGCTTCGGGCAGCAGCTGCACCCATGCACTGTGAAGCTGACTCCTTTTGAAAACATAGCTGTGTCTTTAGAGAGACTCCGTCACCCTGCCAGCTGTTTCGTTTGTTTGTTTTAGGAATGGTTTGGGGTTTGTTTTTGGAACTTTTGACCCTCTCATCTCAGCCTCCCACCTACCAGGCTTGCATGCAGGTTCTACCTATCCTCACCACCAGCCATTTGGTGCAAAGCCCTCTGTGCTGTCCCAGGTTACTGGGTCTCTCCTGATAGGACACATTTACCCACCTGCAGCGGACTACACTCCAAATAGACTCTACCTGTGTATAAATTTCAGCTCGAGCCCCAGTCTACATGTAACATCCCAAAGCCTATACTTAGACCCAAAGAGAAGAAGATTTTGAGTCACTACTATGGCCTCTCATCCCCATGTCAGATGGAAGTTCTGTACTTTAGCTAAGGAATATATCAAGATTCTCCCCACCTCCCTTCTCTGCTTATCTTGCTGCTTTGAGAGAAGCCAGCAAGATGAGTTATGGCATGTTATCTCCACTAGAGGGCAGCACTCAACACTTTGACTATGGCCCTGGACTTCACAGGCAGCCAGGGCTAGCTAGAGTCCAGCACCCTCAGGACCCTGTCTCGTCTGCCCTCTGGGGCCATCAGTCGCTTCCTATCTGAGGCTTGCCTGCCTCAGAGCATAGATGAGCATAGATGGCCCCGTTCCCCTCTTAGTGGAGTCCTTGAAACAGCAGTGACAGCACCTGCATGGGAAAACTGATTGGGAATGCACTTGCAGGCTACTCAGGCCACTTAATCAGGGACACCAAAGCTGAGTCTTGGACACATTCACCTTCACCAGCCTACAAGAACATCTAAAATCCACGCAGCGATCTGAGCTTCTATTCTTCACATCATTAACCGGCCCTTCCTCCCAGGTCAAGGCTAGCCCACTACCCCCAAATCCCTCCCACACCCTCATTACTGCAACCAAGAAAACCAAGCTCCTGGTGTCTTCTCACTCTCTACAGTCCCTCCTCCATCAGAGCAGAGTGGTCTGCTAACTGTCTCCACCCACTGCAGAAGCCCTCAGAGACAGCCCCTAGGACAACAGCCCCAAACCATAGTGTCTCTTCTTCCCCTCCCCTACCTCACTAGCCTTCCAGAGCCTAACCTGGACCTCAGAATTCACCCACCTCTTCACAGGTACATTCAGACAGTGCCTTCATAAAGACCACGCAGACTCCTCTCTGCCATCAATAAGCATCTGTGTATCTGCAGGAAGCAGGCTTTCTAAGCATCAGTACTGTCCCCGTCGGAGATCTGGTGAGGCTGGCAGACTCCTCACCCGTCTCCCAGCAGCTCAGGACCAGCTGCAAATATGACTACTGTCAAAATTTGGTTTCCTCCTCATTTTTTCATTTATATGTCAGTACATCATGGCACACATAGCATTTTTACAGCTTTAATAATGATAATGTTTCGTTCTGGAAGAGGCATAATCATGTCTGCCTAACACAAGACTTGATAGCTGGGACAGCCAACTCGGCATGTGTCTCCCCCAGAACGGGTCACAGCTCCCTAGCTTCCTCTCCCCAGATCTATGCTGCCAGGAGGTCACTCAGGCTACCACAAGAATGGCCTCAGGGAATGCACTTCCTCTTGCAAATGACTCTATTTCAGTCCAGCCCCTGGATCTGTTCTATTACGCCCCAATCCGGCCCTCCCCTCTGTCCCGTCCTACTTAGTACCTGATGACATAGCCAGTCTCCTCCTCATCACATCCAGGAAGCATCCCACGACTAGCCCCAGACACCTTCAAAGCAGCCACCCTGCCTTTGCCTCTGGAATGTTCTTCAAAGCTGAGAATACTTCCACCAGACCTGTACGGCACTGAAGCCAAGACTTTTGCCAACTCCTGCAGGTTGTCCAGCACTGCCCACCTGGAGATGTCCACCTGGCTGCCACCCGTGAGTGTGTGTCTCCCCAGCAGTATGACTGCACGTCCTTTTGTGGCTCCAGAGGTGGGAAACTCAGCACCGCTCTGGGAATGTGAGTGAGCACAGTTTCCAAAAGCCCCTCTGCACTTGCCCTTGGGTACCCAGGAGGGCTGTCCTGAAGGGTGGAGATGAGCCAAGCCCTGATGGAATACTAAGCCCAGTGAAAGCTCCTCTCAGAGACTGCCCTGGCTCCATACTTCCCAAGCCCCACCCTTACCCTCATCAACACTAGCTTGGCTCTGCAGCACTGGGCTGTGGAAGAAACAACACCTATGGGGTCACCCCCAGGTCCTGGTTCCAATATAGATGCTTGCTCGGACCACAGGCTAAGCTGAAATCTTCACTTCTGTCCTGAGCTCTGATCCTCCTACTAACCTGTGGGCTAGGTGGGGAGAGGTTTATTCTCTGCTCCAATGGGAGCATCCCAAACTGCATGGGACTCTTCCCATGCTTGCCTCAGCAAGACTCCGGAAGTAATGATTCTGTTCATCAACCTGTTCCTTGCCTTCTGCATTGCCTCCATTGTGGGAGAAGTCCTGCCTGCTGTGTGTGGCCTAACAGAGCAAAGCAGGGTCTGGGGTCTGCACCATGAGGTATTATTATCAGTGACCCCATTCCTGGTGCAGCAATATCTGAAGAAGCAGACAGTTCACTTTCTTCTGTGGGAGTGCTGAGAATCACTGACTGTTCCCAGAATCCCCCTGCCCTGAGGACCACCTCCCACACTCTCCTCTCCTGCAGCTGCCAGTGCACAGGATATGTCTCTGCAGAAGAACTCTGTGACATTAGGTGTCTGGCCAGTGCGCCCCTGCTCTCCTTGTCCTGGGACCCTGACAAGGAGCTGATCCTCAATGTGAAGAGTGTGGCCGGGGACAGCATCCAGGAGGTGAGCCTACTCAGGGGAGGCCGGGGACAGCATCCAGGAGGTGAGCCTACTCAGGGGAGGCCGGGGACAGCATCCAGGAGGTGAGCCTACTCAGAGGAGGCCGGGGACAGCATCCAGGAGGTGATCCTACTCAGGGGAGGCCGGGGACAGCATCCAGGAGGTGAGCCTACTCAGGGGAGGCTGGGGACAGCATCCAAGAGGTGAGCCTACTCAGGGGAGGCCGGGGACAGCATCCAGGAGGTAAGCCTACTCAGGGGAGGCCGGCATAGAAGAGCAGCCAAGCTCACTGGGAACAGAGAGATGAAGCCACACAGCACCTATAGGTCCAGAGTTTCTAAGAACCAGTTGGAAAGGAACCATTCAGTGAAGGTGAAGTCTATCTGACAATAGTGTTCCCTGCTTGGATTTGCTGTCCACTGCCTTCTGATTGTGTAGGTTGAGGGAAGGCAGGGAGGAGGGACACATTATATTCCTGTGTCAATGTCCACCATGCAGTCTGGATGTAGAAGGGGCATTGGAAGGTATTGGCATCAGGTGATGATATTAGAGCATGTGAGGTGAGGGTCCAGGACCACAGGCCACTCATTACAGTCACACAAATGGTGTCAGGCCTTCCAGAACCAAATCTCTGAGCTCAGGGCAGGGGCAGGCTGTAGCCACTGTGGTGTTACCACAGCTGTCTTCAAGCCTTGATGCTTCTTCTATGTGGAAGGGGTAGGAGCCATGACCTAGTCCTGGCAAGGTTGACCCAGGATTGTCTACTAGACAGATCTGTCTTCTGCCTTTCATAGGTCACGGTGGTCCCCTGGTTTGGGGATAGACAGCAGATGTATGGTGAGAGGTTTCCTGTTGACTTCCAAGTAGGATGCTTGGGGTGTGTGTGTGTGTGTGTGTGTAGGGCTGGGTGGAGTCTTGACTGACTCAAGCAGAAGGCCCAGCTGGAATCCAGGTGCTTTCTAAAGAGAACGAGAGACCAGGATGTAGGAAGCTACTGAGGCAACTGTCTGTGAGGATGGAGATGACTTTAGGGAAGTCCACATCACCCAGTCCTGAGCATCCACAGAACTCATATGAGCTCTCTTTGTCCATCTCTGGCACCCTGTCCTGCCAGCCTCTGATGTTGTATGTTTACAGGAGGTCTTGGAAACTCTGGGTCCTGACCTGCAATTCCCAGGAAGTGCCAGGGTCCACCTGGTCCAATTTGGCCCCCATGGTACCTTTGGCTTCATTATCTCCAGAGTGGACATGCTTAGCTCCTTGCTCCAAGGTAAGCTGAGGAAAGGGTGTGGCTTTGCTCTCCCAAGGAAGATAAGGTGGGGTTCATGCATGGCCCACCTGTAGTCTCCCATAAACTCCACATGTGTCACTGTGCCCAGAGTTTGAGGTGGATTGAGAGTGTGACAGAGGCTCTCTTAAGACCCAGAAGAGGGACATTCATAAGAAGAGGTTCCCAGGGCTGGTCTTGATTGTCCTGACAGGCAGGCGAGCATGTGCCTCCCAGTCAGGCCCCAGCTCTCTATGGTGCCTTCCCCAATTATTCCAGGAATAGCTGCATCCAGTCCCTGGCCAGAGAGACATCACAGGGCAACAGGCCCAAAGCACCTCAACCTTGATCCCCAGATTCCCAACCCAGTGATCTGCCTAGCAGCTGGAGATGTGATCCTCTTCCAGCTCCATCTTCTTCCCCACAGTAAGTGCCATCTGGAGAGCCGGGACCTGCTCTCCCTCCAGGTCCTGGCCTTCCAACCCACCCTGCCCACACCAGCGATCTCGCATCTTTGCAGCGGGAAAGCCACGGCGATCTGCCATACACAGCTCTCAACCCACTTGTTCACGCACTTCGGCTCTGAGCCCCGGTTTCCTCCTTTTCAAGGGATAAAATGGAGCATTCAACCTAGTTCCAGCATTCTGTGACTCTCCCTGACACCCAAGGGCCCTCACACTTTTGATGCCTTGGGGATAGAGGGCAGTCACTGAGGGAGGCTGTACCACACCCCACCTTGGAGCTCTGATTCACTGATCATTTCTACACCCGTGACACAGTCATCCTGCCAGCCCCGGGACTTTGCAGAGCTGCTCCCAAGAGCCATGCAGCCTGTCCTACTGGGGCATATCAGTCAATGATGAATGCCTTCCTCAAAATGATGAAAATTGCCTCTTCTGTGAAAACCCCCCACTGGGTGCCCCACAGCTTAACCCTGATCCCTCCTGCACAAACAGCCTTCTGCTGATGGAAGAGAAAGCCTGGGTCCCTCTCAGTCCTGGTCTCTCCCCTTCAGCCATCTGAATTGTATTCGCTGAACATTAGTCCAGATCCCCCAGTGATGCAAAGTGATAGGGATCAGAGAGGAACTGAGAAAAAAAATGGTGGATTGTTAGATTGTGTTCACTGTTTTCCCAGAACTTGCTGAGCCCTCTGTAAGTCCTGTTGTTAATGTCTGTGATGTCAGTCTTACCGAGCGCTCTCTCCATTATACTGAAAAGACCTATCTCAAGTAGAGCTACCTGTGCCTCTGCTGGGGCAGAGGTTTACCCCTTAGTTGCCTTGTTACCCAGCCATCACACCACCCAGTGAGCGTCTGCTGCATGATGAACATCCTACATCTCATGTGCTAGAGAATCAGCTGGGCTTATTACAGAGATAGTAAGGGCCTGGTTGCCATGCCCAGGCCATTTGATTCTCTAGAGCTTTCTGTGGACTGAGGAACAGAAGGGCTTCTTAAAAAAAAAAAAAAAAAAAAAGAATCATCCCAAAGGGCTATGATGAAATGTGCCATTTGTCATTTCAATAAACACACATCTCAGTCCTGCCTACTCACCTTAGGCCTGAGTGATGGATGACCTCTGCATCTGGGCTGCCCAGGGCTAGGTTTGGAGTAGTGTCTGAACCTCATCCCAGACCCACTTGCATCCCTCAGACAGGTCAGCCAGTCACTACCCCATGTACCAGAGGCAGCACCTCCTGAACAGCAACCCCCACTGGGATTTTGGGGCCTTCAGGAGACTCGGCCATCTAGTAAGAGAGACGAATCTCAGCCTCTCAAGGTAACACAGTTGGGCTGCCTGGGAACTGGGGATGAGGGGGTGTTGTTGACTTTCCTGATAGGAAGCCAGGCCAGAGAGATCCTGGACTGGGAGGGGGGGGTCTGTCTGGACTAGAGGTGACAGGTTTAGGTGGTGAGGCAGGTAAAGCCTCTTTTCAGAGTGGGGCATTGTGGGTAGTTTAACTGGGTCAGACTGTTCTAATGTACCAAGAGTCCCTGCCATAGTCCCAAAATACCACACTCAGCTTGGCTTGAGTGCCTTTCAAGACCAGCTGTCAGGTTCTGGCTCTTTATTTCCCAGGTTTGCCCACCAGTTCCTAGACCCAGGCACCTATGTGTTTCAAGACAATGGACAGCCCGAGAATATTGCGGTGGTGCTGGTCAAAGAGGAGGGGGCAGCGTGTGGTGCGGGCATGTCCCCTGTGCAGCCCTCTTCTCCATATCAGCTTGGCAGGCTTGGGGTCCTCAGGCACAGGATGTTGACCCTAGGCCCAGACTGGGCCGTGATCACAGGTACTGATTCCGATATGGTGGCCAGGACCAAAGATTTGGAATGGGACCTTGTGACAGGGCCAAGGTGGGAGTCAGTCCTTCTGTGGTTCTGGATACAGCCCTACAGGTGACAAGCAGAGCTTTTCCTTGAATGAGGGTGTTGGTTGGGTTGTACACAGTGACATCTGAATTTCTTCCTATCTTCCCTTCCTGCACCCCTAAGCCCATTGGGCCTGAGATTAGCCCTTGGTAGCTGGAGCATGGTTGGAGTCAGGTTAGAAGAGGTCCCACAAGAGCTTTGATTGTGCTTTCTCACCCTCCTTCTTGCTTGCCCCCATCAGTCACAACCTGAGCTCTCTGGGCTGTGTCTTGAGACCAGAAGAAACATACCTCTATCCATTGCCAGAGGATACTGCCCGCCACTGCTGAGAGTGGTCAGGGAATGATGTCTGAGGACCCAACACAAAGCCCTCCCTTCCTTTCCTAACTCTCAGGGGTGCTACTTGCTGCTGGTTTGGCAACAGCTCTGCTCACTGGCCTTGGCCTACTTCTGAAACCTGTCATGCCCCAGACCTGCCCCACAAAGGCTTGGGGATCTCAGTGGAGAAGCGTGGGTCAGTCTCCTACTCCTGGGGCACACGTGCTCCTCAGGGACAAGTAAGTCTTTCCTCTATGCATATGTGCTAGACCTGCTCCACCCAGGGACTGCTGTATGCACCATCTGTCCCTCCTATGGGCCAAGCCTGGATGAGCTTTGCTCTGGTCCTGTGGAGTCTGGTGGACCCTCCACTGACCCATGAGGGGCTCCCCAGAGGGATCCAGCATGTGTGACTCTGCATACTGAGGCCATATCTTTCTTCCAGTCTCCTGTCCTATGAAGACTTTGGTCCCCAGGGCTCAGGGGAAGATGCTGATTCTAGGGAGAAGAACCTGACTCGGGGTGCAGGTACCTTGATGACTTTCAGCAAGTTCCCTTCCCTCTACCCACATCCCAACACCTTCACCATGCATACCCTTCTCTCTGCCCACATCCCAATACCTTCACCATATGTACTCTCTGGGTACAGCATCTCATGTGTCTATAGAATCAGCAGGCCATAAGGTACATCACACATTCATCTGAGCTTCCCATGGGTGTTAACAAGTTAGTGTTTCCAGGTGTCATTTTGTCTCTATTTTACAGATAGAAAGACTAGGGCCAAGAAATATGAATCTTCAGAGGTTCTCCGCCAGTATGGTGTGGAGAGTGGCCCTGGATTTGAGGCCAGACTCTCCAACTGTTACTTTGCTGTTCAGTTCTTCTATAGCCAAAGACAATTCCCAGCTGCTCTGGCTCAGCTCAAGGGCAGGAAGGAGAAGCACTCTCATTCTAAGGGGAGCATGACCATCAGTTCCTCTTAGAGTTCAGGACATCTCAGCCACATTTTCCTCTATCAAAGCCCTTAGTACCCACTGTGAGCAGGGATTGTGTGAAGAAGGCATGGGGAAGAGACTTCTGAAAGAGGGCTTTCTCCTGCTTGGAGTTCAGGTTCCTCCATGTCTTGGCAATGCACTCTCTCCTTGGCAGAAGTCATCCTTGTGGGCTTGCGGTGCTTTCTTTTGGTGGTTCCCATTTGCTTTCCCCTGATGACTAAAGATGGTGAGCTTTTCTCCACACACTTCTTGGATATTTGTGTGATCTCCTCGAAGGAGAGACTAGTCCATTTAGTCATTTGCTCATCTTGAATCAGGTTATTTGTCACCCAGGTTTATGATTTCTCTATATATTCTGGATATTAATCCATTATCACATTTGTGACTTGAAAATATATTCTGCACTAGATGGTCGCCTTTTTAATCTGTTTATAGTGTTTTTTTTCTCACTTAAGAGATCCTGGCAGGTACTAGGAGACAAAGACAGCTGAGACACAGACATTGCCCGCAGGACTTGCAGACTAGCAGGGAAAAAAGAACACACAAAGTTATTGTGTTGGGTAGAACCGTTTGTGTATTTGTGTTGGGTTCGGGCATTAACACTGTGCTTTGTGCCTTCTGAACATGTGTTCTACCATTGACCTATGCTCCCGGCCACCAGCATTTTTGAGGTATAATTATTTTATGCTACATGAAGTCCAGAATGTACTTTTCCTTATTACTGCCCATGCATTTAATATCAGATCAAGGACAAACCCTTGATAAAAAGGATGTATGCTGTTTTTTCCCCCGCTGAGAGTTTTATTGTTTCAGGTCCTGCATTTAGGTTTTTCATCCATTATTCTTTACTTCTAGACATGGTATTAGGCAAGGACTCAGATTTTCCCGTGACACGTGAACATCCAGTTTTTCCAGGATCATTTATTGAAAAAACTGCCCGTTCCCTCTGAATGGTCGCGGAACCTTTGCCGGAATCATTTGACCAAGACCTGAAAGGTTTCTTTCTGGACTCTTGGTCTCCTTACTGGTGATGAGTCTGTCTCGATATTCTATTTCTTCATGAGTCAGTCTGGGTAGCTTTTCTGCTTCTAGTAATTCATCCATTGTACCTTAGTTATCCGATTGGTTAGCTTAGAATTATCTCAGTGCCCTTATAGTCCTCTTGTTTTCAGAAGAATTAGTGATAATGGCCCCATTTCCATGTCTGCTTTTAGGAATCTGAGTCTGTGTTTATTCTTTACATATACATACACACATGTACATGGTGTTTTCTTTTTCAATGAATGAACTTTTAATTTACTTTTCCTATTGCTTTTCTAGTCTTCATTTCAAATGTCTCTGCCCTGCATGCCTGAACAAAGCCTTCTGCTTCCTCAATTTTTTGGTTTGTCACCCTAAGTCCTCTTCTTCTCCCATTGCCTCCCTTGGTTGTCTGTCACCCCAGGGCCATGGCAGGGTAGCCTCAGGCTCTCTGATTTGTGTGATCATTTGTTCCTGTCGTCCAGTTCTCAGGGTAACTAAGTCTTCAAGCTTCCTCAGTCTCTACCACTGAAAGTGGATAACCAAAGGTCACCTGGAAAAGGTGTTTTGTTGAAGCTGGTACTATGACACTGTGGGTTGCAGCACAGAAGTGTGTTGACTCTCCAGTCTTAAACGTTAGGTTCCTTCTCATGATGGTTCCCAGCCATAGCCCTGTGATACATGGAGAATGGCAAAATCCTGTAGAATTCCTTTCTGCTCGTGACCCCACCGCACTGGAGGAGTCACTGTGTCACCCAAACACCCACCGGATTCAAGGCTGACAGAGAACTGTGGGTTTCTCCTGTGGGTGGGACTGTCCTACTGTTTTCAGTGGAGTCGCCAGAGCTACCTTCTGGAGGAGGTGTCTGCTTCCCCTCCTCCACCCAGAAGACTGAAGCTGGGGCCAGGTGCAGTCTGCCCCTTTTCTCCTCACTGTCCTTCTCTTTCTGTGCATTTTGTAGCTGTCCTGTCATCCTGTGTGATTCCCAGTGCTCTTCCCAACATTCCTATCTGTGGAATCGACACTGTTCCTTGTTACTCTGACTTTTCATTCACCGTGTCATCTGAAGGCAGTTTCAGATTTTCCGTCTTACCCTGGAAGTTTCTAAATACCTTGTAAATTATACAGAATTTATATAGAATTATAAGAAATGAAATATAAACCAAAGTTACAACAGCATAAGCTTTTAGCCAAATAAATTAATGTATCTGTCTCTCAAATGAGACTCAAAGTTCACTGGATAGATTTTTTTTCCTCTACGCTGAATACTCTCCAGTTCATTTGCAGTGGAATCACAAACTGTTGTTACAAAAGTATCAGTTTCTCCAACTGTCTTCTTGCTAATTATTAAGATCTTTATTTCTTTCTTTTGATTCAAACTGCTCTTCAGCTTCTAGCTACTCTCCAAAAACCTTACAGGTCACCCTGCAGGGCTCCTGAGAGCATTTCTATATAGCAGTTCCCATGGTGACAGACTCCTGCTTCTGAGTCTCTGGGAATTCCATCCTTGCTCCCTTTATTTGATGACTAGTGCTTCTGGACGCAGGATCCTGGAGCACAATGTTTCTTCAGTACTTTTGCATATTGCAGCTGGGAAGGGGCCTTTGTCATCCCATTTTCCCTCCTGAAGAGCTGAATAGCTGGAAGGGAAGAGGTCAAGGGGTTGTAGAAAGCCACTATGGAACTTGTAAGAGTTCACTGGAGCCAGAGACCAGGTAGGCAGCAAACTTGATGGGGTCACCCTGATTCTTCCCTTCCTGAAATTGGCCTGGATCACATTCCCTGCCAAACTCATGGTGTGGGGCACTCATGGTAAGGGTGCTGGAGAAGTCCAGCTAGACATGACTCCAAAGAAGGGTGGGGTCAAAATGATCGAACACAAACACTGTGGCTGAGGCAACACAGGCAGCAGCGTGAGCGCCAGGGGGGGGGGCAAGGGCAGAGCATAAGGCATCAGGCATAGCTTGAGAGGACACCCCATGGCTTCCCCCGGAAGACTGAGCCAGCTCTGGTGCAATCGGAGCCCTTTTAAGTCGCAGCCACACAGAATAGGTTATTCCCCTACCACTTAGTGCTCCCAAAACTCTCAATCCCCCTCCCATGGAGCCTCACCCTCCTTCTTCTCCAGTGCTGACTGTGAGCAGCTGTCTTTCTTCACAAGTAGGTCTCCCTTTCTTCTGCCCACAAAGTCCCTGGGGAGGGAACAACTGCACCTTACCCCTGCTAACTGCACAAGTCTCACTCCAAGATGTCCCCCTACAGGGGAGGCACCCCAGGCCCTGACACTGGAGGACTTCAGTGTGCGCACACTCTATGACAAACTGGAGGACCAGAGCCTGCACATAGCAGCTCAGCTAAGCAGGCACAGGAAGGACGCACTGGCCTTCTACAGGGCTGCAAGCCAGCAGCTGCAGGGACTCCAGGTCAGCCCATCACCTAGGCAACCACTCATGGTGCAATGAATATGCTATTGCCAGCCAGAGCCCACGGGGACCCCACATAGTAAGAGGTGACACAGCTCTGATTTTTCTAGGACTTTCTGCAGTGCCTCAACCAGACAGAACTTCCATCTCTGGTCAGGGACAAACACCCTGAGTCAGGGGTCAAAACTCGTATGGAAGCAGTTAGTGGAGAAAGTGAGGAACCACAGGAAGCCAGAGCCAGTCACACTGCAGCATCCCAGACAGAATCCTGGCAGCTTGCTCCAGGTGAGAGGTGGGTGTGGTTGGGGAGGGTCAACAGTAAAGTTAGCCTGAATACTCACTGCAATTACTCTTAGTCATCTCATGTAGTACTCAGCACCGGATCTCAGGAGATAGTACCAGGCCCATCATAGTCAGAGGATGAGATTTGCAGAATGATGCAGATATCAGGGACACCACTGTTCTGTGCTGTGAGCATCATGAGACTCCCGGGCCCTGATGCTGGAGCACTGGTCCTGAGGAAGGAATTGGAAACTGGGTCAGACATTCATCAGAAACCCTTCTCAATCCTTACCAACACTCCCTTGTGGGGATTTGAGGCTTCTGTGACCTTCTCTCCACACCAGTTCTTTTTATTGGACTTTTGGTTAGTATATTCCCATCTTACCATCTCTGGCCAGTGAGTTTGAGCAGGACCAAGAAGGCCTGTTTCCTCTGCCTGCTGTCTGAGACAAGGTGTAAAGCTGTGCTGAGATGGCCCCTCCCATGCTGGATGCTTACTGACAGGGTGCATTTGAAGGCTAGATGAAGCTCATTTCCCTCCTGGACCATCACATACTACACGGTAGAGGGTTCAGGATTTTTCTTGGTAAGAAACCTTGTCCCGCCTCCAAACAACAGATATGACATTCCACTAAACAGGAAAAGAGTAATTAATATACCCTTAGAGAAAAGTTGCCCTATAGCCTAGAAAAACCTTCCTGGGAGGAATGCCATGCTCTCCCTGTCAAGCCCTAGGCGGCTCTACAGGATATAGGGCCATCAAGTGCGGAGGACCCAGGGAATTGTGTCTAAGGATGCCTGGTGAGCACAGCTGGAGAGAGGAGAGGTGAAATAAGGAGATGTGTATATAAAAGATGAGAAGATCTGTGAATATTTTTTTTATTGATTTGTTTTAGAGACAAGGTTTCTCTGTTGTAACTCTAACTGTCCTGGAACTCACTCTGTAGTCCAGGCTGGCCTTGAACTCACAACTATCTGCCTGCTGCTGCCTTCCGAGTGCTGGGATTAAAGGCGTGTACCACCACTGCCCAGGTGAATAATTTATTGTTAAACACAATCAAGAAATACTTTGACACACAGAAGGAAGCGGCCATTTATGCACAAAGCACCTCTACACGTGATGGAGGCTCTAGCCACAGCACCTGGCATAGCAAAGTGACCATCTGAGCAAGAGAGGATGGAATAGGCTCTGGCACAAAAGGGAAAAGATGATGAGAAGGGGAGAGTCATATGCTCAGCCCCACACAAGGCTAGGAATCCAAGAACAGGGAAAGTGGGTGTCAGATGGTGCATCATGCTAGGCTGAAGTGACTATGTGGGGATGCCTCTGCTCTGTCTTCTTCCCAGGCTGCACTCCCTTAGGCTTCCAGCCAGAGCTTAGCAGAGCCATCACTGCCCTGGCATCTGTACTTTCTCAGGCACGTGAGCCACCGCTTGGAGCCAGCAGAAAGGTGAGTGGCTACCAGAAGCAACTGAATATACCAGTATGCGCAGAACAGCCCGCCTGTTGCCCTGACTCCGTATGAGTGTATGAGTCATGCATGCCCCTGTGTGTGAGCAAAACGGACTGCCTGTGAGCTGAGTGGGACCCATGGGCCCACCACACGTGCACATATCCATAAACAAGATACACAAACAGCCACATACATGCACACACTTACATACTCCCTGGGACCTTGCTCTCCCACCTGGCCATGAACTCTGGTCAGAACCCCCATGCTCTGTTTGGCCTGTAGACTGCAATGCTACCTGTTCTTCCCAGGCCTCTAGTCACCGTGATGAACAGCCTTGTTCCACCAGCCTGAAGGACTCATCCTTGTTGGGACAGCTTCCATTCCAGGACCAGGAACCCCAGAGTGTGAGGTAGAGCAGGACTGGCCTGATGGTCCATGCAGAGAGGCTTCTAGGCACAACCTGTAGATCTCTGATGGTAGTCATCTTATTTTTTTATTTTATTTTATTTTTATTTGTTTACAACACAACTCGATTTGAATCCTGAAGACATTCAAATCCAGCTACAAGTTTTGGAGGTTCTTTTGTTATGGAAGTTCACTGCCAGCGTTTGCTGGAGCTCTTCCCACCTTTACGACTGAGCCCATTTGACTCTGGCAGACCCCGGACTTCATGGTTTCAGCCCACCTAAGTCTTCCTCTCACTGCCACATCTACTGAATCTTTCCTTGGGGATCCCTCACTACTCTTCCCTGCTTCCACCCAGAGTCTGTGATGAGCTCATTTGCCTATGTAGACTGGGTCTCTCTGTTTATTAGATTTGCTTGATTGTTTATTGTGTGTATGGGGGAGGATATGGCACATGTGTGCCATGGCACATGCATAGGGTCTGGGAACAACTTGTAGGAGACAGTTCTCTCCTTCTATCATGTGGGTTCCAGGGATTGAAGTCAGGTTGTTGGACTCGGTAGTAAGTGCCCTTACCCACTGAACCATCTCACTGGCTCAATTTATCCGTGTGATGTGTATTTCCCTTCGTCGGCTTTTAAAGACAGTAAGTGGTAACAACTGTGGACTGCTTACATGTGCGTAACGATAAATGAATGTTTGTATATGCTATCCAGTTTAATCCTCAGGACAACCACCGGAAGCTTTATTTTTAAAAGTGAACACACCGAGTCTCACAGAGATTAAGTAGCATGAATTGTAAGTATATGAGTCTTAAGACCTGGGCGTACTGATGGTTGGCACCAGTCTCCCCTCTAGCCTTCCATGGAAGCCATGGTCAGCCTCACTTTCAGAAGCAGCTTTCCTCAGTGAAGGGGCCTAGAAAGTGAACAAAGAGCTAACATTTCTTGCAGGCAGTGGGAAAGAGTCTGGAATCCCCCTCTAGTATCACAGAACCTAGTCTTTAAGGACCTAGAACTCTAGCAATAAAGGCCACATACATGGAAGAAAGGTTACATATCTGAAGATCTAGATTCCAGGCTAGACTCTGCCCCAAGTGTTGTACAAGCTGAGCAAAAGCTTTCTCCAGCCAGTTGTCTTAGAGACAAACAAGATTATCTCATGCACACTTATTTTTGTCCTAGAGACAAACAAGATTATCTCATGCACACTTATTTTTGTCCTTGACGTGGGATGCTATGGGGTGTAGTGACACGTGCCTGTAATCCCAGCATTTTGGAAGCTGCTGAAGGAGTACCATCTTGAGTGTGAGGCCAGCCTGAGCTTTATAGGGAGACCCTATCTCAAAAAATACTAAAAATGAAGAAGTCAGAACAGTTCCGACTGCAAAAATTATTAAGGCAAGACACACATGTACGAAAGAAAAAATTCTCGTTTAAAGATGTCTGCAGGTTTCAGAAAGGGCCAATGCCAATAGGATCATTTGAGACGGGAATTTAAACAAAGGTGAGGTCTAAATTACCACAATGGGTGGAAGGTGTCCCTTGACAAAGACATCAGATGAGAAAGCCGAGGTATGTCTCATGGGTGACCTTCCGAAAGGACCAAGATTTTGTAGCTGGCCCCCACCCCTTTCATTTCCATGCCCTGAAGCAGATCTGGGATCTATGGAGAGCATAACTCTGCTAGAAGCTGGTTCCAGTAGGTGTCAAGTGGCACATTCTGTGTGGAAGCTTGAGACCAGCGAAGGAGGAGGGAGGACACATAAAGACAGGGCAGGGTGTGTGACCATGTGACCGTGTGACCACAGGGACACAGTTCCCGTCCCAAGCCTTCAAGGGTTCATAGAGTACACCACCTCAGCCAGCCCCTGGGCAATAGTGAACAGTGGCTGTTTCATCCAGTTTGCTCTGTGGTGGGCTGTCCTTCTGCATGTAGAGCCTAATTGTGACTTTTCTTTCCCTCATCCACAGGCCCCAGCAGGCCCCAGAACCTCTCCAGCTCCCCCAGCAAGACACTAAAGGAAGGGATGCTCAGACCCCAAGTCCTGAGAAGCGGGTCCTTGGGGCTGGACTCAGACACGGACCTGATGCTGAGTTGCAGGTAGGGACAGCCTTGGAACTTGGGCCAAGTTCTCCACCCACCTTGCTCCATCGGGGGTTCTGTGTGTCCCCCTGTCCTCCCTGTCAACCCTGCTCTTTGCCTAGTCACTTTGCAAACCTGGAAAACAGAAATCAAGCCCAGTTTTGAAGGAAAAGTAGAAAGAAGAGATATTCTATGACTAGAGAACACAGGGGAATCATGCGTTTAATCAACATGCATAGTACCTGCTACAATATTCTCAAGGCCAGGAAATGGACGTCTGTGAGGCTTAAAAGAATCTCCAGGAAATGAGATAAACATTTCAGCTTCTGTACACATATTAGGTAACTTGTCCTTTTGTGTCTGAAGTATTATACTTCACATAATGTCCTCAAACTTCTGCCATATGATGAAACCTTTATCTTGGCTACCATGAATAATATTCAACAAACACAAGAGTGGAGATGTGTTTTCAATGGACTGATTTTATTACCTTAGGATATATGCCTAGCAGTGGAATTGCTGGATCATATAGTGGATCCATTCTGGAGTGGAGTGTTTTGTTTTTTATTTGTATGGAGCCTCCAGAGTGTTTTCCGTAACGGACAAATTAACTTACATGGCTACCAACTATGTATGCGACTCTTCTATGTGTCTTCGCCGGCAATGTAGTCTTTTATCACTTGATGACAGCATTTTCCCTGGGGCGAGCTGTCTCACTATGTTCTTTCCTGACACTTTTTGATAAAGACTATTTCTTTCACTTTCCTGTTTGAGTGAATTACTGCGTGTGGGGTTGTGTCTGTTGTTGTTTGATGCTGTATTGAGTTCGTTGTATATTCCAGAAGCCAAGTCTTTGTCAGATGGATGGCTTTCAGGTACTTCCTCCTATGATGGAGGTCGCATCCTCCCCTCCCCACCCCTCCACTATGTTTTTTTGCGATAGAGTTTCTCTGTTGTAACTCTGGCTGTCCTGGAATTCACTCTGTAGACCAGGCTGGCCTCGAACTCACAGACATCTGCCTGCCTCTGCCTCCCAGAGTGCTGGGATGAGAGGCGTGAGCCACCACAACCCAGCTGCATCCTCACCCTTCCAAGCAGCTCCTCTGCTATAAAGATGCATGTCCGGTGCTTTGTTGAGCTGTTTTCGCCACCCATGCTTTTGGTTACGTATCTCAAGACCTTAACCCATTCTGTCTTAAAGCATCCCCCCTGGTGTTTTCCTCCACTGCTTTCATTGTTTCAGGCCTTACGTTTTAAGTTTTAGGTCCATCTTCAATTCTTTTTCATGGTCAGAGACAAGGGGCCCAGTTTCTTTCTTTTGCATATAAATATATTGTTCTTCTTTCTCTGATGATTATTCTCTCTGCCTCTGTCAAAAACTAATTGGCTTTAGGTGCATGGATTATTTCTAGATTCTCTATTCTGTTTCTTTGGTCTGTACATGGTTTTATGCCATTTTTATTTTTATTAATTACTTTTGAGATTTTATTAAGTAGTTTTGAGATTATAATTACAACATTTCTCCCTTTCCTTTCCTCCCTCCAAATTCTCCCGTATCTCCTCCCCACTCGACTTCAAATTCATGGCCTCTTTTTAAAAATTAATTGCTATTGCATATACATATATATTCCTAAATATAACCTGCTCAGTCCATATGATGTTACCTGTATGTGTGTTTTCAGGGATGACTGTTTGGCACTGGACAACTAATTGATGTGCTCTTCCCTGGGGAAGGCCACCTCTCTCATTCCCAGCTTTTCTCACTCAGTTGCCTGTAGTTCTTTGTGTAGGGTTGAGATGTCACGGGCTTTTCCACGACCAGTTTGACATGTTCGTTGGTGTCCTCCTTGTTCAGCTCACATTGGGGCAGTCATGTTGGTGAGACTGTATGGGTGTAGCTTCTGACGTTACTAGAAGACTCAATCTCACGGCAAAGTCCATGATCCTCTAGCTCTTACATTCTTTCCACCCCCTCTTTGACAATGTTCCCTGACCTTAGGCACAAGAGTGTTCTGTAGACCTATCTGTTGGAACTGGGCTCTCCAACTCTGCATTTTGATTGGTTGTTGTTTTCTGCAGTGCTCTCTGTTGCAATGAGAAGTTTCTTTGATGAGGGGTAAAGACTAAACTTGTCTGTTCGTATAAGGACAAATGTTTATTGGTTATTTTTAGTGATTACGATTTTGTATATTTGAGGGAGGAGTGAAGAGCTTGAGACAAGGTTCCATGTAAGCCAGACTGGCCTCAAACTTTCTGAGCAGCTATTTAGGCCAATGAACTCCTGATCCTCCTGCGTCTGCCTCCCAAGTGCTGGGATTACAGGTATGCACCACCATGCCCTGCTTGTGGCATGTTTTATTATTTTAAATTATTATTTTATGTGTATCTATTTTGCCTGCATATATGTATGTGCATCATGTACATGCCTAGTTTGAGGGCTAGCCTAGAGATAAGAAGGGGTTGAAGTGTGCTTTGAACCCTAGAATTCTTACCCTGAGAGTAGAAGGTGTCTGGCTGCTCCCCCTTTCCTTAGTATAACAGCTAGCAAAGCTCCGTCTGGTGCTGACATGCCTTAGGTCACTAGTCACTTATAAGATCCTGCCTCTCCAAGGTATGTGGCCTGGTTAATGTTTATCTGACCACTGTGGCTGGAAGGCCTCTGTCTCCCTATATAACCTTATAAGGTCTCTTCCTCTAGCCCCTGTGAGACCTCTGCCCATGCAAAGGAGACTTCCCCAGGACTTTGGCCTCAGCCAATGACAATACAACCACCAAAGTCTGGTTTTGAGGCCCCCATACACAAATAGAGCTACCCTAGTACTACTGCCTTCACCAAGGACCCTTCCCTCTCTATGTAAATGTGACTTGCTTACTATATATATTGCTATATCAATTTACTTGCTTCAATAAACTGAGCTGTATACACTGACACTGCCTCCCAGGAAGTCTGTTTCCTGTCAGCTCTCAGCCTCCACTCAAACTCTCCTCTTTGAAGCTGAGCTGGTGACCAATGGCTTGGCTATCCCCTAGAGAGGGGAGCCTTTGAGGAAGAAAGAACTACACCTAGTATCTACAGAGGTCAGGAAAGGGTGTTGGGTTCCTTGGAAATAGAGTTACAGATTATTGTGACTACTATGTGGATACTAGAAGTTGAATCTGGGTCCTCTGAAAGTGTAACAAGTGTTCTTAACCACTGAACTAATTCTCCAGTCTTGTGTAGTATATTTTAAAGTAAGGTTTATACCTCTGCGGTTTTTTTTTTTTTTTTTTTTTTTTTTTTTGTTATTTGTCTTTTTGTTTTTTAAATCTCTGGTTTACTTTGATGATTCGGGGTCATCATTTTTGACTTTATTCAATTTCATGGGTGCTTTTTTCCATTTATGTGAATAATGTCATTGGTGTTTTAACAAAAAACATACAAGAGATCAGTACATTAGTTTGGAAAGTATGGAAACAATGTTAATTCTCCTCATCCATGAACATGGAATCTCTCCCTCCTTTTCCTACCCCCATGTGTGTTCTTGTGTGTGAGTGCAGGTGCACACATGACACAGAACACTAATGGGGGGCAGAAGACTACAATTAAAGAAGGTTGTGAGCCATCATGCAGGTGCTGGGAATTGAACTCATTTGTCTGTTTTGAAACAGCATCTCACTTTGTAACACAGGTTGTCCTTCAATGCAAAGCAATCCTCTTACCTCAGGATCCTGAGTGGCAGGGTTACAGGCATAAGTCATTATGACTGGCTTAGGTTCTCTTTAAAAAAATAAACAAAAATACCTCTTGTCTAGTATCCACCACACAACAACTTTATCTAAAATTCAGTAGCACAATCACCTCTCTCAAGGAGTCTGAAATGTTTCTTTCCAGACAGGCATACTGCCACTTGCCCCATGTGGATTTCATTAACCAGGAAGTTTCTGCAGTAGTAACCCTTGATGATTTATCAATGCCTTGAAGAGCACACAGGCCCTGGGTGACCTGCTACCCTTGCCCCCTAACTATGCCATTCACTAGCATCTTCTTCTACTTTCTTTACAAAATCCCATGCTGCCAAACTTAACTGTGTCTCACAGCAACGTAAACATCTACCCAGACACCATTCATCACACGTACTCCTTTTCTTGATAGACTACAAACTCATAGAAGTTGACTAATGGAGTCCCCAAACTGAACAATGCCTTAATACACAGTGGGTGTTCAGAAAGGATTTCTTTGCAATTAAAAAAAGAAAGATTTATATTCGTTTCATGTGTATGAATATTTTGCTGGAATGAACATCTGTGTATCATGGGCAACTCTTGTGCCCATGAAGTCCAGAAGAAGGCATCAAATTACTTGTAACTGTTTATGAATGGTTATGAGTCACCATGTGGGTACTGGGAAGTAAACCTAGGTTCTTTTCGAGAGCAACAGGTGCTATTAACTGTTGGGCCAATATCTCTAGGTCCTCAATAAGCATTTCTTTATGTATGAGTGGATGAATGAGCGATGATGTATAGATGGGTAGATAGGGTGGAAGTAGACATATGGACGGGTGGATGGGAATATAGATTGATGTCTGAGAAGGTGAGTGGATAGGTAAATAGGTAGATGGATAGATGGATGGATGAATGGATGGATAGTAGATGGATATGTAAAGGGATAAATGGATGAGCAGTGGGTGAGTGGATGCTGATTAAAGTGAATAAGCAGGTAGGTGAATGGGTGGATGATGAATGGATGGATGGATGGATGGATGGATAGCTAGCTAAATAAACATTGCTATGCTCCTTCTGGATTTTGTAAAATGTCTTTCTCCTTGCTTATGCCATTCCCATCCCCCTTCCCACCCAGATAACTCCTGTTTATTCTTTAAGATTACGTTGCAATTTCCATTCCCCCCACAAATCTCTTCCTGATCTCACTTATAGGCTAGGTGTCCCTTTTGCTCCTGTAGCCTACCACATCCCTTTACAATTGTCTTTCCTGTAGGTATACGTTGACTCATCAGGGTCTGAGCTCTCTGGGAGCAGCACATATCCCTGGTGCTGTGTAGCACAGTGGGACACATTTTAATGGAAGTAAAAGTGATGAGGAACTGGGTGGGGGTGAGTCTCCGTAATCAAGTGTTTTCGTAAGGAGCCTGGGTTTAGTTCCTCAGCACCAAATGCAGTCTTTTGATGCTTGCAGTGGCACACATCTATTGCCTGGTCTATGGGATACCCAAGGGAGATCTGTTGGACCCAAAAGTTCAAGGGCAGTCTTGGAAACAAAACAAGGCTGAGCCATAAAAGAAAGAAAGAAAACAATTGCTTCTTGATTCTAGGAAAAGATATGGCAGGTGGAAGAGGCACTGGATGAGCTGAACGAAGAGTTCTACCGGCTCAGTGCTCAAGCCTTGGAGCTGCAGAAGGAGGATCGCAAGCTGCACCAGTTCCCCCCAGGGGAAGACAGCACATCATTAGTAAGTCCAGCCAGTGACCAACTCAGCTCCTCCAGTGTCCACAAGGGAAGCTTGTGGGACCAGAGCCCCTTGCACAGAGATAGTTTATGACCAGAACATCCAGTAGCCATGGCTGTGTGTTGCATTGTGTTTGGTATATGAAAGGCTGAGTAAGGAAAATCAAGGGCTGGGGCTGAAGGTAGGGAAGCCTACACCGTGGTGCTGCGGTATAGCTCTCTAAAGACATTCATAGCTAGAAAGATTGTAGGCGTATAGGAAAGCGTAATAGAAATAGTTGTACCAGTTCAGAGGGGCTGCAAACCCAATACCTGAGATATGAAGGTAGAAAATCAACATGTGAAGGCACTTGCTGTGGAAACTGGCGCCTTGAATGGATGTGATTCCTGAAACCCAGATATTGGAAAGAAAGAATTGATGCCAACAAGTTGTCCTCTGATCTCCATTACACACACTAACATACATGCAGGCATGCACGCATGCACACAAGTTTTGAGGCCAGCCTAGGTGACATAGCAAGCGCCTCACCAGCCTAAGCTATGAAATTCTATCTCAAACGATTGTTGTAGATGTTGCCTAGCTAACAGAGTCTGTTTCTGGTGCCAGTGGCTTCCCATGGTCTGTGTCTTCTGAGTTGTCATAGCTTGACTGGGGCCTTAGAGCTGGAGACATGAGGAAAGCTACAGGAGAACAAGATGTGTGGTCATGCAGTGAGTGAGTCCGCACAGAGCACAAGACTTACTTGCCAAAGCTGTGGGTTTCATGCTGCGCCAAGGGTCTGATTTCTCTCTAGATTCCACTTCCTCTGCCTCAGTGGGCAGCTGTGAAGCTAGCTCCACCTGTGGAGTCTGAGATGCAGGATGCTACCCTCGTCCTCAGCTGCAGGGAATGCCAGAAAGTAGTGACTCAGGGAAGATAAAGGGACACAGGAGCTCTTCTTATGAAACAGCTACTGAAAATATCCCTAGAGGCAAGAAAAGAATAAACAGGTTGAGGCGAAGATCTAGAGTATGGGGGCCATAGATGAGATTTAACTGCTTAGTAATTATTCCAAATGATTTTATTTGCCAACTGTGTAGTGATTTAGTTGGCTGGTATCTCTCTCGTGCATAGAAAAAAACCTGGGGATGCCATGAAGGTTTGATGCCCCTGGAGGAATCTTCAGATACATTCTTGAGAGTGAGGGGATGTTGGTACCCAGGGAGCATCAGCATGGTGAGGGTAGTGGGAAGTGAGAACTCTTGGAGGTCACCTCTCCTTGTTCTGTGTTCTGTCCTGAAGAGCACACAGGCACTGATGCTGGAAGTGCAAAGGATCCACCTGGCTCAGAGGATTGAGGACCTGGAGTGGGAACTGTCCCTGCTCCTCCAGACTTCTGGTAGCAGCTCAAGAGCAGAAGGGAGCCAATCCAGCCACAGCATCAGCCAGCATGCTCCTGAGTCACCAATGATGTTAAGGTGGCCACCTGTAGGATGTGCCTTCTACACCAAGGACACAACCACGTCCCCATGTTAGCAAGCAGTGGGTATATGAGGCTGGAGCCTGTGCTGGTTTAGGAGTTCTTTCTTTGGAAACACCCAGATTTCTGTCAGAAGCTGACATCAGCGTATGCTAAGTTATGTTTTGGTCCTTTGGGGGTGAGGAAGAGTAAAGTTATCTAGGATGAAGAAATCACTGAATGCTCCCAGCATCCTCTCTCTAAAGTGCTGTTCACTGTGTCCTACGGTCTGAGTTCATGCTGTCTAAAGGATGCCTGTGGCACCGACCCCAGAGTGTAAGTACAGCAAGGTACATATATACCCTACCTTTCCTTCTTGTCTTCTTACTGAGTTTCTAATACCCTAATGCACTCCATGGAAGCCCAAGCTCCCACTTCCCATTCTGACTACAGTTGGCCTCTCGAGATGGCACAGAGGCAGGTGGTATCTAAAGTCTGGGCCTCCTGAGCCATACTGAGTAAGAGCCTCAGTGCCAGAGACTCCAGAAGACAGGCAGAGTGATAGCCACACTGCAGCTCCCCGCTCTCTGCCTTCTGGAACACCGTGTTTGGTACCTCCTATGTTTTATGATGTTTCCTCATGGACAGAGCCTCCCCCATCATCCTGTCCTAGGTAGAACCACATCACCCTAGACCAGTGGTTCTCAACCTTCCTAATGCTTCAGCCCTTTAGTACAGTTCTCATGCTGTGGTGACCCCAACCATAAAATTATTTTCATTGCTACTTCCTAATTGTAATCTTTTTACTGTTATGAATTGTAATGCAAATATCTGATATTCTGATGGTCTTAGGCAACCCCTGTGAAAGGGTCATTTGACCTTCAAAGGGGTCATGACCCATAGGTTGAGAACCACTACCCTAGACCTACACCAGAGTCATATGCCACCATGCCCTCCCCTGTCTCCACCTGTATGTGATTCCCACATTAGTCATCTATGCTGTGTAGAACCCCCTTCTGTGTGAGTTCCTCAAAGCAGAGTGTGTCTTCCCTCTTTAGAGAACTGTATATATATACACACACACACAAACTCACACAGCTGTTCACACACAACCACATACTGTCTCTCATCAGGACATAGAGACAAATACAAAATTATTCACAAACTCTCGTGGTCACAAAGAAACTTTAGATGTTTTATGGGGCACACTCAAGTGACCCGCAAAATCTGTGTGAACATAGCTGATGTTGGGTACCAGCTCTAGGCAGATTGGGTCATTAAGTCACATCAGGAAACCACATGGTTATGTAGGACAATACAAAAACCTGTCATGGTGACATATTCTTTTTAATTCTAGAACTCAGGCAGCTGAGGCAGAAGGATTATGAGTTTGAGGCCAGCCTCATTTACATAGAAAATTCAAAGCTGTTGTAATAAAAATAAAAAACATCCTGCCCTAGACTTCCTGGTCCCATGAGGTAGCTCCAGCCGGCCAGCAGCTGTAACAGCTTCCGGGCAGGAAGCCACAGGGGACAGCATGGTTCTTACTGCCTACCCATCTGGTCCTTGATCAGAGACCCATGAGCCAAAGGAAGGCATAGAGTTCTGGGAGAGGTTGTCAGAGGAATGTCTCTCAGTTTATTGAAGCAAGGGTCGTTACATCTATAGGGTATAGGCAGGAAGAGGGTCTTTGGTACCCAGAGATGGGAGACATTGGTTAAGACAGGGATACTGGAATAGCCCCATCTGCACGGGGAACTCAAGTCTAAGGGTCAAAATCCTGAGAGGGCACCCTCTGCAAGGTGTAGTCCTACAGGGAAAAGAGGAAGACACCTTATCAGTAAATGGACTTAGCCCTAGGCTTCCAGCTAGAGTGCAGATAAGCACCAACCAAGCCTCATTCCTTTGCTAGTGACCTGCTGTGAAGCAGGCAGTATTTAGAATTTAGCTGGGTTTTGCCAAGGCTAAGAATGTGTGGAGCAACTGAACTCCTACTGCTCTCAGGGTGAGAAAGTCCCGGGTTCCAGGCATGCTTCGATCAACTCTTAGCTCTAGGATGGCCCCACACAAAGCTAGCCTGATTATGCTCAAAAAGAAAGAGAAAAGGAATGCAGAACCAACACCAACCTTGTGGATGAACTTGAACAGAAGGAGAGGCTTACAGTTGAAGGATTTGAGGCTTTGGCCACAGTCCTTAGCAACAGGGTCAAGGAGAAGCTAGGCTGAGCCAGCCTTTGGGAGGGTCTTGGCCAGGTCCAGGAAGGAAGGGGCTTTCATGCTATTGGTGTGTCTGGAAAAAGAATAACAGTCCCACCATGATACTGTCTAGGAGGGGGTCACCTGGCCTCCATTAGGAAGGACGTGGGTGAACATTCACCCCGAGGCTCCTCCTGCTGCAGTGGCTCTATCCCTATCTGTTAGTGAGGGGAAGGCATAGGAATGAGGGTGGGATCTACCGTGGGATGAGACCTGAAGAACCAGGAGTGAATTGGATCCAGAACCCAGACTAACGGGGCAGCACTAGGAAAAGAAGGTCCCACCAGACTGAAGCATGAAGGCTGACTAGGGAAGACCCAAAGATTTGGGGAACAGTTGTAAGACCTCACTGGGTTTCACATCTTCTTAGTAAAGTCAGTTTCAAGGGATTTCCCTGCTGTGCCCCAATGTGTTCCCTCTCCATGTCCTAAGTTTTTATATTTAAGGGGACAATGACCCAGAAGTTTGATTGTGTCTTCAGTTTCAAAGTTTCTGTTCTTATAAATAGCTCTGGAGAAGAAAATTGGACAAATCACCACCACATGCTTCCATACCCAAAGGCTCAAGGAACCCTTACTCAGGAGCTCATTGGCTCCCTTTTCTGACAGCGACACTATGTTCTGGTTCAGTGTCCTGTGGTGGATTGAATGAAAATGATCTTCATAGGCTCAGGGAGTGGCACTATTAGTAGGTGTGGCCTTGTTTGAGGAAGTGAGGCATGTCACTGAGGGTGGACTTTGAGGTTTCAAATGCTCAAGCCAGGCCCAGTGTCACTCTTTCTTCCTGCTTCCTGAGGATCTGGGTGTAGAACTCAAAGCTACTTCTCTAGCACCGTGTCTGCTTGTATGCTGCCATGCTTCCCACCATAATGATAATGGACTAAACCTCTGAACTGTAAGCCAGTCCCAGTGAAATGCTTTCCTTTATAAGAGTTGCCCTGGTCATGGTGTCTCTTCACAGAAGTAAAAACTCTAAGACATTACCATTTTCAATGTGTTCTTTTTCATTATTATATTTTTTACTATTTAAAACAATTTTTAAATTGAAATATATTTTGATCATATTCTTCTCTTTCCTCAAGTTTTTCCAGATCCTCCTACCCAATCAACTTTAAGTTCCTTCTTAAAAAACAAAAACTCAATACAACAACAAAACTCTCCCAAACCAAGAGAACACTATTCAAAATAAGACAAAACAAAGCAACCTACCAAACTGAACCAAAATAAAGCACACAAAACACAGTGGAGTCTGTTATATATTGGTCAACTACTCCTGAATGTGAGGACTACACTGGAGTAGTTGGTATCTCAGTGTCATTCCACTGGAGAGAGCCCATTTTCCCTCTCCCAGCAGGTATAAATGATAGTTCATTTGTTAACCTTTAACTTGTGACTAAGTTTTCATTCATTCATTTTTTAAAAATATAACAAAATATAATAAGCTGAAACAAAAGCTATTACATCAAAGTTGGTCAAGACAAATCAACAGAAAGTAAAAAGCCCAAGACAAGTCACAAGAATCAGAGAGACCCACTCATTCACACACTCAGGAATCTCATAAGAACATTAAACCGGAAGCTATAATATAAGCACACAGGACCTGACCCAGATGCATGCTTGCCCTGTGCATGGTGCTTCAGTGAATTTGTATAATAGAGTTCTGGCTGTAGTAAAAGTACAACCATTTTTAACTGTTCTTAACAATCCACTTTGGGATGTAAGCGCTCCTGTTCTGAAGCAAACTACTTTAGAGTTGTATGAGTAAACCAGTCTGCTTCCTTGTGAACTGGAGTTAGATTCTACTGCCATAGAAGTACATTGGTTTTTGCAAATACATTATTGTGTGTTATGTTCCCCAGAGATGCCGTCGTGTACTTCTTCAGTTGCTCATGCTTGTGGCAAGCTCCTCTGTTCCATTCTTGTTCAACCAGTGACCTAGTGAAGTGCTAAAACAATAATCTCATGTTCTCTGCTTTCTTTTATATCGATCCTATCTGTCACAGTACCTCTCTTTGAGGTTTGTATAACAAAGTTCTCAGTGCTGTAAAAGTACTACTGTTTTCACCTTGTTCTGAAGGATTCTGGTCCACTGAGGATTATATTTGCAGCTGTTTTGGCTCAAGCGACTTCAGAGTTCTACAAGTGAAGGTGTATTTTTTTTTTTGTAAATGAAGTTTAGATCTGCTGCAGTAGTAATACATTGTTTTAGCAAATATGCAACTGTGTGGTATTTAAGTCACACATGCCTATGCTTTGCAAAGATGGCACTGATGAGTGCTTGAGTTATAGATGTGTATGAGGTAGCCTTCCATTCCAGTCCCAGTGTTCTGCTACTACAGCAATATCTAAATTTCATTTACCATGAAGCAGATGGGTTTACGTAGGACTCTGAGGTTGCTTGGATCAGAACATCCATGTGTACATTCTGACACACGCACCGGGATTTTAAAGAAAACAGTGAACTGTATTGCTAATTTATCAATTTTACTGCTGTTTTTTCAAATATTTAATTTTTGTTTCACTGATTTTTCTCTGTCAGTTTTGTCTTCTATGTCATTGATTCTGCTCCTACGTTTATCATTTGTTTTATTCTCTTTCAACTAGTTTATTATTTCCCTTGAAATTTTCTCTTTATCTCATGAATTGTTACAGTGCTTTTTTTTTTTTTAATTGGTTTTCAGGGTTTTAATATTGACCTATCTTTCTGCTATTGATAACTACTTTATTTGTATTGTGATTTAATAATCATTCTGTGTGATTTCAGTTTTTTAGGCTTGTAAATGTTGTTTCATGGCCAAGGAATTTGTTTATTTTAGTAGCTGGCCCAGAAAACAGCGTATGCTTTGTTGCTGTAAGATGGAGCAGCCTACAGTTGTTAACAGGAATATTTGGTTGAGATACTATTGAATTCTCTATTCTGATCATTCTATTTAGCTTTTTATCAGTTGTAGGAGGGATGATGCTGACTTCTCTAACTACAATTGTGAATTAATGAATTAGTATATTTCACCTTTTGGCTCTGTCAGTTTTTATTTAATGTATTTAAAGCCTTATTATTTGGTACAGATACGTTTAGAATTCTTGTATCTTATTGCTAAATTGAACCCTGCTGTCTACAATAGCAATGAAAACCTTGGTGTATTAGTACTACATATGATCTGATCTGTTTCTGTTTCTTTTCAAATTTCTGTGCATTAAACCTTTATCTATTATTATTATAGCTTCACCTGAATTCCATTCATTAATTGTTTCATGCTATAGTTTTGCTACTCCTACAGTTTTAACTTGACAGTATATATTTGAAATGAGTTTCCTAGCGACAGCATATTTATGGGTCATATTTTGGCCCACTTACCCATTTAATATCTTTTAACTGTTATGTTTATTGAACTATCTTAGGATTTAAGCTTTTCATTTTATTTTCCATTATTGCGTTTTTCTTCTTCTGTTTTATTATTACTCTTTTGTGTTAAACAGCTTTTAGGGTTCTATTTTATCTACGGTATTTTAAAGTACGTATATAGCATCTCTCCGCACAGCTTTTTAGTGGTTGTTCTAGGTATTACTACATCATCCAGATGCAACTCATAACGGTCTACCGATGTCATCATTTTACCATCTAATAAAAGAAAAGTATTTCCTCTCTTAAAAAAATAAGCAAACACTAAACACGATATTACTTTTACAACTGTAAGTACTTTGTAATATCAATGCACCAATATAATCCTGCATTGTAACAGGAGATGTGATTCTTTCACTGGAAATCAGAGCGCATGAGATTATCGTTATAGCAGTGCACCCGAACACTGCGTGCACACGGATGGGACAGAGAGCGCAATGTTTGCCTGTTTAGCTGACTCAGTACACGGCGGCATCTCTGGAAAACACATTCACATCTCACTAAAACACAGTGCCATACTTGCAAATCCAATGTGCTTCCACTACAGCAAAATCTAATTTCGTTTACAGTAAAGATGACAGGTTTTCTTGTTCAACGCTGAAGTTGCTTGCATCAGCACAGCGCTTGTGCTGTGGACCTGCATCATTAAAAACACAATGAAAATGTTGTAACCTCACAGAGGTGTACTTGTATAATCTCAGTAATCTCACAGAAATATTCCAGAACAGAAGTGGCGATTGGTTTAGAAGAGAGCAGAGCCCGTGAGACGGTTATTGTAGCACCGAAAGGAGACACTGATTGAACAAGAGAAGCCTAGGAGAGCACAGCATACGAGTTTGTAGCTGAAGCAATGCACAGAGGCATCTTTGGAAACCCCACCCACATGTGACTAAAACACCACAGAATGGCGTGTTTGTAAAACGGAATGCATTTCTACTGCAGAAAAATATCCGAATCTCATTTACAACTGAGTGGATGGTTTTGTTTGTACAGTTCCGAAGTTGTTGCATCGGAGCTGCCTGTGCATTTCTATGTTCCTCGACATGGTGAAGAACACAGTCAAAAGTGGTCATAGCTTTAAAAGAGGAAGAACTTTGTAATGCCAATGCACCAACAATTCTCCACTGTAACAGAGGAAGTGATTGAGTTCCTGGACAAGGGAATCACGTGAGATCGTCACGATAGCAATGCACTTGGACACTTGTTTGTGGGGGGGATGCCTGCAGGCTTTTCAGCAGGCAGGAAAAACATGATCAGGGTGAGGTAAGAATAAAACTCGGATCAGTCCGATTTAGGTGTCGGTGCTGGGCCAGGACTTCTGAAGTCTGACCCAGATCATTTTACTTTAGCTGTATTTAAGCACAGCACAATTTCTCAAAAAAAAAAAAAAAAAAGTTTTCTGATGACAATTAATTCAGTCCTGTGAGTAGGACAAATTTAAGATATTTGCACTGAGATTCTTTACAAAGTACATCTTGCTCTTTTCATAAAATGGATACTATGCCTGTGGGTGTCAGGATTGACCTGGCCCTAAGATAACATAGAAGTTGCTTAGGCTGTTGTAAAGTCACAAATGACCTCTCTCACAAGGATGAGTTTTATGGCATAGAAATAATGCTCAAGGTTTTAAGGGGGAAAAGGTTCTGGGATAAACAAATATAATATTCTGGGGGATACAGGCAGAGCCTGTGTCACCAGACAGCAAAGGATCATCAGGTTGTAAAGCTACATTATTCCTGGCACTCCAGGAGGAGCGGCTATACACCTGATTCCATGGAAGAGGTGAGCTATGTGTTTAACTTTCCTGGCTTCTCCAGTGTTTATCTCCATGCATAAGGCCTTTTGGCACTCTTCACTTGTTGAAAATGAATGGACTAGGAGAGCACAGTATACAAATCTATCACTCAAGCACTATACAATGGCATTGTGCCCAAATGCACAGACATCCCCAAAACACTACACAGAGGTGTATGTGCAAAAACTAATTAATGCATGGCTACTGTAGTATAATCTAATGTCCATTCACAACAAAGCAGACAGGTTTACTTGTACAGCTCCAAGTGGCCTGTAGTAAAACATCAGCACAAGTGTTTGAAAATGAACCAGGATTGAGAAGCACAAAGTGTAAATGGTTGTAAGATTACAATGGCAGGAACTTTGCAACACCAATACACTACATGCAGTTGTAGTGTAACAGAAGTGGTGATAGTTTTACTAAAAAGCAAGCATATGAGATTTTTATTATATTAGTGTACCTAGACATTCATGGAACATGAAAGGAACAGGAGAGACTAGCAGATGCATCTATAACTCAAGCCATTTACAATAGTCTTTTTGGAACACACGCATATGCATGCACACACACACACACACACACAGAAAGAGAGAGAGAGAGAGAGAGAGAGAGAGAGAGAGAGAGATGCCTAAAACACTGCACAATGGTGTGTTTGCAAAAAAGAAAAACAATGTGGGTGGAAAATTGGTGAGTTCAGATGCACATAATAGCAAAGCAGATGGGTTTATCTGCACAGATCTGAAGTTGCCTGCATTAGAACAGCAGCAGAAATATTCATAAGGCTTCCAGAATTGATTAGCACACAGTTTAAATGGTAGGAAGATTACAAGGGCAAGAACTTTATAATAGCAGTGCAACACACAGAACTGTAGTGGAGCAGAAGTGATAGATTTACTGGAAAGCAGAACACATGAGACTTTGTTTTATTATAGCAGTGCACGTGGATACTGTGTGAACATGAAAGGAACAGATGAACAAACATATCTATAACTCATATACTATGAAATGGCATCTTTGCAAAATCGCATGCATGCATGCCCAAAACACTGCAAAATGGTGTATTTGCAAAAACCAACAGACTACTGCTGTAGCATAATCTAATGGTCATTTACAACAAATCAGACAGACTTACTCATCCCTCTCTCAAGTGGCCTGCAGTAAAAGAGTAGGCAAATGTTCCTAAGTGAACCAGGATTGAGAACACACAGTGCAAGTAGTAGTAAGATTACAATAGCAGGAACTTTGCAATGCCAATACGCCACACACAGTTGCATAACAGAAGTGGTGACAGTTTTACCAAAAAGCAGAGCATGTGAGATTTTTATTAATCATATGAGTGCACCTGGATACTCAGCTTCAAAGAAACAGAAGAGCACCACATACATATCTATAACACACACACTACACAATGGCCCCTTTGCTAAACATGCATATGCCTAACATACTGGATAGTGGTACATTTGCAAAAATCGATGTACTGTTACTATAGCGTAATCTAATGTTCATTTACAGCAAAGCACACAAGTGTACTTGTGCAGCTCCAAAGTCGCCTGCAGTAACTCTTCAGTTACTGTACAGTTGACTCGTACAGCTCCAAAGTTGCCTGCAGTAACCAGGATTGATAAGCACACAGTTCTTAGGGCAGCACTATTACAACAAGAACTTTGCAATACCAATGCAAAGAACACAGTTGTACTGTAAAAGAGGTGATATGTTTACTAGAAAGCAGAGCCCATGAATTGTTTATGATAGCAGTGCACCTGGACAGTCATTGAACAAGAAAGGAATAGGAGGGCACCACTTACACATCCATAACTCAAGCCATTCAAAATGGCCTCTTTGGAATCAGAGGCACCTGGTCCTAAAATATTGCATGAAAAAGGAGTGTATTCTGGTGTGCCTTTATAACAAAGTAGACAGCTTTACTCCTACGGCTCTGAATTTGCCTGCATTAGAACAGGAGCACACAGTGAAATTGGTAGTAGGGTTACAATGGTGATAACTTTGCAATACCAATGAACGGGACAGATGTACTGTAGCAGAGGTGGTGATAGGTTTACTGAAAAATAGATCACATGAGATTTTTATTATATCAATGAATCTGGACACAGAATGTGAAAGGAATGGGAGAGCCCTGTATAAGCATCTGTAACTCATACACCACACAATGGGCTCCTTGGAAAACACACACCCATATGCCTAAAACACTTAAAAATGGTATAGCTGCAAAAACCAATGTATGCTTACTGTAGCATACTATAATGCGAATATAAAATAAAACAGATCGGTTTTCTCCTACAGCTCTGAAGTTTGCGCCATCAGAACTGTAGAACACATGTTCCTAAGGGTACCTGAGACTGGTTAACACTGTGAAGATGGTGGAACTGTTATTACAGCAAGAACTTTGTCATACACAAGCAAGGCACACAGATGCACCGTAACAAAAGTGGTGGTAGATTTACTGGAAAGCAGAGCACATGATATCTCTCTTACATCAGTGTACCTGGACACTCAGTGACCATGAAAGGAACAGCAGAGCGCCACATATGAATCTAGAACTCATTCACAACACAATGGCCTCTTTGCTTAACACAGGTACTTAAGCCTGATACACTGCACAATGGTGCATTTGCCAAAACCGATGCACTACTAAGGTAGTGTAATCTAATTTGCATTTACAACAGTTCCAACAGTTTTACTTGTATGGCTCTGACATTGCCTACATTAAGGCAGCAGCGCACTGGAATTGATTACCACGCGGTGCAAATGGTTTTAAGATTATAACTGCAAGAGCTTTGAAATACACGAACAAGGCACACAGATGTACTGTAACAGAAGTGGTAATAAATTTACTGGAAAGCAAAGCACATGAGATATTTTACTATATCAATGAGCCTGGACACTGATTAAACATGAAAGGAACAGGATAGCACCACATTGGCATCTACAATGCATGCGCTGGACAATGGGCTCCCTCCTTGCCAAAAAAACATGCCCGAATGTCTAAAATACTGTATAATGCTGTACATGTAAAAAGCAATGTACTACTACTGTAGCGTAATCTAATGTGCATTTACAACAGCAGATGGGTTTATTCACACAGCTCTGAAATTGCCTGCACTCAAACTGTGCTACACTGGTTCCTCAGTGCACTGGGATAGATTAGCACACGGTGGAAATGGCAGTACTATTCCTACAGCAAGAGCTTTGTAAAACCAAAGCAAGGCACCCAGATGCACTGCAACAAAAGTGAGAGATCTACTGGAAAGGAGAGCACATGAGATTTTTATTATAGCGGTGTACCTGGGTACTTACTAAAAATGCAAGGGGCAGGAGAGCACGTAGACTCTTCTATATCTCAATCCATGCACAGTGGCCTTCTTTTGAAAACCCACACTTGTATGGCTAAAACACAGTACAATGGTGCATTTGCAAAAACCAGTCATACCACCGTATCAGACTCTAAGGCTCATTTACAAGGAAGCAGAGGGAGTTGCACATACAGCTCTGATGTTGCCTGCAGTAAAACAGCAGTGCAAATCCCCAAGTGAACCGGGGTTGATAAGCACACACTTTAAATGGTAGTACTGTTATGACTTAAGATCTTCTTAATACCAACGCAAAGCACACAGTTGTACTGTAACAGACTGATAATATTTACTGGAAAGATGAGCACATGAGATTTTCTTGATAGCAGTGCACCTGGAAACTTATTGAACATGAAAGGAACAGAGAGCGTCACTTACACAGCTATAACTCAAGCTATTCAAAATGCCTTCGCTGTACCTTAGGCACCTTGTCCTAAAACACTGCACAAGGCCTCAATCGCAAAGATCAGTGTAGTACTTCTGGAGTTTGAGACCAGCAGGAAAAGACATCTAGACTCTATTCATATTGTAATTAGTCAAACTTTTTAAAGCTATCAGTAGCAGGGCCACAGACTCGAACCAAAATCAGAGACACGCTGCCCAGAGGCAGGTGAAGGAAGGGTTTTTAAAGGCTAAAGCCGCAAGAGCTGTTTTGCTCTGCTGAGATTAGGTGGGCAAGGGGACCTCAGAGTAGTCCTTCAATATCTGCATAAGCAAGTTACAGAAGCCGAAATCAGCAGCTAGTCATACCATAACAAGCAGATGGCCACAGCTGCTCATTTCTGGGTGAGGGTCAAGGAGTCAGAGTTGCTGGGAACTTACCTTCCAGGAACTTGAGCCAGAAGCAACTGGCTATTAGGTACCAGGACGGGTGCCTAATAGAGTTTCTTTAGCCATTACAGTACCAAAGTAATACAAGAAAGCTTTCTAAGAAGGACATTTTTGAACCAGCCTTCCTCTAAGTTCCTGCTTAAGTTCCTGAGCAGATTTCAGATAGACTGTCAACTGTAAACTGAAATAAACTCTTTCCTCCCCTAAATTGCTTTTGGTCAGAGTGTTGCATTACAGCAACAGAGATGAGATTAGAATGTCTACTTTTTAATTTCATTTTTTATTTAACTTAATTTTGTTTCTTAAAAATTGTTTTAGATTGATTTATTTTTATTTTGTGTGTACGTGTGTTTTTCCTGCATGAGTGTCTGTGTACCCCGTGTGTGTGGTGGCAGAAGAGGGCACTGGATCTCCCGGAACTGGAATTACAGAATGCTGTGAGCCGTCACGTGGGTGCTGGGAATTGAACCCGGGTCTTCTGGAAGCTCAGCCACTGAGCTGAGCCACCTCTTTTCAGACCTCCCCCTTGTGTAAGCACATATGTATATGTCTGAGTGAGGCGTATGCCCATTTGTGTATGCAGGTGGAGGGCAGAGGAGGACGTTGGGTGTCCTGTGTTACGGTTATCATTCTTTGCCTTATTCCTTTTCGACATGGTCTTTCACTAAATTTGGGGTTAGGCTGCCAGCCAGCAAGCCCGGGACCCCGGCTGACTCTTCCTCTGTGCTGGAGTTACAGGTGTGTGCACAGCTGCTTTTCACGTGGGTGCTGGGATCTGAACTCAGGTCTTCGTAGTCAAACAGTAAGTGTTTTTACTTATTGAGCCAACTCCCCAGTGCACCTCATACACATATGCAGCTTCTTCCAGTGAGGGAAGCCAACTTGCCAAATAGACAAATCTGTAGAAAAGGAAAGCAGATTAGTGGGCTAGAGAGGTTTAGGGTATGGGTGGGGTGAGAAGAGCTGAGAGGGGCTGCGGGACTGAGTGAGCCTAGACACCAGCGTGCACTTTGATATGCCAACTGCACCATGGTTATCATTTGTTCTGAGTTTTTCTGGGAGCCAACACTAAGCAATTGGGTTTCCCCAGGGCGTGTTGTAGGAAATCCACCTGGCTTGGCACCTCCTCTCCAGCCCAGGCAGGTGGGGAAGGCAGGGAAATTACCAGTTATTTTCAGTGTGTGCTTTGCTGAGTGCTTGGCAGAATTTCCTCATGAAGTTGAGGGCCCTGGAGGCCCCAGGGCACTGCCTGCCCAACTCCCAGAGTTCAGGCACAGATGGCCTCCATCAGCCCTTAAGGGGGAGGAAGGGTTATCATTCCAGTGAGTCTTTGGAAGTATCTCAGAGGCCTGACCCAGCTGAACATCTGCCTGAAACTGTTTTGTGTGTGTGTTGGGGGGTGATGGTGAGAAACAGCAGATGTGCCCTAACCTTTGGGCCTCAGGATACAAATTCAGTTCCAATCTCAGTCTACTTTGGGCAGGGGAAGAGAGACGTTTTTTTATTAGCAGGATTTGTTTGGGGATTAGCTGGGAGGGGCACTCAAAATTAATGCTGGAGCAGGCCAGCTCAGTCTGCTGCTGAGCAAGTTGTGGGGTGGGGAAGAGCCCTTGGTAGTTACCACCTACCTTAAGTAAAAGGATTTGTTTGGAAGAGGTCCCTGGACAGAAAGCCAAAGGCCCAGAGAAGATGAAGTTAGCTCTTAGGCAGATTCAAGGTGTTGTCTGTAGAGAGCTCTCTGAGGCAAGCAGTCAGGTTGCCAACCTGTTGTTCTCTGGCTCGGATGGCTTCTGCAGCTGCTCTCCTCTGGTTGCTGCTGGCAGCCTTAGCCTCTCACATAGCCTTTCCCACTGAATGAGCACCCTTGGGACAGGAAACAGGTACCAAGACAGTCAGGTCACCAGTGGAGTTGTCATGCTGCTGTGGAGCCTCACACTGCAAATGAGTGAGGGAGGGAGGCATTTCATGTGCAGCAAACACTGGCTACTCGGGCGACCCTGAAAATCTCATTGTCAGGACCACGGAAGGCCAAGGGCAAGGTGAAGTGCAGTGGGAGAGAGGAGGCTGCAAGGATATGAGCAGGAGGAAACACATCTCTCCCTTTCATTTGGAGGCCTGTTCTCCCCAGCCACCCCCTGAGCCACCTCAGGCCAACTTGCTCAAATCTCATGCCGCCTCAAAGCAAAATAGCAGGACTAAGGCCTGACCCCTTAAAGGTCTGAGGACACAAGGGATAAAACTAACACCTTGTCATGTGACACAGGTTTGACTGTCAGGATGTTGGCTATTAAGCGGGGAAACATCTTGTCAAGATAACTTCTGTTGTCTACAGAGTTCCTTAGGCTGAGGTGGCCAGGCCAGTGCTGGGTAGACCTGCAGCTGAGGTCTGGCTCCAGCTTGAAATAACCCAGAAAGAGAAGAGATACACCCCATCTCCCAAGTACCACCTCCCCCTGATGCAGTTGTCATGGAGACTATGGGAGTTGTGTTCTAACTTAGCCCCCAGCTCCTGGGAGACTTCAAAAATGAGTCCTTTCAAGAGATAATCCCCTCCCCCGACACACACACACACACACACACACACACACACACACACACACACACACACACACACACACACACACACACACACACACAGAGTCTTGAGCACAGGAAGCGTTTTGGTAGGCAATGCTTCCCCTGAGACGATCTTCAGATGTGCACAGATGATGATGTGATCGTTAAAGAAGAATTACTTTGAAGTGGAATGCAAGGTGGCTTAGGGTATGGGGAGGTTTCTTGTGTTTTGCGTGCATATTTGTTTTGGGTGCAGGACCTTAGACCTGGAGCCTGCTTTGGTCACTTACCTCCCTCTGCCCCTTGCACGTGAAGAGTTTTCTTGGATAGAGACTTGCTCATGTGCTCATGCTGGGTGTTTGCTCACTCTAAGACAGGAGGAAACCACAATAAGGCAGCGGGATGGAGGGAGTTGTCTGTGGAGATGGATGCAGGTGATTGGTTTTGCTCTTTTACTTGTTTGGTTTGTGGGGTGCTGTGGACTAAACCCAGGGCTGAGTGCATGTGTCACTAAAATTGCTTCCCTGGGGAGACATAAAGCAATGCCTGCCTCTCCTCCCAAGGTCCGAACAGCACGATTCCAGAGAACCGATGAATTTATTGAGTTTCCTTACAGAGACCAGACTCAGGCTTCCTTATAGGCGTGTGAGCACTGAGGGCACCATCGGTCACAGCATATGAAAAGGCTTAACCAGAAGGAATAAGGGCTTTCTCTGTAGCCCCAAAGATGAGAATTTCCCATCTATGATGGTTGCTTGGCTAGGAGGACAGTGACTCCTAAGAGCATGCTACTCAAGTGCTGTCTGACTTTAAATATTTTTTGAGACAGGGCTTCATTAAGTGCCCGAGTTGGTCTCAGACGCCCTCCACAGCCTCTGAGCTACTGCCTCAGCCCCTGACTAGCTGGAGTTGCATGTCTGTGCAAGCAGACTCAACTTTTCTTTGTTTGAAATAGGGCTTGATTTTTAAGCTCAGGCTGTTCTGGAACCCACTATGTAGCCCAGGCTAACCTTGAACTCGTTCTGTCTTGGGTCAGCTTCCCGAATTGTAGGGTCACGTGTATGTACTGTTAGGGCAAGCCGGGCGGGTGTCTAAGGAACCACGAGACAGGAACCGCTGCAAACGCATGAGGCATTTATTATTAATAACCGGTGCGCTCCGGGTCCCACCTATCCCACGCAGGAGATGAGCATGGCGGGCCCCGATCCCTTCCCCCCCAGCCCTTTTATGGGGTTCAGGGGAAAGGGGTCTGGGGGGCATGGTCAACCTGTGCCCTTGGACTAGCCGTCCTTGAGACAGGGTGGCTCCTGGTATGCGGGGGAAGGACGAATCTTGCTGATAAGCTTAATGGTCATTTCCCTGTGGGTGGGGAGGAGACTGGAGAGTACTGTTAATGGCTGCACTTGGGAAGGCATTTCTCAATAGGAGGCATTTCCCCCTATATGTGACTGCATTCCTAGGCTTCATATTTCTTAAATCCTTTCAGTACCACACCATCGACAAGATGTATTTGAGTGGAGAGAGGACACTGGGGAGCACGCAGGGATGAGGTGGTATAAGTGCAGAACAGAAACAAAATCCCTTAAGCAAACTTAATCCAATGACACAGGATATATGCCTGCCTCTGATTGGATAGAGGGAAGAGATACCCAGGAGGAGGTGGGACATACTCAGACAGGATGCATGTGGGTGGGAGATACCCAAGCAGGAAACACATCAGGATGTATGCCACCCCTGATCGGACCTGATAGGAAACACATAGTCTTACAGGTTCTGCCTTTAGAAATCCCTACAAATTACATCTTGGGGCTATATTGGAGGAATCCCAGAATTTGACTCAGGCTCTTCCTGTGTGACTCAGGTTCTTTCCCTGAGGACCTCAACATGGTCCTGATCAGTGTCCATTATGACTGGCTAGTATTAAAGCTTGCTTAAGATCAACTCAAACTTTATGGCAATGGTCTTTTTCTCAACCAACCAACTTGTCATTAACATATGGAGGTGTGGGACTGTCATAGAGCTAAGAGTGGGTCAAAGTTGGCTTAGAATCCCGTGTCATCCCAGGGGATGAGAATGGCAGGCGTTTGGCTGCTCCCTACTTTTTAGCCCTGGCTAGAACCTAGCTAAATATTAAATATTGCCTGCTTCACAGAACCAAAGGAATGCGGTTGGTTGGTGCTTATCTGCACTGTAGCTGGAAGCATAGGGATGAGTCCATTTACTGATAATGTGCCTTTTCCCTTTTCCCTGTGAGACCACACCTTATGCAGAAGGTGCCCTTGCAAGACCTTGATGCTTAGACTTGAGCTCCGCATGCAAATGAGGCTAATCTATATCCTTGTCTCAAACAATGGATCCCAACCCTGGGTACCAAAGATCCTCCCCTGCCTGTATCCTATAAATGTAACCACCACCCTCACTTTAATAAATGAGAGAGATGCCCCTCTGATAGCCTCTCCCAAGAGTCTGATTCAGTCTTGTCGACTCTTAGTCCTTCCTGGGAGCTGAGCTGGAGGCTGATAGCTCAGCTGTGCTCCTGGGAGGTGGGGGGAAGAGAGAGAGAGAGAGAGAGAGAGAGAGAGAGAGGGAGAGAGAGAGAGAGAGAGAACATAACATGGAGGCCCCAGTGAGATTTAAAAGAAAAATTCCACCCAAATTCTGGAGCTGAACTCTTCACTCTAGAACCCACAAGAGGCTGGTAAGCAACCCCAGGGAGGGATGTGGGGGAAGTGCTTTCAGCTCTGCACACTCCTGAGGTGAAAGACTGCCCTTAGAAGGAAAACTGCAAACTGTTTTCTTTTTGGTAAGTCATAGATGTTTCCTATGACATCTGCTTCTGGCTTCTACCTCATCTCTGTGAACAGGCTTTGGTTTGACGAGACCTGATAATCCTGTTCAAGGGCAAAGGAAGGTGTTCCATGCCCACGGATTATTTTCTGGTTAACTGGGTTCTGGTGAAAACTAGGGACCCCCCCCAAAAAAAAAAAAAAAACCTGGCGAGGCCCAGCACCTGCACCCACAGGCAAAGTTTAAGATTATTCTAGGAAGAAGGGCCTCCCATTTGTTTGTTTTCCTTTTGTTCTATGTTGTTTCATGTTTTGCCTGCCTTTCAATTTCCCAAGCTGGCTGATGTGTGGAGGGAACAGAAGTGCTGAGCACAGCAGGCAAAGAGGAGCTCTGGGGCCACAGCTCGGCTGGAGCCTTGGTTTCAGGCTCACCTTACATTTGCCTACTGCAATGGCTCATGGAATAGCTACTCTGAAAACTCATGAAATTATAACACTAAGGGAGGTAAGAAACCACCAGATTCTGTAAAACGTTTGTCTATGTTTTATATGTGTGGCTGTTTTGCGTGTGTGTGTACTTTTTCTTATGTCTGTAAGTTTTCTTGTGTATATGGAGCTTAGATGTAATATTTCACTTCTAACTGCTCTTTAAATATATCTTCTATGTTCCTGGGTTATGTTCTTATTGTCTTCTGTTACCATAATGGCCAGTGCTCAAATGAGTTCTCTGGCCACTGGATACAGTTAAGCGGGAATTGAAATGTCTTCTAAGTATTAAAAAAATTGTTTTATGCTTTTTTGCTTTATTAAAAAGCTGGCTCTGAAATTAGCTTATGGCTGCCTTCAAGACCCAGATATGCTTTTTAAATTCTTCTTTTATGTCTAGAATCAGAAAAGCCATCTAACTCTATGGCAGGAAAAAAGAAAACAAAGTAAAACAGCCACAGAGAATTAGACTATTAGTTTATATTAACATTCTGTACCTCAAGATTTATAAGGTTATATTGGATATGGTTAAAAAATCTATAAAATCTGTAACAAAATATGGCTTAAAACTTGTAACAAAAGGCCTATAGTAAAAATCTATACATGGGTAATCTTAAGGGAACCACATAGCATGACGCCATTTTGGAATGTAAACAGCAGGTAGCTTTCACCATGTGGCCTGCTATGATGATGCACGCCTATGCCAGTAGGATTTGCTGAAGGAGGCAGAGGCAGGGTGTGTGTGCTCCGAGGGTGCAGGCTGGGGTGGTAGCGGTGATGATCCGGCTGGAAGGCGTCCTTCCTGAGCCTGATGAAGCATTCACGCTGGAGCTCCCAGAGCTGCCACCAGAGTCCAGACTCTTCTCCATGTCGCTGGCTGGGAGACCACTTGACAGCACGGGGAGAAAAGGAGCTGCCGAGGGTGTGGCCAGAGAGGCGACTCAAGCTCCTTGAAAAAGCCCGGGAGATTGTTTATGAAACCCCAGATGTTAAACATTAAATTGCTTACACTCCTGGAGCTTGGTTTTCCTTTGTGCAGATTTGTCTCTTAAAGTAAAAAAGATACTTTATTATTTGATATTACAGAAACACACAGTTAAGAGATTTCAAACATTTTTAAGAAGAAATTTTGGAGTTTTATAAAAATTAAAAACTTAAAACTGGATCTTTTAAGAGACAGCTTTTAACATATTTAAATTTAAAAGGCTATGTGACATTTTAAATGTATAAATGTTTTATATTATAATGTCTTGCTAAACATCACCTAAAATCTATTCAGGCTTAAAAATGTATGTCTAGCTTCTTGTCTTTGCTAACTTTGTTAAACTTCAGCTATTTTGATAAACTGAGTCATACAGAAACTGGAATATTCTGTAATGGTGCATTCTAAAATGGCCAAAAAGGTAAAATTGCCAGACTTCCTATGGACTATATTTATGACTTAAATTTTATTTTGATACTAAAAGCTTCAATTCAGAAATCAATATTTTTCTAAGACATTTAAGTCAATCACCTTATAGATAATCAAGTTCTTTAATATGTTCTAAGTGACTATAAAACTATACTTATAGTCATGCTAAATACTAATATAATCTATTTAGCTTCCTGTATATGTTTGCAAGGTGAGCCTGAGACAAATATCTAAGAGGACAAGCAAAATTAATTTAACTAAGATATACTTGATAACAATAGTCCTCAAAGCTTTTCAGAGATCTGTTGAATATAACATTTAAAATGTTTAACAACAAAGCTTATTATGACAAAGAACCCAGATCCTAGGAATGACCTCAAGATCTACAGAGAAGATGATGGGGGCAAAACATCTTCACCTGAGTTTTGATAATGCTAACCCTTGAGCAAAACTGCCCCAAAACCTCACCTGCTGCCAGGGCCCTGCCTAAACTGTGAACAAACAGGATGCTGGAGAATGGATTGCCCTGCTTGCATAGACAAATTAAGGTCAGTCTCTCAAGTTTCTCCTCCACAGGAAAGTCAGATCTTCTGGGCCTGGCAGTTGAAGACTGGTTTTTACCCTGGGACCTCTGACTCCTAATGAGACCCTGGAGACCATGGAAGCCCAGGACCACCTGTCTAGGTATAAATAAATCTCCGTCATTTTAATTGATACACAGGCTAATTGGATTATACTTTCTGCCATAATTTATTTTTCTCTTTGATGGTGTTGATGGCTAATAAGTAGTTTTGTTTATCGAACAGTAACAGACAGCTAGCTCACCCCCCCTCTAAGGCTATAGCTACCTTATTGTTCAATTCATAGAGCAAACAGGTTTGCTTTGCTAACAGGCTTCATATTAAAGGATAAAGAGATTTCAAATGTAAGTTTTTACAAAATATTCACTATGCAATGACTGCTTCCAATTATAACTACTCATGTCTCTGATGAATGATTAAATGGAAAGAAAGTCTGTGCAAGCTCTGAGGGTCTGAGAAGGTGATTAAGATGTATAAAGGTCTGAGGATATAAAATCTTAAGTAAGTTCCAAGGGTCTGAGAAGGTGATTTAAGATATATAGATACAAGTTGTAAAATATAAAAGAATGATTTAGGGTATGTGAAAGATGAAAGACATTTCAGATTTCATTCCCCTCTATGCTATTTGTTATACTTAGATTTTAGCATTGATGGAGTTTTGAATAAATGTTCTTATAGAGTTATGAAAAGTTGGTACTAATATTGTCAGTCACAAGCTCAAGATTTTAAATTTCCTTTGGATTATCATCTAAAAAAATCTCTGTCCAATCTATACACTGGCCCTCTGGACAGAGGAAAATGTTCCTGGTTTTTTATCCAAAGCTGTAGCTATTCCAGCTCTTTTGCAGGTACCTGTTAACTGCTTTTTTTACAATGTGGATTTCAGTAAAGATTAAAAAGAAGGTAATGTTAACTTTTATCTCCTTTTGTAAACTAAAAATTCATGTAAACTGCAGGGAGTCAAATGAGTCATGGGATTTTCATGTACTTCCCACAGGTCAACAAACTCCAGATAAGTCTCCCAACCTGCTTATTCCTGAGGGCATGACCTCTCTCTCTCCCCTGGTCTTGGGACTCTTCCCTGTCCCCAACTGCTAGAACTATAATTCTGAAAGTTCCAAAGGTAAGATTTTCTTTTAAGTTTTCTAAACTTTAACTTCTATTCCTAGTCTGTATGTGTTTCAGAAGATTTCCACTCAGCTGACAGACACTGCCCAGAAATCAGCTATGAACTACAAACTGCTCCAAATGGCTGCAAGCCCAGGACTTTCTGAAAGCTGTTATACCAGTCAAGCCAATATAACTGCTCTGTCCTTCAGCTAGATGAGCAAACCAGATGCTTCTGATAAATTCTCCACCCCCAGCTTTTGACTATCATTCCAGTCTTCCTGGGTAGAGACAATGAGGGCCTAGTTTCAGCAGGAAGCAGCTCTAGTAGAGAATACAACACCCCGTATCCTTAACAGGATGAAATATTTAGTCAAAAGAAAACTCCCTGACATTGGGGGACTTAATGGCTGCCTATAATGCCTATTGGCATACTGGAAGGGATACTTGTTTAAAGCCAAATAGACCCAGATCTATCAAAATAGATTCATTAGCTAAGATAGTTCTAACTCTGGTGTCAGCCATCACAGGGCCTTTAACCCTTCTGGTTTCTGCTAATTACTATCGGTCCTTGCATCATTAATGCTTTAACTAGATAAATAAATTCCTACCTGGTGCTATTAAGTTAATAGTTATTAAATCCCAATAAAATAATATTAAATAATAATTGCTTCCTTGTTAAAGATTTGAAAGGGTTAGACAGGTTAGGGGACTGGGATATAAATCTGGAACAGAAACAAAAATTCCCTAAGGAAGCTTAACCCGGTGACACAGGATGTATGTTTGTCCTTGATTGGATAGAGGTGGGAGAGACCCAGGCAGGAGGCAGAAAATACCCAAACAGAAAGCATGTAGGTGGGAGAAGCCCAGGCAGGATATGCATCAGGATGTATGCTTGCCCCTGATTGGATCTAATGGGAAACACATAGCCTTATGGGATGTGTCTTTAAAATTCCCACAAATTACAGGGCCATCTTGGAGGAATAGCAGAATTTGATTCAGGTCCTTTCTGTGGGAACCTCCATGTGGTTCTGGCCACTGTTCATCATTACTGGCCAGTATTAAAGCTTGATTGAAATCCTTAAAATCAACTCAAACATTTTTACCAGTGGATGGGTGGTGTAAGCTTGGGAAGAACTTGGGATCTGGGCCCAGCTAAATCTAGTTTCAAATTCTGGTATTGCTTTGAATAGATCTTGTGTGACAAACATACCCCAGTACTTTAGCCTTCTGCGTTTACAACGGAACACCCTTTTAAAGCCACAGTAAGACCGTGAGTTTGAAGTTTTCTGGAGGTTAAATCTAGACTTTCTCCAATGCTTGGTGCATGCTGTAATACTGAACCCCAGCCACATTGTAAGCTCAAAACTGAGCAGGATAAGAGAAAGTTGGCATATGCTTCCATGTATTTAAGTCCACCATTCCCTAGGTAAGGAGCTCAGAGTGGTGGGTCTAAACTTAGAAGGTTTAATTAAGAAGAAAAACAACCACTATTTTTGATTTTTCTGTAGGAAGAAGGGAGGGGTTGAGATGGAAAATCACTCAGCTTCTGCTTCTCCTACCAGGGGGGACCTCCATGTGGTCCTTGCCAGCTTCCACCATTACAGCCCAGTATTAAAAGCTTGTTTAAAATTTAATCGAACTTTGTGGCAATGTTTTCTTTTTTTTTTTTTATTCTCAACCAACTTGGGATTTATAGTAGACTTTCTGAGAGAGTGTTTGCACTTTAACAGAGTGAGTTTAGCACACTTCAAACTCACAAAAGGAAGGATCCATACTCCCCTCCCCAGAGGCCCTTTAACTCCCTTTCTCGCAGTCTGCTCTAGTTCCACAACCTTCAAATATCAAATAGAGTAGATAATGCTGCTTAAAACATAGAGTGTAGATTCTTACACTAATCTTTATAATCATTTTATGTGACAGGAACCATTCATGCTGCATTGCTAAAGATGGGGAAACTGAGGTGCTGGAGAAGTGAAACACAGTCCTCACCAGGGCCAGTCAGTGCTGTGGAGAAGAAGTAGGATTCAAAGCCAGGCAGTATGTTGCCAGCATCACTCCCCCTCCAGCCTTCAGGTACCCCTTCCCCCCAGTCTTCCCCACATAAACAGCCTTGTGTAGTCATAAGGACGTTTAGAATGGGAAGAAGGCTGAGGTGACCCCCTCCCCATCTACTCTTTCTTTTCTCCTTTCCCCAGATTTCTTGTCTACTCGCAGGGGAGGTGCTTACAGGTTCCAACAAGCAGTCCAGCTCTCTCACAGTCTCGGAAGCATCAGCTGGCATCTGCACATACCCAGATTTGTGCACTGACAGTCAGTTTCTAATTCATAGACTTCTCTCCAAATCATAGACTAGGCATGGGGTGCATATCTAGGATCCCAGCACCCAGGAAGTCCACCTAGCACCCAGGAAGTCGAGCAAGAGGACCAAGAACCTGATCTACATAGCAAAATCCTATCTCAAGATGCAAGGGCTGTGGCCACAGCTCAATGTCAGAGCACTTAGTTAGCACCACAGATACAGAGTGAAACTAAACAGAACATAACCCCAAATCAACTGTGGAACATGGAAGAGATCAAAATGCATTTTGGATGGTAGATACGCTAATGTCACAAAGTCGATGTGAGCGTCTTCCGCAGCAGCTGCCGGCCCTCAGGGGTCCTGGTGACACGCACAGGAAATGGAGCCACTGTGAGTCACAACTGTAGCTGTGGTGAAAATCAGGAGAGTAGACGCGGAACTGGACAGAGATCCAGGTGAAGAGAGTGAGGAAGAGAGGAAGTCAAGTCCCCAGCTCTGTGGCCAATGCTCTTGGAAGCTGTTTCTATGGAGTTCAGCTGTGAGGTTGGGTTCAGAAGTACAGATTCCACCTCTAAGGCCAGGGACAACCTGACAGACACAAAGAAAACCTGACGCTCGAAGAGAACAAGCCATGACAGGAATGAGAGTGAAGGACCCTTCAGACCCACACGTCAGCAGCCGCGGATCCTAGCAAGACGCCAGGTGTGTTCAAGTCCCGCAGTGAAGACACTGCTGTTCCTGCTTCATGAGGACCCAGAGCGCATAGGTTGTGACATGTGCTCTGGGTCATAAGGAGACGGGGTCAGAGGGGGCTATCTTTTTTGCATCTGGGGAGGCTGGTTGACAGTGGAGCAGAGAAGAACAATGGGTACCAGAGGGATTTCCCTCAGCTGTGAGACCTGTGTGGGTTCAGAGGGGTCACCTAAGGCCATCAGAGAACACATGAGGTATGCCTCTCTATCCATCTCCAGGTGGGTCCACACGCACACATGGATATACCCTCATCGGAGTACCTGGAACTATATTAAACGGTTGCAGCATTAGGGAGGCTGAGAACCACTGCCCTAGAGACTTCACACTGTGTTGGGAGCCGAGTTGAAATGCCATTACAAGATGGCGCCGGTTTCCTGCTTCCGGGCTCCTCTTGCTCGGTTCTGGAGTAAACAAGTAACAGCGCAGGCGCAAGTTGAGTAATCCTTGCCGCCTCCCCCTATGCTAATGAGGTTCTGGACATGCATCCAATCGTTGATGGTCACGTTGCCTATATAAGCAGGGTGCCTCACACATTCAGGGTCTTTCGCTCTCAACACTCAATCAAGCTACAGTCCTCAATAAAGCGTGAACCAGAAGAATCCTGTGTGCGGCGTCTTCCTTGCAGGCGAGGCAGGCGTCCACATTTGGTGCCGAAACCCGGGAACCTGACCATCAGCTCAGCACCGGCGAAGACCCCTGTTTTCAGGAGGATTCAGAACTGGAGCGTGGGACGAAAGTGGATCCAGACTCTTTCTGAGAGGTATGCTGTTTTATGAGACCCTGCACTAGGTGCGGTCATGTTTGCTTATATGGTTATTGTTGTTCTTGCTTGTTGCCCTTGTCTAAATTGTCATCGCCCAGGAACCACCAGGTCTCTTACAATCCCTTCTTGGGGTAAACTAGGAGGAGATTTGCAAAGAGAAAAGGAAAAGGGAGGTCTCCGCGCCGGCACATGGCCACTATGGCGTATGGTTAAAGCTTGCTTAGAAGATAAGCGATGTCAAGAAAGGGTAAAAGAAGGACAGCGTACATTGGCAGAACATCAAGACAGCATGTCAGAAACAGAAAAGAGGGAGAGGCCTAAAAAAGAGATAAAAAGGGTAGAAAAAGAGAAAAAAGAAAAAAAGAAAGAACAAATGAATAGTCAGAAAAGGGTATACCCAGTACTAGCAGAATTTGAAAATTTAAAAATAACCAGTGATGAGACTAGTAGTTCCTCTTCTGACTCAGAAACCACAGACTCAGAAACTTCGGGGTCAGAAGAGAAACTGGATACAGAGGAACAAACAGAACTAGAAGAGGAAGCTGCGTGCTATGAGGAAGAACGTTACCGTCCTGAGCCATACGCTCCGGCGGCTCCCTCTGCGCCCCCTCTTCCTAACCTGCCTAAGGCTGAGAAAAAACAGAGAAATAAAACCTCAAAAACTTCAATAGGAAAGACTTCCTTTTTAACAGACAAGGGTAGGAGAAAGATTTTTCAAGCTTTTCCAGTATTTGAAGATAATAATCAACAAAGATATTATCAACCTCTTGACCATAAACAACTTAAAGATCTTGCAGAGTCCGTTAGAACTTATGGTATTAATGCCTCTTTCACACAGGCACAAGTAGAGAGGTTGGCACACTTAGCTATGACTCCTACAGATTGGTATGATACAGTAAAGGCTTGCCTTACCATGGGTCAATATCTGGACTGGAAATCTATTTTCCAAGATGCTTGTGGTGCCCAAGCAAGAGCTAATGCAACTCAAGGGCAACCACACTGGAATTATGACATGCTGACCGGACAGGGTCAGTGGAGTGCAAATCAAACAGCGTATCCAGTACAGGTTTACGAACAAATAAATAAAATCGCTATTAGGGCATGGAAGAGCATTCCTAATAAAGGTGAAGTATCAGGAAACCTAACTAAGATCATACAAGGCATGAATGAGCCTTTTTCAGATTTTGTAGCAAGAATGATGGAAGCTGCAGGAAGGATTTTCGGTGACCCAGATACAGCAATGCCCTTAATAGAACAACTCATTTATGAACAGTGTACCAAAGAATGTAAAAATGCTATTACTCCATGGAAAGGAAAAGGGCTTAATGCCTGGATGAAAGCTTGTCGAGAGATTGGTGGTCCGCTTTCCAATGCAGGCATAGCTGCAGCAGTGCTCACAGCACAAAAAGATAGTAATATTACCTGTTTTAAATGTGGAAAGAGAGGACATATACAGAGACAGTGTAGACAGGAAAGACAAAAAACTTCAGGAGTAAAGACACCTAACATCTGTCCAAAGTGCAGAAAAGGAAAACATTGGGCTAATGAGTGTCGCTCAGTTAAGGACATTAATGGCAAGCCTATTACACAAACAAAGCCTGATCAGACAAAAAACGGGCAGAAGGGCCCCCGACCTCAGGGCCCTCAAATGTATGGGGTCCTACAAGGTTCACAAATATCAATGAGACCTCCGGGACACCAAGGAGAGCTACTTCAGGTTCCGCAGGACTGGACCTCTGTGCCACCGCCCGCACAGTATTGACCCCTCAAATGGGTTGTCAGCCTGTACCCTCAGATTTTAAGGGACCGCTACCACCAAATTCAGTAGGACTTGTGCTGGGAAGATCTTCCTCTACTCTAAAAGGGTTAATTGTCCACCCAGGAGTAATTGACTCTGACTATGAAGGTCAAGTTAAGATTCTGTGCTCCTCCCCCCGAGGTGTAGCATCTATCTCCCCTGGAGACCGCGTTGCACAGCTTTTAGTCTTGCCCAGCTTACATTCACTGTTTCCTAGTAAAGATGTAGCCAGAGGAGAACAGGGTTTTGGGTCTACAGGTGGAAATTGTGCCTATGTTTCCTTAGATCTAACTGAATGCCCTACATTGAACATCACCATACAAGGAAAAGATTTTTCGGGAATACTGGATACTGGTGCTGACACTAGTATCATTTCCTCTAAATGGTGGCCAAAAGCATGGCCTCTTAATCAATCATCTCAAACCCTACAAGGGCTTGGATATGAGTCATCACCTACTATTAGTGCACATCCTTTGAAATGGGAAGATGAGGAAGGTCGGACTGGTACTTTCACGCCTTATGTTCTACCTTTACCGGTCAATCTTTGGGGACGAGATTTATTAAAACAGCTTAATTTTAAGCTTACCAACGACTACTCTCGTCAAAGTCAACACATGATGAAAAGTATGGGATGTATTCCTGGTAAAGGGTTAGGTAAAAGGCTACAAGGGAGGACAGAGCCTATAAAGATACATCAAAAATCTAATAGACAAGGTTTGGGTTTTTCCTAGGGGCCATTGAGGATACATTACCTATACCCTGGTTAACGGAGGAACCTGTGTGGGTTCCTCAATGGCCCTTAACCTCCGAAAAATTGGATGCTGCAAAGGAGTTGGTAGAAAAACAGTTAATGTTAGGGCATCTAGAAGTTTCACAATCACCCTGGAATACTCCTATTTTTGTCATAAAAAAGAAATCAGGAAAATGGAGACTATTACATGATTTAAGAACAATTAATAGTCAAATGCAGGTGATGGGAGCTATACAAAAGGGATTACCATTATTGTGTCAGCCTTGCCTCAAAATTGGGATATTATAATTGTGGATATTAAGGACTGTTTCTTCTCCATTCCTTTAAATCCAAAAGATAGATGTAGGTTTGCATTCACACTTCCATCTATAAATCATGAAGAACCTGACCATCGGTTTCAATGGAAGGTGCTTCCTCAAGGAATGGCTAATAGTCCAACTATGTGTCAGCTGTATGTTGCTGCTACACTTAATCCAGTTAGAAAAGCTTATCCAAAATTAAGGATGTGTCATTATATGGATGACATCCTACTGTGCAGCAACAATACTGTCATGCTACAAGAAGCTTTTACCTTCTTAACAAAGGCCTTACAGAATAAAGGATTGTTTATAGCTCCTGAAAAGGTACAGGAAGGAACAGTAGGTAATTTCTTAGGAACAAAGATTAGCCCATATACTATTAGTCCTCAAAAGGTTACAATTCAGAGAGATACTCTAAACACATTAAATGATTTTCAAAAATTATTAGGAGACATTAATTGGATTAGGCCATTTTTAAAACTAACCACAACAGAACTTAAACCGCTATTTCAAATCCTAGAGGGAGAGTCAAACATAACATCCAAAAGACATTTAACTCCAGAAGCATCAAAAGCGCTTGATAAAGTAGAACAAGCAATACAACGTTCTCAACTCACTAGGATTAAAAAGGATCAACCGTTCTCCCTTTGTATTATCCCTTCACCAGTGCTGCCAACTGCAGTTTTGTGGCAAGATGGACCATTATTATGGATCCATCCACATGTGTCACCTGGCAAGATTCTGGGACATTACCCTACTAGTGTAGCAGATTTAGCGCAAAAAGGATTACAATTAGCTATGACACATTTTGGAAAATACCCCAGTACAATTGTATGTCCCTATACAACTATACAAGTACAAATATTATGTTCCGCTATTGACTCTTGGGCAATACTTAAATGTATTTTTCCAGGACAAATTGATAATCACTACCCCAAACATCCGTTATTACAATTCACTCTTAATAATAGTTTCATATTTCCAAAGATTACTCAAACTAGGCCTATACAAGGTGCACTTGATATTTATACTGATGGTTCTAGTACTGGTATTGGCAGTTATGTGATTAGTAATAAACCAGTACAAGTTCAATTTGACTTACAATCTCCACAGTTGGTAGAGTGTGCTGTAGTCGCCCTAGTGCTCAAACAATTTCAAAATCCCATTAATATAATTTCAGATTCTCATTATGTAGTTAATGCTGTGAGACAACTTGAAGTTATCGGCCCAATTAATGACAAAAGCACTGTGGCACATATCTTCAGAGACATTCAACATAACATTAGAAATAGACATCACCCATTCTTCATACAACACATACGGGCTCACTCTCTGTTACCAGGACCTATGGTTAAGGCTAATTCTATTGCAGATATGGCTACAAAACAGATACTGTGGGTATGTAGTATATCTGATGCAGCCACTGAATTTCATAAACTATATCATGTCCCAGCACAAACTTTAAGATTAAAATTTAAGATCTCTCATGCTGAGGCTAGAGACATTGTCTTACAATGTCCAAATTGTGCTAAGTTTAGGACCACACCATCTTTTGGTGTAAATCCACGTGGTCTTAGACCCCTTCATGTCTGGCAAATGGATGTGACTCGTGTTAATTCTCTTGGAAAACTTAAATATGTACATGTTTCTGTGGATACGTGTTCAGGCATAATTCATTTCACTCCCTTAGCTGGAGAAAAGGTTGCTCATGTAATCACTCATTGTCTTGAAGCTTGGGCAGCCTGGGGTAAACCCAGACTCTTAAAAACGGACAATGGTCCTGCTTATACCTCTGACCATTAAGATGAGAAAGGCCCATCTGAAGTTCCTCATTTACCTTCAGTGTGGGAAAGACACTAGAGATAGGTGATGATGCTGAGTTGTTCACACCTAAAATTATGTGCTGGAACCACAACGCCCCCCCCCCCAGTTCATCTGAGTGTGAAATGAGATCACGAAGGTTCTCTAATCCAATGTGACTGTTGTTCTTATAAGTTGTGTATGTGCATGTGAGTGAGTCTGTGTGCATGTGTGTCCTCATCTCCACAAAGGGAGAGGATGGCCATTGCTGAGCTAAGGAAAGAGGCCACTAGAGAAACCCTGATGACCACTTGATCTTGGGTTTCCAGCCTCTGGAACTTTGAGGAAGAAAGTTTCTGCATATTGGGCACCCAGATGTGATTCATTGCTATAGGGCATCCAGATGACTAGGTTAGTCATCTGACATCCAATTCAGTTAGGCATTTCTCAATGCTTGCTTCACTGTAGGCTCTGTCTCTGTCTCTCTCTCAGTGTGTGTGTGTGTGTGTGAGGGTGAGCTTTCTATTCGTTATGAGCCTTTAACATATTTGGTTTATCTCAAATGTGTAGAAATGAAAACTCACATGGGGGAACTGACTTTCCCGAGACAGAAGCATCAATGCAGATTTCCACAAGTGATTGTATCTGTGCAAAGGATAGAGGCAGTGCAACTTCAGATACCACAGAAGGGGCATGCAAATCTCAAACATGGTCCCCTGCTCTGTTATATTCACTGAGAGGTGGACCACTCCTGTTTGACCTGTTTCCATGTGGGCCAGGCACCATGGCTGGAATGGGCCTTATATAAAACTGGCCCACAGATGACTCAGAGGGAACAGGCAGCTTCTGAGGTCTTGTGCAATGCAAAGATCATTGTGCCTATGAGTTCTTTTATAGGGCTTGGAAAACACAGCCTTGGTGAGAATTGAAAAACAAAAACAAAAACAAAAACAACATTCGTATTCGAAGACTGTCATTCCCTATTGCAGGCTTATGATAACTTTTCCAGTTTCCCATACTGGGTAGCTGGTAGCTAAGTGGTGGTTTTTCTCAGCTCTTTGCCATTGGTGCTTTTTGTTACTACTATTGTACAGAATTGGATTAGTAACTTTTCTCATTGCTGCAAACACAAACAAACAAACAAAAAACCTGGTAGAAGCATCTTAAGGGAGAAAGGATTTACATTGGATCATGGTTTCGGGGGCATCAGCATCCCAGGGCAAGAAGGCATGATGACTGGAGCCTAGGCACTAGCTTGTTCACATGTTGGCTAATCTGAAAACAGGAATCAGAATGAGAAGTGGATTGGGTTATAATCTTCAAAGAACTCCCTCTAGTAACTCATGTCCTCCAGCAAGGAACCAAATTCCAAATGTTTCACAAGCTCCAAAATAGCACCATATAATGGGGACCAAGGACTCAAAACACAAGCCCAGGTGGGATGGGGAAAATTCCTCATTCAAACAATAATAAAAATGTTCTGGGGGTACGTTATCTTATTTGAGTCTCATGCAGGGAGAAGGAGAGAACATGAATTGTCTTTATCTGAGAAATGAAGAATTTCAGACAGTGAGGCTCAGGGTTTATTCAAAGACATGAAGCAAGGTCAAGGTCATCTAGGAGCCACAGATCTTGAGTCAGGGATTTGGGGTTCTTTGTTTTCTTGGGGTCCTTACAGACAAAAGGACACATCTAACCTTTGAATGAGCAAGGCAGCTTGCAACCGTGGTATGTTTAGACTCCTCTAAAACTGAACCAGGACCAGGACCAGGGTGTGACTTCCAAAGAAATCCACTCCAGAGTCTGAATCCTTTCCATGTGCCTTCTTGCAAATGCCTGCTGTCATTGTGATGGGAATAGCAGAAGCTCAGGGGATTCAATTCCTGAAGGTATCTCCAAGTATCTTCTGCCTCTAGTGATCAGTGAGAATTATCCTTCTCCTCCTGCCTTCTCTCTCAGAGAGTAAGATCCCTCCTGCACTGAGCATCTCTTTGGCTTTAATTGATGCCACTGGGTAATCATTAATTGCTGTGATTGACCCAGCATGGAATGAAGGTGTCTGCAGCGCTGAGTGTGGTACTAAGCCAGTACCAGGAAATCTCCGATGTTCACCCCATGGTCTGAGCTGCCTCTCTAGTTTCAGTGCTTCTTCAGGCCAGAGACATTTGTCTTACATTTGCACTTAGACCTGTGTCAGCTGCTGGAGCCCATTAGTAGTTCTCCCTGGCCAGAAACCACAGCAGTGACCTGGAATGGGCTTGGTTGCCTGTTCCTTATCTCAGAATACAGATTCATTTAAAGACTGGGCTTTGAGAGGTTCCCAATGAGAACTATCAGTTAACTATCAGTTGGCTTTTGGATAAACAATTGCCTTATGTGGTCATCCTATTCTTTGTCTAAGTGAACTTATTCAAAGTCCTACTTAGCTTTAAATGACTCCAGGGCATTTGGTGATGAGACTGTCAATGTGTCAATTCTCCATGAGCTCTTATCCAAGACAGCTTGGTGCTGGAGTCAGTGTATTGTCTCTGGATGCAGACAGACCTGGGCTTATGGGAAGGATGAAGTCAGTGAGCCATGTTTTGCTGTTTTTATTTTTTGTTCTTCCCCGGCACGTTCTGCTACAGCCCTATCCCAGCCTGGAGCTGGCTAGAATACCGCTTGGTCCCCGCCCTGGCCAGGGGTGAGAGGTTCAAGCCAAAAGCCGTGGGGAAGCACCGGGGAGCCGCGAGGGACGTGGGTTCCTTGGACCACGTGGCGCTGCCTGATCCCCGCGTGCTGAGAACAGAGACGAGAAGGAGACGGCGTCTGGTGGACCCAAACTCGTTTATTCAAGGGGCTCACCCCAATAAATAGCCTTTTTTACCAGGGAAGGGTGGGGGAACCTTAATTAGCATGGGACGGAGCATTCCTAACCAAGGACCCGCCCCAATGCAGATAAACATGTTCCTTTAGCTTCTTGTGAAGCGAGCAAGTTATAATATTCTGGCTAGGGACCTTCCCGGGCTGGGAGAGCCGGAGTCTGCCAAGCGTCTCATCCCACGTCACCTTTTTCAGGGAGTAGGGGCACTTGGCCTTGACTTCCACAGCTTTCCAGCCCCCGGGTCCCACATCGTTTCAGAGCTCAACACATCACCATAAACTTAGCTCAGCACAGGAAACTTCTAAAACAAAGCTGTCGATTCCCTTTGTCCTAAACTCAGAATCAAATGTGTGTTCTATGGAAATATGTTGGTATCTTGCCAATGGTGAGAGATACAGGAGGAAAAGAGTCAACTCCAACTCTGGTCCTAGCTCTGCTGTTATTTGACCACCTAACTAACTAACTAGGTCAAGTTACTTTAGTCTTCAGGGCATAATTTCGTCAGGTAGATTGAACTTGATTTAACCATAGTGGGTTAGAAAGTTTCCCCAGATTTAGAACCTCTGAATATGCCTTTCTTTGAAAATAGAGTCCCTGCAGACGTAAACAAGTTAGGATGAGGTCATATGGCAATAGGACGAGTTCTTATGTAATTGAGCTAGTGTCTTTATTATGGATACAGAGACAAAGGATGATGCCAGTTGATGATAGAGACCAAGGCAGGAGCGATGTGTCCATTGTCAAGAACATTCAGGACTCTCAGCCATGCTACTACCAGACAGACCAGGGTGGCCAGGGTCAGTCCTTCCTTACAGGCTCTAGGTAGAGCCTGGTTGGAGGAAGGAGGTGAGGGGAGGACTTGTATGTCTTGGGGCTATATCCTGACCTGAGCCTCCTCACCACACACTTTTTCTTTCTGCTTCCTGGCAGCCATGATATGAGATGCTGAGATTTGCCATTCTTACTCTACTGTGATGGACAGAAGCCTCTGAAACAGGAGCCAAAATAGTTACTTCATTTCAGTTCACAGGTATTTTGATCACAGTGGTGTGAAAGTAACTGATACATCTTCCAAAGTTTGTTTTGTAAAGCACTTGTTCCTCAGAATGACAGAGAATTTGCAAACAAAAGGAAAAGCCCCAGATTTATTATTTATTTACCTGGTTTTGTTTGTTTGTTTGAGATAGGGTCTCACTTTGTCCCTCTGGCTGTCTCAGAACTCACTCACAGCGTAGACCAGGCTGGCCTCAAGCTCACAGAGATCTGCTTGGGATTGAAGGCAGATACCATCATATCCAGCCCTATTTTTTTAATTGATTAAAAATTTGGGAACATGACGTTAAATGAAGTCCAGCGAAATTATTTATTAATTACAAAACTTTTCATATGGTAATGTTCATTTGAAACTTCGAAGGTATGTGTGTGTGTGTGTGAATTTAATTTGAAAATTTTCCAATGCATTTTATTCCTTGCAGACTAGAGTTCTATAACATGCAATAGTAAAAGCTTTTTTTTTAAAAAAAAAAGATTTAATAATCCCCAAAGCTATTCTAATGTGAAGAAAAAGAAAACAGATAATAAAATATAGAAGTTAAGACAAACAAGAGCCAGTTGGGTTTATTGTTGCTGCTGTTTGTATTTCAGTAGAGATCTTGGTCCCAGGGAAAACTTTGAATCATAAACAGACCCTCTGTTTCTGCATAAAGGCAGAACATAGGTGCCATCTTCCTTCCCCTCATCCTGGGGCTACCCACGTGACCCCAACTGTCCCTCTTGGCCAGTGGCTCTTTGGCACATCCCTTTTGTATGCTCTCAGAAGGGCTGTAGGTAGGGACTCTCACAGTAGGCTTCTTCGTGCAGACCCTTCCTCTCCAGGCTCGGAGGTAGGAGCGCTGGAACTGGAGGGACATGCCTCCTTGGATGGAGGACCCACCAAGTTCGTCAGTTAGGTGACACCCAACAGGTGTCCTTTCGATATGGGGAACACGCCAGTGTTTGTAGGATGTCATAAAACTCCATCTTTTTTGCTTTATAAGCTCTTTACTGTAATCCAAACTCTACAAATGAGCAATTTCTTTGCATAATGAGCGGATGGGGCTGTTTTATGCACTTTTATGTTTTTCTGAGTCTGTGGTTTTACTAAATTTCCACTTCAAAGTTATGTAATTAGTGCCTCATCAATCTGCTGTGGGGCTCTCCCCACCCTCCTCTAGAATAACAACCATCTCTCAGGCTGGTTTCTGGCAAGAACAAACACGATGTACGGCATCTGCGTGAGTATGAGTGTGCACGTATCTGTCTGCCTGTTGGTCTTGGCATGGATAGATGCAGCTTCAGGTTGTAGAAAAGATTCTCCCTTTTCTTGTTGATGGCGTCTCAGCCACTGCAGATCTGCCCAGTGCTTGCTGCTTAGCCCCCTGTCTCTAGAGGCCTATCTGCTCATGGCCTCCATACATATCCATTACTTTTCAAACCCACGCCTTCCTCATTGTGGTGGTTTGAATAAGAATGGACCCCATAGGCTCATTTATTTGAATGCTCAGTCACCAGGGAGTGGCACTATTTTAAAGGATTACAAGGACTAGGAGGTGTGGCCTTGTAGGAGGTGTGGCCATGCCAAGGCCAGTGTCTTTTCTTTCCTGCTGCCTGGGGATCAGGATGTAGCTCTCAGCTACTTCTTTCAGCTAGTCAGGCCTGCCACACCTGCTTCCATGCTCCCTGTGATGGTAATGGACTCAGCCTGTGAAACGGCAAGCAGGGCTCCAATTAAATGTTTTCCTTAAGAAAAGTTGCCTTGCTCACGGTGTTCCATCACAGAAATAGAATGGTGACTAAGACAGAGCCTACGGTACTCATTCTGCTAGGTAGGACCTTCCTTCTCTGCCCCAAACACTTCAAGGCTCCAACTCCTTAGGTTCCGTAAGATCTCCTTTTCCCCCTCCAGCCCTTAAGGATCTTTTATTTTTCTCACTTTTGCTATCCTGTATGTTGGATCCAGAAAACCTAACACGGACATGTTCTGTGAGTATTTATGTTAACCAGAGACTAGGACTTTGTCTTACAAGTCCTATAGAAATGGCTGGTATCTTTTAGTCATTTAACAGCTGCCCACTGCTGTCTTTTCATTACTATGTCGAGTTGTGAAAGCAAGCCACAGTGAGAGCCAAGACTCAAGGAAAGGGGTATGGACTCCTTCCACTTTTTTTGTGTTTTAAATTTTTTTTGATGCTGGGGAATCAAACCTAGTGTTTCACATATGCTAGGCAAGGGCTTTTGGCCTTGGAGAGAAACAGCCAAAGCCTGGCATAGTAATTTGTGCCTATAGCCAAAGGCACAAGTTCAAATCTAGCCTGGTCTACATAATATCTCTCAGATGAAATAAGTTCAATATTACCCCTGTCCTATGGGATACAGTACACAGTACCTGGACCAAATCATCTCCTTTGCTTCCTTCTTTCCCTTGGGCATGTCTCCTCATTCTAGACCCAGTATTTACAAGCAGACAGCAAAGGAGTGAAGCTACTTTTTTCAATCCTGATCCAGCTTGGGCTCAAATGTTGGAAGATAATAGCCTAATGCTTGGTGTTCATCAGAAAGGCTCTGCTGTGATTTCATAGCTCTTACTCAGCCCTTGATGCATATTAATTATCAATTAAATATGAATCATCCATGGGAAGCTTCAGGCTCCTTCTGGGGCTATGTGATTTGCTAGAAAAACATGGTGGGGACTTTTCCTAACACTGAACAGAATAGACAAAGTGGATAGTAGACCCTCCCCACTCCTGTTTTTTATTTGAAATATGGTTTTTAATTACTGCCTCAGTTACAGGTTCCAAGTGCAAAGACATCGATGAGATTTTTGGTATTCAGAGGAACACAGGGAAGAAGTGCTGATTTGGTGATCAAAAAATGGCCTTTGGGAGCCCTGCTGTTACCCACTGGGGTTTGTGGGCACACACACAAACAAAACAAAACAAAACCCTGGTCCTTAGTCTGCATCGCCCTCTTGTGGGGAGATTAATTTTCAACAGCCAGGCTTGGTTCTTCTTAAACAGGACTTAGTCATATGCAAAACTGAAGCACTAAGGGGCAAATTAATGGTGTTGTCAGAAAAGAAGCACACCTGCACACACACACACACACACACACACACACACACACACACACACGCACAGAGAGAGAGAGAGAGAGAGAGAGAGAGAGAGAGAGAAGAGGGAGCCAACTTGACCTATGCATTTTTTTCTTTTGCCTTCTCATCTTCTCAAGGAGGATACTCTGACCATAGACTTTTTCTTAGTCATCCATGCATGCATGCATGCATGCATTCATTCTGCTTTTCCATAATCACTGAATGAGCACCTCTGTGTCTCTGACCCAACAATGGGGGCTGCATTTACAGAGGTAAACAGCAAACCTACCCCGGGGAGTTTTACACAAGATCCTTAGGTCCTGAAGCTGCAAACTGACACATTCACATGCTCCTGCAAAATTTCACTTCTCAGTGATGGCTTCTGAGCAAAGGGTTCCATGCCCAGGGTACTGTGTGTTAGAGCTTGGGCTATTTTTTTCTAGAGGGAATTTAGCATGCACTCAAGATGAAACTGCTAAAAAGTGAATCTACAGAGACCACAGGAGTGCATTCTTAATAGCGGAACTTCAGGCCCTGCTTTGGGGCTGGGAATATGATGCATGACTGGGAATTCCTCTTGTTTCTAAAAACACTCCACCTAAGCTACTTCTCATGTGGTTAGCAAGGCTGCTTTGTGGGGAGGGTGTGTGTGTGTGTGTGTGTGTGTGTGTGTGTGTGTGTGTGTGTGTGTGTGTGTGTGTGTCTGTCTGTGTCTGTGTCTCTGTATGTGTGTGTCTGTGTGTGTCTGTGTCTGTGTCTCTCTGTGTGTGTGTGTGTGTGTGTGTGTGTGTTTTCCATCAGGAGCAGGAGGAATTGTGAACCTGGAGGTCAAGACAGAGCTCTGTGGAGTTTCTCCTTCTAGAAAAAAAGAGAACAAATCTCATTTCTTGACTGGCTTCTGTCCCTAGAGAGGAGGGAAGCCTCTGTGTGACAGAGATCAAGAGGAGAACACTGTGCAGGTGCTGTTTGTTTCTTTACTTTTGAAGTACTGGAGATTTTAAACCTAGAGCTTTGCACATGTTAGACACACACTGTATCACGGAGGAGCTGTTTACAGCTGGGAAGATCGAGGGTCAGGGCAGATTTTAAATTTGAAGAGGACAGAAGTTGGGTTTTGTGTGTGTGTGTGTGTTCGTGCAGGAATTGACACCCTAGTCTTATGTATGCTAGGCAAACACTTTACTGAAGAGCTACAGCTCTAGCCCAAATTATCTTGGGCTGTCTCTAGTCCCCTCAATATTCACTTATCAGCCGCCTTTGTGTCTAAGCTAACATTTTTTGTGACTGTCAGGTAAAAACCTTTTGGGACATATTAACTTAGACCACTAGCTTCTACCAACCTGGAAAGCCAAGCACGCACCAGTTAGCACTTAAGACCTATCTGAGAGAGCCCCTCAGTCCTGCTTTTGTAACCCATTTACCCAGTGTTTCCACCAGTGTCCTACCTTGATTTGTGACTTTTTCTTTTGGTTCTGTGACTAAAAAGCTCCATGAAACCAATTCCGCTTGGAAATATGCTGCTTTGGGTCAACCATAATCCACATGACTGGGCCACGGGCATCCATATTTGGCTCAGTCGTAAACCATCTCTTACTCCCTTTGAGTTGAGTGGTGTGTTTGTATTAACAGAAGGTATTTGGACCATCTGGGTGCTTGGGACTTGGGGAAGTGAAACTTGATTCTTTTTCCAGTCCTGGAATGGTTTCTGTTTGACTTCTAGAGATGTTCTGGAGAGCAACTAGTCTAATGAACAGTCTAATCTAGTCTAATGACAGACACTCTAAAAAGGCCCCCTCTACTGGAGAAACCAAAATAGGAACAATATACTTTGCAAGCTAATGTGAGACCAAAACAGGAACAGTATACTTTGCAAGTTAAGGTTTCTGTTTGTAGTTAAGAATAAGTTCCTGTTTGTCCTGTGTTAAGTTCTCATACCTTGCTGATTAAGGAAGCCCATTGTGTCAAGCCCTTGCAAGTTAAGGTTTCCATTTGTAGTTAAGAATAAGTTCCTACTTCTTAGATCTGATGTAACCTGCAAAGGTGTTTTTCAACCTACACTAAACTTGTGACTCCACTTACACAATGTATATCTTGTCTTTGTATTTCTCTTTCATGGTATTTTTCTAACAATGTCTAACAGCCAACATCTTGTCCCTGTAAACACTTTATCTGTCCCATAAAAGAGACCTCAAGAAGCCAGCAAGTGCTGCTCTCTTGAAACCCTGAATTAGGGACAGCTGTTGGGCCAGTCCTAGGTACACCTGTAACATAAAGCTTGCTTTAATCAGATAACCATGGATTTGACCTTCCTCTTGGAAATTCTCAGGTTTAACATTGGGAGGGCCACTGTGCTCAGGGTGTTTTGTGGGGTGGCTACTATTGGTCCTGTCATCTTACAGATCTGTGATAGCTGTGGACTTTCATAAAATCTGCACAGTGACAGTCAGCACCATGGAGTCTTTCTCCAGGTCCATTCTCCTCCTGGGATATTCTCTGCTCTTCTATTCAGTTCCTGTCCAGGTGCTCAGTGGCGATAAACCCTTGTTTGGAACACTAGCAGATGAACAAATTCACATTTAAGGCTTATTTAAGGTTATGAGGGAAGCGGCACCCAATCCTGTGAAAAGTCTCCTAGGGTCTCCTGCTGAAGGCGCTTAAGGAAGCCCCTCCCACCTTGTTATAACACACGCTCTTGGGAGACTCTTGCGATGACTGGCGTCATTCTTTGTAGTGATGGTTTTATATCAGTTTGACACAAGCTAAAGTCATCTGAGAGTAGGGAACTACAGTGCCTCCATAAGATCAGGCTGTAGGCAAGCCTGTAGGGCATTTTCTTCATTAGTGATTGTGGGTGGAGCCATCCCTGGGCTGGTGGTCCTGGGCTCCATAAGAAACCAGGCTGAGAATGTTATGAGGAGCAAGCCAGTAGGCCGTACCTCTCCATGGCCTCTGTATCAGCTTCTGCCTTCAGGTTCCTACCCTGTTTGAATTCTTGTCCTGACTTCCTCCAGCAATAAAATTAACCCTTTCACCCAACTTGCTTTTTTCATGGCGTTTCATCACAACAATAGAAATCCAACTAAGATATTCTTGCTTCAGTCCCTCAAGTTCAAGAATTGGGATTCGGATTCCAGGTGTGCTCCACCATACTCTGCTAGAGAACACGTTTTAATGGTTATTAAAGTGTTCATTTGGTCACCTGAGAGGTGCCCGGGACACAGACACGATGCCTCTCTGCTATCTGTCCCTGGGGATGGTCTGACCACAGTGATATTAGTATATGCAGTAGGTTGAGAGAGTCAAGGCAGTGCCTGATCCCACAATGCCTTTTCCCCTCTTTATTTAGGTTTAGGGTCAGGGAGGACAGAGGTCATGCAGAAGTCTTTTGAGCCTAAAGCACTAACCCGGACAAAGTCCTAATTCACTGCTGGGTTTGTTTAGGGCTCAAAGCAGAGGTAGACATTATGTTTATGTATATGGACACTTAGGAAACATCACAGAAAGGACAAGTGATTAGGTACAAATAGATACTTCTAGGTACTCAGTCACCAACATCAATATCTATTCTCCCCTGCCCGCACCTCTTATCTGAAGTGCTGGGCATGGGACCTGGGCCTCCTGCATGCTGGACCTGCTCTACTACTGGTCTGTATCCCAACCCCATTCATCCTCCATTCTTCCCTCCTCTCCCTCCATCTTCTTGCCTCCACTTTCTGGGTTCTGGGATTCCAAATGAGCCCCACCATGCCCAGAAATATCTTATTATAACGTACCATGGATAAAGTATTTATCCTTCCCAAGATCCCAAACTCCTCAGCAAAGGCCTTTTATAACCTGTCCTCAATTGATCAATCTTCTTCCGCCTCCTCTGGCGTCTCTGTTACAACAGGTGTTTCTAACATTCTTACACATTTCTCAAAACTTTAAAAATCATATATATATATATATATATATATCATGTGTGTGCAGTACCCACAGAGGTTGAAAGAGAATGTTGGATACCCTGAACCTGGATTTACTGGTGATTATGATCTTCAGAGGCTGAGCCATCTCTCTAGCCCCTAAAACTCCTTTAAGATGTCATATCCCTTGATGGGCTGTTGCTGCATCTTGTCACATATTTGGGGGGGGGGAGTGGAAGGTAGAGTCTTATGGATTATCAGGCTTCTTCAGACTTTCTATACAGTCAAGGATAATCTTGAACTTACAATCTTCTTTATTGACTATCCTGAGTGAGCATCTTCCTGGAACTCTTAAAATCACTATTTAAAAAAGTACTTTGTGTGTAAGTAGTGGAACTTGTGCATAAGTTGGGGGTGGTGGTGGTATGTGGAGGTCAGAGGACAATTTGCAGGAGGTGGTTCTCTCCTTCCACTGTGTGGGTCCCAGGGATGGAACTCAGGTCACCAGGCTTGCTGGCAGGCACTTTTATCTGCTGAGCCATTTTGCTGGCATCTTTTCACATTTTGACTGAGTAAAACCCTTGTTTCTTTCAAGATCCAGTTGCGGTATTTTACTCTTAGCAAAGGTACCTGTAATTGACCCAGCCTAGGTTGGGCTCCTCCTTACCACCCTGCTAGCGAGCTGTATAGAGCCATCTATGTACAGACAACTATCTTCTGCTGGAAATTGGGACCTTATATATTTATCTTTGTGTTTTCAGATGCTAGCCTGAAGCCTAAGGTGTAGTAAGTGGTCAATAAACACCTGATGTGTGACGTGTGTGTGTGTGTGTGTGTGTGATCACAACATGTTTGAGGCTATGGTCAGATAAAGAGCTTGGGGTGAGAAAGAATATGTTGCATCCATAACAGTTTGTCAGTACATTGTATTCTTAAAACTTGTGGCCATGCTTCAAAATAAAAATGAAAGAAGCAGAATCGCTTATCTATGTGACCCCTTCGGGAAGACTGAGATACCTACTGACATAGGCCTGGATGAGACATTCAAGATTCTGCGGCCTCTGAGCAGATGGCTCTCCTTAGGAACAACTCCAGATTCCTCAGGGAACTTGTCTTTTTTATGGTTGCTCCCTGCCTGCCTGCCTAGCCAGCACTCTTAATCTGGCTGCTGAAGGCAGCCAATGTCCTCTTGGGATGCAAGGCAGCATATGTCCACCAGAGGCCGCTGCTGCCATTCGCTGGCCAGGTGTTTCCTCCATCAGGGAGCTCTGCCTTGGGATCCTGCTTGCCCTCGTGGCTGTTACCTCCAGCTTCTAGTGGCCAGCTGGTGGTTTAAGGAACTGCTGAAGATAAAAGGGTTCAAATGTAAAACAGAGTCCCTTCCCATTACTGAATCCCTCAGGTCACTGTTGCAAGGGCTGCCAGTGGGCTCAGGTCCCTGGACACTAGGGAGGTGACCCCAATTGTTACCCACCTATGGCAGCTACCAACGTCCTGGGAGAACCAGTAGTTCTGCTTGTAGTTGAGATCTGTGTGAGCTCTCCGTTCCCTCTTCTGATTTGTCAGCACAGCCATCTTCTTGATTCACTTCACTGCTCTGTCCCTTAAAAAGCAACTCAGCATCACCCCATGACCAAACAAACAAACAAAACCAACCACTACCACTACCACCACCATGAGCAATAAAACTAAAACAAAAACAAACAAAACCCAACATACACACACACACACACACACACACACACACACACACACACACACACACACACACCAAAAGCCAAAACAAAACAAACAAACCAAAAAACCAATCCCGAATCTGTAACAAGTTGGATGTGGTGGCTCAGGTCTGCCTGTAATCCTACCAATCAGGAGAGTCAGTGTGCGTGATCATACCCTGTCTCAGCACAATCCCCAAACACAAAGACAACAAAAGCCTGAAAGAATCCCTTTCCAAGCACTACAGCCGAATAGCCAGGTTTCCTTTTATATTCTGATCTAGAATTTCTCCTCACATTTGCTTCTCTGTCCTAGTGATTGTCAGCTTCGGAGCTGGATTTCAAATCTTCTCTGTCTTCCTCTTTCCATTCCTCTCTCACTGTATTGCCCAGGCTGGTTTTGCACTCATGAGCTCAAGTGATTGTCCTGTCTCAGCCTCTAGAGTACCTGGAATGACGTTCATGAATGAACACCTCTGGCTTTAGTGTCATCTTTTTAATGGTCCAGTGCATTGTCTGCACCAGATGTGCGGGCGCATAATTATGTTGGAGAGCTGATGTTGAGGTGTTTAATTCTCATTCATCTAGCTGTTCAGTAATCATCTATCAAGCACTTGTTATTATGTTCCAGGTACTGGGCTTATTAGTTAATCTAGGAGTCATTCCTGACAGCTTTACTCCACCCTACACCAACCAATCTATCAGTCAGGCTGAGAGATGCTTCCTGAAATGCTTGCGGCATCTGGCCCCTTTTCTCGTACCTCTTTTGCGTTGCCCACTGTCTTTTGCCTGGACTTTGAAAATTGTCTCAATACCTTGGTCGAGACATTCCAATGGTGTTGTGTTGTATTTAGAATCAAGAGGAAACAGGAGTAGGAAATAGCTGGCTGTGGTCGTGCATACCCGTAATCCCAGTATTCAGGATGCTGAGGCAGGAGGATCATGAGCTTGAGGCTAACTGGTCTACAGAGCTATGTAGTAAATTGGAGGCCATCTTGGGCTACATAGTTAGAGACTGTTGAAGGAGGAGGAGATGGAGGCAGGGGAGATAGAGGAGGAGGGGGAGGAGAAAGAGAGGGAGAAGGAGAAGGATGCAGAGGAGACAGAGGAGGTAGGAGAAGCAGATAAAGAGGGACAGGGGTAAGAAAAGGAGGAAGAGGAAGAAAAAGAGACAGAGGAAGAAGAAAAGAGGAAGAAGAGGAGGATGAGGAGAGGGAGGAGGAGCAGGAGGAGGAGGAAGCTGTCATCGCAGTGAGTCAGTCTACAAGTCGTTCGGCTGTTGTCTTCGTCTGCAACTTCAGTTCCTCTGTCACCAAGCTCAGCCACCTTAGCCTTCTCTCCACAGCTGGAGCAGCCAGTTCAGTTCACGCCAGCTTGGACCTTTGCCCTTGCTGGTTCTGCCTGGTGCTTTTTCCAGGTGTTGGTGCTGCTCACCCAGTGTCCTCATTCACATCTAAGTCAGAGTCACTGACATCAAGATGCTTCCCATGGCTGGCCAATCTCTTTCCTGTGGCTTCGTTTTATTTCATTTGCAACCCTGTCTTGTTCATTTATTTTATTGTTCTCATCCTTACCCCCTCTCTCATGTTTGTTCCAGGAAAGTTGGGGACTCCTTGTTTTTTTTTTTTTTTTTTTTTTTTTTTTTGCCATAACCATACAGCTTATCTGGCACGAGAGCTTTAGCGCTTGCACTGTTTCATTTGTGTGTGTGTGTGTGTGTGTGTGTGTGCACGCACACACGCACGTGTGTACACGCACGCGCACGCACGTGCGTACCTGTGTGGCTGTGTATGTCACGGTGCTTGTACAGAGGTCACAAGACAACTTGTAAAAGCAGGTTCTCCCCTTCCACCATGTGACTCTTGGGATTCTTTCCTGATCCTCCCAACCTTGCCTCCCAAGTACTGCAAAGACAGGTGTGTATCACCATGCCCAGTCTCTGTCCTGCTAGGGATCAAACCCAGGGCTTCACAAACACCAGGCTTTAAGAAAACTATAGCAATTGAGCTGCATCCCCAGCCTCCCTGTGTTTTCTTGAGTGAAGAAAGGAATGGACCATTAAATGATTGCAAGCATAAACCTACCTGAGACGAATGAACATAGTCCCTGCCTTTGGATGGTTCACAGAAAGCTGATAAAGGAGAGAGACTAATAAACATTTCCAACCCAATGAAACAAAAGCTATAATGAAGATAAGCATAGAAGCGCTATTTGAACACAGATGAGGGAATAATTAAATTTACCGTGTACAAATGAGTCTTATCTTCTGCTTATGTGCTGAGCTCCTTAAGGACAAAGCACATCCTACACTTGCGTTCTGTTCCCCACCAGCAGTGGTCTCTAAGAGCCAGTGCCTGGATAAACTCCAACACAATCACCTGCAGGGCTTAAGAAAGCACCAAAGCTTTCTGGGCACGGCTGGAGTGGAGCCCTGGGATCTGTTTTCCAAAGCTCCCTGAGTGTTTCTGAAGTGCACTGGCTTGGGACCAATGCAGCATGACAGGGCTGGGTGCACTGCCGCCAGGTGCTGGATGTCTGGCCATCCCAAAGTAACTCCCACTCGCTCCTAGCTGCTCCCTTTTCTTCCCAAGCAGCTCCAGCTGTGCCTGCACATATCTGGGGCTCACACTGGTGGGGAGACTGCGCTGGAGATGAGCAATCATTCCCTTTTCCTAGCATGACGGCTTTAGTGCCATTCATATCTCTTCACAGGGACAGTTATTACCCACCTTATGGGTCGTTTTATTTTTTTTTTTAACTGAGCAGCACACCAGCCTTCTATTAGTTCTATCCCTGGTGGATAGCTTCAGGGCGGCACAGGGCCTCAGCCCACGGAAGCTACCTGATGTTGCATGGCCTCAAAAGTTGTGGGCCTAGGAGTGTATGTGGAGATACAAGGTGAATGTCTGTAACCTGGGCCACAAATTATGATCGTGGTGACCTATAAAGGTT